>JAJJWX010005159.1:0-600000 GCA_023529315.1 Papaver bracteatum | reverse complement strand
GTCTTGAGTGAGACAATCGAACGAGCAATGGAGCTAAACGGGAGCAGTACTTGGAAGTGTAATTGTCGACATTGGTTGGCTGAAATGAACTTCAGTCAGGGAAGCAACGTTAAGAACAACAATGGGTTTCTTTTGTGAAGAAACTTAATGTACTTCAAATGCTAGTCATGGAGCAATGGTTCGAAGAGAAGACTCTCGAGTTAAGATGGATCGTGAGCGAATAAAATTAACTACAGAACAACATGCTAATATCGCAGTGTACAACATCGCAGAAAACACATGCAGGCAATAACATTATATGATGGAAAGTTTGCATGGGAAGTTTGGAAAACTAAGAAGAAGCCATCTACATTAACAACAACCATGAGCAAGCAACAGAAGTAGTCTAGCATCAGTTCATAGTAGCTTAGCGTTAGCTCGCAAAATATTCTTAATTAAAATGGAGACAGCAACGTTACTTCGCAGAAACTACAGTAGATAAGAATTCCACCAAATTCTAATAATTTAAGTTATGTAGAGTACATGTAATAGCTGTAACAAATAAACCGTCAGAAAGGTTTAGTGAAGCACAACTGGAGACATTTTGAAAGAATACAGTGGATGACATTAGATACCGCGTCAATCAACCATTTCATTGGAGATGAAGATTAAGAAACTTCCATCCCACTTTAAAGATAGTAAGAAAAGTAAAATGCAATAACACTTTGAAGAACAAAAATAAGTTTCCTTCATCAGAAAATCAGCGAGTGAATTGTACTTTTGCGACATGAAGAAAATTTTCTGCGAAGAAAACTGAAAACGTACAGATAAGAGAACAAGAATGGATATCTCGCAGAAGTTCATTTACCTCGCAGAAATGTTTACTTTTCCAAAATCATCACCAGTATAAAGGAAGTTCGGTCAACAGTAAAGAATAGAGTAGAGTAGCAGGCACGCATACAAATTCCAACCAATCGATAATAAGTAAGCCATTAAAGCTTACATTTGCAGAACGGCTGGGGACTGTTTGCATGAGAAGTTTGCATGGGAGATTTTTCTTTGCAGAACCAACAGAAGAGATGATGCGAACAAGTTAATGGCTGCAGGTTTGAGTACACTTCATAAAGAGAAAAGTTTCCAGCAAGCAAGGGACGAAAATATGAGTCAAACAAACGCTCTGGAGTTTCGGTCATATTCATCTAACATATAACGCAGATCATCATCGTTTGTAACTGATACTAGAGCATCTAAATCTTCTGGGATCAATTGGTACTTCAGAACTGTATCACCACCAAATATTCCAGCAAGTTTTCCATCAATTCTGCGAAGTTGATATTACGAGGAACCACAACCAGTCGAGTTTCTCACCCAATGTATTTGAGCTTACCATCAGCAGGCCTTGCAAAAAATATCAACAACGTAGACATTTGACTTCATGGAATGTTTTTGTATACGCAAATACTTCGCAAGAATTGGAAAGGAAAATCAAGTTCTGCCTTAAATTGTTAGTAACAAATCAGATCATCAACAACTCGAACAAAGACAACGAGAAAACTAATTCCATAGAGAAAATAGCAGAACCAAAGTAGGGAAGGAGAATAGCTTGATAAAGTAGTTACTTCGTAAGAGTGGAATGATAAGATGTTAAAAGTTAACTTGACTTCAGAGGAAAACCAACTTGCGAGGATAAAACAACTAATTCATGGAAATCTGAGTACAAAACCAGTGACAAGGTCCGACAAAAGTCCATCAACTAGATACTCACCGGCGAAGACGAACGAAAATAGCACATCAACAAATGACGAGACAGCATTACTTCGTGAAAAAGAAAGATCGTATCCAGATCAACTCGCCAGGAAGTGGCAGCCAATGGCTGTATATTGCTTCCCTATGGTAGTAACCAGAATCTAATTCGTGAAGAGGGAAGTTCACAACTATTTAACTTCATGAACATTTACTTCGCAAACATTTATTTCACGAATATTCATTTAAGTTCTCAACTATTTAACTTCGTGAATGTTTACTTTGTATATATTTTCCAAGGCTTGCATCAACATAACCTACTTCGGGAAGAAGAAAACTACTTCATGAACAGCCAACAATCCACCAGAAGTATGAGTTTCATGGCGGGTCAAAAATTCAATTCTCATTCTTTCTCATTTTGTAAGCAAGCCATTTACTTCGCAAGAGACAACAACAAGCCACAAAAGGTAAGTACCATTTCCTTGAATATTTATTTTACAGAAGACAAAAGATTTTTGATTTTATTTACCAAAAGCGATATACTCGTAAGATTTCTACAATTTCTAAAATTTCAAAACATTTCAAAGATTTTTTAGATTGGTGAAAAGCGATACAATCGCAAAATTCAAAAATGACTTCATCGCAAAAATTTAAAGATCTCCAATTTTTTCAAAGACTTCAAAATTACAAAAAACAGAGAAAATTAAATTCTTATATTTCTATAGAACAATTTTGATTAATACTTCTCATACTTTTCATACTTCTTATACTAAACATTTCATGAAAACATTCAACATTTTATGTACATAAAAAATTTACGATGAATTTTTAAAAGGCGAAAAAATACCGCCATTTACGATTAATTTGCGAATAAAAGACCGCAATCTGTGATCAGCCTCCAAAAAAGAAAGAGAGCCGCAGAAAATTTTATACAGGCAAACCTTTGTGGCGTACACCCTAGTTCGCGAAGCTATATTTCGTAAGAGGCAAAGTCCTAAAGTACGTCATTTAAGGGGGTACCTATAACGTGGCTAAGGGTAACCGGAACACCACCAAGGGCCCTTAGTACATGGTAAAAATTTTGGGGTAGAACCCAATAATGGGGTACCTATCCGGGTTAGACACCTTGGATTCTCACCTAATCTAACGACATTACGCAATATAAAATGTGGTGTAAGAGGATTTAGGTTGGGCGACTAAGGCATACTGTCTTTCCCAAGAAGTGCAGAAAACGATCAAGGCGCCGAGGTACACGGTTGAGTCAAGAGTGCCGGGTGAGGTTGAACCACATCTGCCATTTTTGACAAGTCTTGGCAAATGATGCACTTGGCCCAAAGATACCCCATAGGGTGCAACCTCGTAACTATAAGCCCTATAGGAAAAAAGGATAATAGGTTGCGATCAAAAGCTGGTTGTTGGCAGAACCGGATGGGAAGAGCTAACCTTGTATGGTCGATGTACGCTTCCTTGAAGGGGAAATCAGGGGGAAGATAAAGGGCAGCACCCTCCATTAGGGAGATGATACGTTCTATAAGACGCAAATGTCACGAGGCTTCTTGTTTGTAAAAACATAAAGGCTTGTCATATTTGTGCAACAAATGAAGTTCTGCGAGCCTTCTAAAAAAAAAAAAAAAAAAAAAAAGAGAAAGAAATAAAAGAATAAAGAACTCGCAGAAAACAATAAAAAGAAGTTAAGATGAGATCAATGGGTCACTACATGAAAGTGTAGAGACGTCCTGCGATTTCATCGCAAGACGGCAATGTCATGGGGCTTTATGTTCGCAAGAATATTTAGGCCTGTCATATTGTCGCAACAATTCCTGAAGAGGCTAAAATACTATTCAAAGAAGTTAAGATGAGATCAATGGGTTTTTGCATGAAAGTGTAAGAACGTCCTGCGATTTCATCGCAAGACGATAATGTCACGAGGTTGTATGTTCGCAAGAATGTTCAGACTTGTCATATTATCGCAAATACAAGAATTATTACAAAAGAGGTGGCAAAATAAGACCTTTACTTAGGAAGGCATGATAAGACTACAGAAATTAATGAAATTCATTACAATCATTGAAGAAATTATACGAGAATACACATCATGAAGTTTTGAAGAGAAGACAACTTCGTCAAGATCATTGAAGAATTTTGAAGACAATATATATCAAAGAAGACAATTCCATCAAGATCATTGAAGAATTTTGAAGACAATATATATCAAAGAAGACAGTTCCATCAATATCATTGAAGAATTCTTACAAGAATATATATCACGAAGTCATACCAGAAGAGGCGATTTCATTCGCGAAAATACACAAGTAAACTTGCGAAGATGATTATATGAATAGAGACAACTCAAAGATATATAAATTTTACTGCAGAAAAATGAGCTAAGTAACACAAACATTAACTATGCATTATAATAGATAAGTATTCACATCATACAAGCATCATACTGGCATCATACAAGCATCATATTTGCATCATACAAGCATCATACTCGCATCATTCAAGCATCATATTTGCATCATAAATGCATTGCATAAACATTTCATGGCATAAGCATCGCATAAACATTTCATAAGATAATCATTACATAAGTATTATGTTCGCACAAATATTTTACAGGAAAATACCGCGAAACTTCGCAGAAAAATTCATAACTCGCAGAACTATTCATAGTTCGTAACACTATGTTCGCAACATTAAGTTCGCAGCACTATACACAGCACTATTCGCAACAGTATATTCGCAATAGTAAATTCGCAGCACTATTCAGAAGTTCAGAAATTCGCAGAAAATCCCAAAAATTCACAGAAAAATTCAGAAATTTGCAGAAAAATTCAGAAGTTAGCAGGGTTACCACTTGAGGCAAAGGAAAGATAAGAATAGAGATGCAATTTAATTATTCAACATTTTCTCGAGGATTCTCCTTCATAGATAAAGAACAGAGGCAACTATGGATACCCAAGAAAATATTTGATGTTCTTTATCTTCTCAGCAAGAATCCTCATCAAAAATGGAATAAAAATTTCACATGAACAGAGGCAATATTTATCATTCTCATTCAAGGACGAATACTTCTTATATATTTCGAGGATTAAATACTTCTTATACTTCTTAAGGATACTTCATACTTATTATATATTTCGAGGATTGAGTACTTCTTATACTTCTTCAAGGATATTTTATATTTCTTATACTTCATACTTCTTCAAGATACTTCGCAAGATGATACTTTTAATTACTTCTTAAAGCTTCAGAACTTCGCAAAAGAATAGAGGCAAGTATATACTTTTTGAGTTTGATATTCTTTCGCTCGTTCCTTCATCAACAAATATCAAAGACTACTACAACATATTTTTTCTTAAAGATCGCTCTTCAAGCAATATTCAAGATAAAAGAGGCAAGATGTAGGAGCGGAATATCACAACAAATGATAACTTACGAAATTGTGGAGAGAAAAGATATCTTGCGAGCAAAGAACATTTTGCGAGAAAAAGAAATCACGAGGAAAGTAAAAGAAGTTCGTGAAGTGAAGTTACGAAGCTTCGCAAGATAATTCTAAAATCCAAAATGGCGGGACAACACAACCGTCATATTTTGTAAGATCATATAAATAGTCATTTAGGCATGAGAAGAGGAGAGAGACACATTTTGAGAGGGGGATGACTTTAGGAGGAGAGAGAAAATTTTAGAGAGGGATTTATTTTCTTTATCATCTTCTTCCCCAAAATTCTAGAGCTCCAAATATTCATTAATGGAGTCTCAATTGTAAAATCATGTAATCATATACAATCACTAGTGAAGCACCGTGGATGTAGATCACATTGATCGAACCACGTAAAAATCTTTGTGTCTCTTTATAATTTTAGTACCTTAATTCTTAGTTTCATATCAAATTAATTAGGTTTAGGAATCATTTTAATGGATTCTAATGAGGGTGTAGTTGTGAGATAATCCACAACCACAATTATTATTATTCATTATCTTCCTTGTTTTTTTTTTTTTTTTTTTTTATTCTCGCTAATTATTTTGATCTTTTCTCAAATTGAAAGAATGAAGCTCAGTTACCAAACTCTTAGGAAGTCTAGTACTTTCTTGGATCTGAAATCTTTCATAGATGAAGTAAGAAATATCTCTTCATAAACTTTAACAATATATTGTTTCCCCTATTTCTTATCTTCATCTGTGCTCGCAGGAAATCGAAGAGTTAGAACCATTAATACCCGCGAAAACCAAGGAGAAATCTTTAAAAGAGAAATCTGGGAAATCTACTGCTCCTTCTAGGGGAAAGCCTCCTGCCCCTCGCAATGAAAAATCTAGCGATCCTCCATTAAAGAGAAGGAAAAATCAACCTTCTTCTTCTTCAATTCCTCGCAATGAAGAATCTAGCGATCCTCCACTAAAGAGAAGGAAAAATCAACCTTCTTCTTCTTCAATTCCTCAACTAATTCCAGAAAATCCAAGTTTTGATCTTGATAAGGATAATAATGATGAGGATTTTAATGTTAGTGGTTTTCCTTTAATAAAATATTCTTCTTCTTATGATTCTTCAATGACTCATTTATCCAGAATTTTTAGCGATATTTCCCACAGTATAACTTGTAATGACGAGGATGAAGTTATTGACAAGACATCCCAAGCTCTCGCTAAAGTTTGTGATGCCCCTATTCTTGTAGTTGCAGGAATTCCCGCACTACACCCTTGTTAAGATTCTATAGAAATCTATTGGAGATCAATTAAACTTCAAATATTTAAACGACACTTTACTATTCAAATCTCAGAAATGTTTACAGAATTGGAAAAAATCAAGATTACAAACATTCTCTTGAAGTTTCTCTCTCCTCAACATTCTTTCAACTCTCAAAAATATATCATCCTTTTCTGATCTATCGAGCCCTTATTATAGGGATTTACATAATGGATGACAGCTAAGTTTTCCTCCTATTTCGGATCTATTATGTGATCTCATCGCAATCGCTACCATATTCTCTATCGCAAGAATGATGATCATCGCAGGATCAACATATTCTTATTTTATTTCTTCCATGGTCAGTTTCTTTTAGGTATTCTGTGACGCTCGTGAAACGTTGTTAAAGAATTGTCAGTGACACTCGCATAAATGTTGTTAATATCGCAGGAATAACGTTGTGGCGATATTCTGGTCCTATATCTTGCCTCTTCTCATGTCTTTTCTACAAAGAAGAGAAGATCATGAGAACTTTAAATGCCATAACTGCTTATCTTTTCAAGCTTCTCTATTCTGACACGTTTCCATGTCCTTCGCCAGCTGTTTTCACGAATTCTTTCTTCCAATAAACTTTTGACACGTCTCCTCTAACCGCTGCGATCTGACCACCCACGTCTTTTCTTTGCATTAATTGCCTTCATCTTCTTCGAGAAATTTCTTCCTCTATAAATACTCTTCTCATTCCTTTCCTTTTTCTCTTTTACTTTCTTCTTCTTTCTCCCCATACCCTCTCTGCAAACTTTACTGTTATTCCGCGAATTGCGCTGCTGTGATTTCTTTCTTCTTTTCAACCTTTTCATTCCCATACTTCAAAAATGGTTGTAGCTGGTACCAAAAACTTGAAAGCCTTTAATGAGATGTGCGAGAAACTCAAAATTAAAGGTTTTAACTTGTCTTTAATTCCAGATCAGGATTCTAGATCTGAACTTTCTCTTAAATTATTTACTGATGATCAATGTTCTCGCAAACAAATCATAGTATCGCTAGGACAACTGGAAGCTGGTCTTCCCATTCCTCTCTATGACCCAGAACTTCTATTATTTTATCAAATAATTTCTGAGGAAAGGTTCTCACGAGCGGTATATCAACTAGGTGGAGATTGCATCAGATTGTTGCTTGAATATGCTTCTCGCGGTGCTAATAAAGGAACTCGCTACCCTGAAGCTCCAAAGAATCCTCTATTTAAAGATGTCCCCATTGTCCCTGCGGATTATACTGTGGACAACTTCTTTGTAAATTATAGTATAGTCCCTATGAAGAGAGATAGCACCTGCTGGGGTGTTCGTTTGAAAAAAGAGAAGGTCGCTGGTGACAAAGCTCTTATGCTGGACATTGATTTTCATACACCTACCAACCAAGGTCCTCACCATTCTAGCGATGAAAAGTGGTTCATCTTTCCATTATGTCTTGAAGGTCCTTATATATCTGGTTCTCTCCCATTACCTACAAATCTCTCAGAGTATGAGCCATGGGTCTTCAACTTGCCTGAAAAATCTAAAGAAGTATATTCTCTCGACTTTTTATATTATCATCATTTACTGTCTTCTTTATATTCTCGCTAACTATTTTGATTTTTTTCAGATTGATAGAATGAAACTCAGCTATCAAGCTCTTAGGAAACCCATCAATTTCTTAGCTCTGAAATATTTCACGGATGAAGTAAGAAATATCTCTTCATAAATATTAACAATATATTGTTTCCCCTATTTCTTATCTTCATCTGTGCTCGCAGGAAATTGAAGAGTTAGAACCATTAATACCCGCGAAAACCAAGGAGAAATCTTTAAAATAGAAATCTGGGAAATCTTCAAAGGAAAAATCTAATGCTCCTTCTAGGGGAAATCCTTCTGCCCCTCGCAATGAAGAATCTAGCGATCCTCCACCAAAGAGAAGGAAAAATCAACCTTCTTCTTCTTCAACTCCTCAACTAATTCCAGAAAACCCTAGTGTTGATCTTGATAAGGATAACAATGACGAGGGTTTTAATGTTAGCGGTTTTCCTTCAATAAAAAATTCTTCTTCTTCTGATTCTTCAATGACTCATTTATCCAGAATTTTTAACGATATTTCCCACATCATAACTTCTAATGACGAGGATGAAGTCATTGACAAAACATCCCAAGATCTCGCTAAAGTTTGCGATGCCCCTATTCTGGTGGATAACGATTCTCTCCAAGGAATCTCAAGATCGCTGACTCACAGTCTCTTGAATTCTCTTGGTGCTTTGGTAAGTTTTCATTTCTTCAGTTTGTTTATATATTTTCTCCATTACTAGATCTTAATTTATATTCTTCTTTCGCAGGTTGGAAGAGCTTCTTTTGCTGTTGCTTCTGATTTAGATAAAAGATGTGCCAGCTCTGAAGAGAAAGCTGCTAAACTTCGCCAGGATAAACAAAAATTAGAGTCTGAAGTTATCAATCTTCGCAAGAAGAATAAACAGCTGGAGACTGAAGCTTCGGTTGATAAGCAAAAGATCTCTGATCTTGATAGAGCTAACCAACAATTATATGGTATGAATAATTTCCTTTCTTTTTTAATTCATTTTACTCTATAGCAGCTTATTCAAGCGGCCACTTTTAACTTGCAGATATTTATGGTCTTACTGACGAGGCTATACTCTTTCAAACTTTCCCTGAACCAATAGATGATCATACTCTTCTTGCCTATCTTAATAATTATTTAAGTAATTTTTCAGATGATAAGATTAAATCCCTCTCCATAGATGAACTTAGATCGAAGCTTAATCTCCTAAAAATTGAACACAGATTCAATTTAGGTTTGACTGACAAATATAAGCGATTTTATCTTGATTCAAAGAAAGAAATAGATAGATTAAGACAGAAGAATAGTGATCTTATTGACGAGAAATATCTTGCCATCAAAAGGGGATCCAAGACCCTATCAGACTTTCATAAAACTCTCCTTAACGTTCAAACGGACAGAGATAAACTTATCCGCGAGAATGAAGATATTCTTACGAGGGAGACTCAAGTTCGATCTCGTCTCCTCATTAATAGCGATGATGAGTTTGCTTGGGCTGCGAAGGTTCTTGACAATGCCAGGAATGACTTAGGTGTAAATGTTAGACTTCAAGTTGAACAAGCGGCCTTAATTAGAGATATGATTTCTGAAAGAGAAGGTTGTTTGCTGTTCTTCTTCTCGCTAAATTTCTGTTTTTATCACTCATTTTTACAAAATTTCTAACTTGTTGTCATATATTCTCGCAGGAGCTGAAAAAAGATATCTTAAAATAATTGGGGAACTTGAAAATACCCTTGCTGATCGCAATAAAAAATATTCACGATTGAAGGAGCAATTTGACATTACTACCGCGAATGTCAATAGATCTCTCATTGTTGTTCGTAATGATTCCGTTAAGTTGGTCTGCAATGATCATGGAATTTATCCTTCTATATATCCTGATCTTGCAAAGGAAATCCGCGCAATAATCCCAAATCTTAACATCTCTGATAGTGAAGCTGAGGATTCTGACGAGGATGAAAATGATAATGATAATGACGAAGGAGAAAAATCTGGTGGAGGAGAAGAATTTGATAAGAATGAAGATAGTGATGATAATGACGAAAGGGAGGAATCTGGCGATGAAGAGAAATCTGATAAAGAAGATGGCGATAAATCTAACTAGTTCTTCTTTTTCCTTCTATCTTCCTTGTATATTTATTTTCCTCTTTCTGTAACATTGCTATGAGTTTCTCCAATTTTTTGAATTTCTCTTGCTTCTACCTGTATGAATCGAAAACGATTACTGCTTCGCAAAGTCAATCAATCAATATAATTATTATTCCTTAATTATCTGCGTGCATTTATCTATACAATTTTTATATGATAGATGAATGATAATTTCATCGTTCTCATGCATTCCCATACTTGCCTCTATTATTCATCTGTGATATAAAAAATTGATTATAGATTAGATATTAATGGTAAATAAAATTTGCCTTAATATTGGTGATCCTATCGCCAGCAATAACTGCGTGAAATTGCAATTCTCATAACATCTGCGAGCATTATCGCAGTAATCTTGTGGTCTTATTACGCCTTCCTAATTAAAGGTCTTATTTGCCACGCTCTTTCTTTCTGCGAAAAAATCGCAGGACGTCTTTACATTTGCATGTATTGACCCATTGATCTTGCCTTATCTTTATTCTTTGATTGTATTGCGACAATATGACAAGTCTAAGCTCTCTCACGAGATCAAAGCCTCGTGACATTACCGTCTTGCGATGAAATCGCAGGACGTCTTTACATTTTTATGTAAAAACCCATTGATATCATCTTAACTTTTGGCTTGTTACCTCTGTATAATTTATGTTACGCGACAATATGACAGGCCTAAATGTTCTTGCGATCATAAAGCCCCATGACATTGCCGTCTTAAGACACTTATCAGCTCCCTAATGGAGGGTGCCTCCCTTATCTTCCCCCTAGTTGCCCCTTCAAGGAGGGAATATCGGCCATACAAGACTAGCTCCTCCCATCCAGATTTACCAACAACCAGCTATTTTCGCAGCCTCTTGTCCTTTATGCCTATATGGCTTATAGTTACAAGATTGCACCCTAAGTGGGGTTTTCTTCAGGCCAAGTGCATCATAGCCAAGACTTACCAAGAATGGCAAGGGAGTTTCGTACGCCCTTGGCACCCTTGGCTCAACCGTGTACCTCGGCGCCTTGGTCATACTTTGCACTTCTTGGAAAATATTCTCGGTCGTCCAACCAGGGTATAACCATATATAGTTGGAAATCCAAGATCTCTCTCCCGGATAGGTTTTCTTTAACCCCAACATCTTCATGACTCAGGATCCAGCAGCGGTATAACCTTACCCCTGAATCATGTCAAGAGATACCCCCTCCTATGACATTCTTGTAGGTCTTACATTTGCCTCTTACGAAATTTTATTCGCAAACTAGGGTGCACGCCATAAAGGTTCGTCCCATTCTTTAATCTCTGCGAAATTTTATTCGCGTTTCTCGCGAGTATTGTAACTCTGATAGAATTTCATAACTTTGATCTTCTTTATTTTTGTAAAATCTTGCGATTCTTTCAAGCAGAAAATTCTGTTCAATTACATATTCTTCAAACAAGTCATTCATATAATTCTCTAAAGTTCATCGTTTTACCTCTCTACTTACTATTTTCTGCTTTTCTGCTACGTTTTACTGTTTTTCTTTTTCTGCGAGACGCTCGCCATCAGCTTTCACATCCTCTTTCCGCTCTATTGTATCAATCATTAACCTTTCACACCTCTATTGTTGTTTGATTTTGTACTTCCAATTGCTATTCTATTCAGATCTTTCTTCGCAAGACTTCATATCGATTTCATAACATTTCTTGCTTTCTCCCCAATCTCCTTTAATAACTACTATACCTTTAGGATAAGGAAATTTAATACATTAGTGATAAGTAGATGCTACACCCAATATCCCTTGTAACCAATGTCGTCCTATCAAAGCATTGTAAGGTGATTCGATGTCCACAACACAGAATAAGATTTTTGAAGATATTCCTTTTAACGATATTTGCATTTTAATTTACCCCTTTGGTTTGTTAGCTGTACCGTTAAATCCATAGATTTTATACGTTGATGGTATCAAATCTTCATCTCTTCCGCCCATGGTTCTATAGGTATAATAGAATAAGATATCAACTGAACTCCCGGTATCTATTAAGACTTTGTTGATGGCCCAAGAGTCTTCAATTTTACCATCATTTTCTTTATCTTCTTTTTGCATTTGCTTTGGTTTTATCTCTAATCGTACCACCAATGGGTTGTCATGTTGCTTTCCAAGCTCTGGTATATCTTGTGCGGTGAAAGATAGAGTTTGTTTCTGCCATTTTTATAATGGCGTAGCTCTAGATATATTCATTATCTCTCTTCCATCTGTATTTCTCGTGAAGACTCTACTTAAAACATTATCATGGAAATCTTCCACAGTTCTGAATGAATGGACAATGGAGTTACAAAACAAATTCTTTGCTTTAGCCCCCACTTCTATCACGAATGTTTCTGCTCCTTTTATAGCGTTCACTCTGCGAGTTTCTGGTGCTGGTGGTAATTGGTGAGGTTGTGAATGTCCTACTAGAAAGTGATTTAACTTCCCCTGATCAATCATCCTCAAAATTATCCTCTTTATATTCCTACAATCATTTATTGAATGTCCATGAAAGTGATGGTATCGACAAAATTCTTGACTTCGATTTCTTGGATGGGGTTCTTTTCCCATGTTCCATGGTGATGGTATATTTTCCATCAGAATGATAGCTTCCCAAAATTTTTCTATGCTAGCATTAAGAGGTGGCATCTTAATTTCTTCCCATATTATCTTTTGATTTCCTTACCCTCTAAAGTTATTATGCCTTTTTCCACCATAAGTTTCTTGCGGCTGATCAAGTCTTTGAATCTTATTATTTCCACCTCGATTGTAATAATTCTTCTCCCTTTCATATTCTTCTTGATCTCGACTGCCATCGCTACCAAGTTTTGTTGGTTATCAATTATCACCTTCTATTTTTGTGGTTGCGAGGTGCTCGCCACATTATTTATTATTTTAGGGAGCTGTAGTTGCAGGATTTCCCACAACACACCCCTTGTAATATCTTGATAATAATATTTTAATCTAAACTAATTTGATATTTAAAATTCTAAAAAATTGTAAATAGACACACGCATTTTTACATGGTTCGATCAATTTGATCTACATCCATGATTCTCTACTATGATGGTTAAAGTTTACATTTGATAATCTCCATTAATGGAGTCCTAAATCTAGTTTTGGGGAAGAAGATGATAAAGAAAAATACATTTTCTCTCTCTAAAAGTCTCTCTGAAAAATATCTCTCTCTCCTAAAAATTTCTCTCTCCTCAAGATTCTCTCAACTCTAAAAAATACATCATCATCCTCTGGACTTACTTGAACCCTTTATATAGGAAATTACATAGTGGGTGACAGCTAAGTTTTCCCCTTCTTTCGGATCTGTCCTGCGATCTCATCGCGGTAATTACAATGTTAATATTCGCCAACTTTTGTAATCCTCGTGAAACAACACTCTTCTAATATGCCTCTTCAATCGTAAACTTCGTCATTCTTTGAATTATTTTGTGACGCTCGTGAAATGTTGTTGAAGATTTTTCAGTAACGCTCGCAGAAGTGTCGTTAATCTCTCATGAACATAATTGTGGCGATATTCTGGTATTACATCTTGCCTTTTTTTTCTTGAATATTGCTTGAAAAGGAATATTTAAGAAAACATCTGTTGTTGTAATAGTCTTTGATTTTTGTTGATGAAGGAATGAGCGAAAGAATACTGGATTTGAAAAGTATATACTTGCCTCTATTCTTTTGCGAAGTTCTGAAGTTTTGTGAAGTAAATAAGAAGCATCATCCCTTGAAGTACGTGAAGTATGAAGTATCCTTGAAGAAGTATAAGAAGTACTCAATCCTCTAAATATAAGAAGTATCCATTTTTGAATGAAAGTTATAAGTATTGCCTCTGTTCCTGTGAAATTATTGCTTCATTTTTTGGTGAAAATCCCTGTCCATTTTGGAAATGATTCTTGCGAGAAGATAAAGAACATAAAATTTTTTCTTGGTAATCCACAGTTGCCTCTGTTCTTTATCTATGAAGGAAGAATCCCTGAGAAAATGCTAAATGAACGAATTGCCTCTGCCTTATTTGATAAAATGATCATATTCTACGAAATAATCATTTCCCCTACGAAATTCTGAAATAGTCTACATATGCTGAATTAATCTGAAAATCTATGAATGTTTTTGCGAATTTCTGCGAGTTGCTGATTTTTTCTGCGAAATTATCAATGTTTCTGCGAATTTCTGAAATAATGGCGATGAATAGTGGCGATATTGTGAATAATGCTACGAGATTGTAGACATTCCTCTTGATAGATTCTGAATAATACTTCTGAGAAACTCTGAATAGTATTTCTGAGAGATTCTAAATAGTACTTGCTTTCTCTCTTGCGATGAGCAAATCTTTCCTGCATTCTTACAAGAAAATAATTAATGTTTGAGATTATTCTATTGGTCTTATTTTGCCTTCCTAGTTAAAGGTCTTATTTTGCCAATTTTTCTTTCTGCGACAAAATCGCAGGACGTCTTTACATTTGCATGTATTGACCCATTGATCTTGCCTTATCTTTTCTCTTGAGGCTTTTTGGCCTGTTATACGACAATATGACAAGTCTAAGCTCTCTCGCGAGGTCAAAGTCTCATGACATTGCCATCTTGCGATGAAATCGCAGGACGTCTTTACACTTTCATGTAAAAACACATTGATCTCATCTTAACTTTTTCTCATTTGGCTTTTTTCCTCTGTATAATTTACGTCACGCGACAATATGACAGGCCTAAATGATCTTGCGATCCTAAAGCCCCATGACATTGCCTTCTTAAGACACTTATCAGCTCCCTAATGGAGGGTGTCGCCCTTATCTTCCCCCTGGTTTCCCCTTCAAGGAGGGCACATCGGCCATACAAGACTAGCTCCTCCCATCCAGATTTACCAACAACCAGTTGTTTTCGCAGCCTCTTGTCCTTTATGCCTATATGGCTTATAGTTACAAGACTGCACCCTTAGTGGGGTTTTCTTCAGGACAAGTGCATTGTAGCCAAGACTTACCAAAGATGGCAAGGGTAGGTTCGTCCGTCCCGGGCACCCTTGGATAAACCGTGTACCTCGGCGCCTTGGTCATACTCTGCACTTCTTGGAAGAGATTCTCAGTCGTCCAACCAGGGTATAACCTTATAAAGATGGAAATCCAAGATCTCTCTCCCGGATAGGTTTTCTGTAACCCCAACATCTGCATGACTCAGTTCCAAGAGGTATAACCTTATCGCTGAATCATGTAAAGAGATACCCCCCTTATAACGTGCTTGCAAGTCTTACATTTTCCTCTTACGAAATTGTATTCGCGAACTAGGGTGCACGCCATAAAGGTTTGTCCCATTCTTTAAATCTCTGCGAAATTATATTCGCGTTTCTTGCGATATTTTCGCGTATCTTCATTCTTTCATTTCTGTCAATTTTTTATATAATCTTGAATAATCTCGCGATTACACTCGCAGCTCTAATAAAAATTTGTTTTGCTCATTTCTGTGAGTTGAAATATTCTTTAAAATCTTTTGAAATCTTAGAAATATTCTTTGAAATCTTGTGATTTTATCGTATTTGTTAAACCAAAAATCTCTTTCTGTAAAAGAAATATTCTAGAGAAATCTTTGAAATCTTCTTTGAAATCTTGCGATTGTATCGCGTATTTTGGAAATTTGAAATTTTAGAAATTTTGGCTATAATTTCTTTTTCTGTAAAATTAGAAATCTTGAATTTTTTTTTTATTTTTTTTTATGTAGTCTTTTGAAATCTTACGAGGATATCGTTGTTTTGGAAATGAAATCAAATTTTTTTGAAATCTTATAAATCTTTGCGATAGTCTCATTTATTGTAATCTTTGAAATCTTTGAAAAAAATTTGCGATCTTTAAATTTTTTGCGATGATCTCATTTTTTATAACCTTTTGAAATTTTTGAAATCTGGCGATTGTATCTCTTTTTTGGTAAGTCAAATAAAAAATCTTAGAAATTTTTGGAAATCATTTTTGAAATTTATAAATTTTTGCAAATATATCGCCCTGATCAATCAAATCAAAATTCTTTGAAATGTTTTGAAATCTTAGAAATTTTAGAAATCTTGCGATTATACCACTTTTGGTAAATTGAATCAAAAGTTTTTGAAATCTTTTGAAGTATTAAAAATCTTAGAAATGTTCTTTAAAATCCGGCGATAATATAAATCAAAAATTTTCATTTTCTGTAAGTAAAGTATTCAAGGAAGTGGTACTTAGCTTTTTGGCGATTTGTTGTTGCTGCCAATTCTCGCGAAGTATTTGATTTTCTCGTGAAATGAGAAGAAATGAGAAAGGAACTCTTACGAAATTATCTTGACTTTCCTCTTGTACCGTACCAATTGTTCTAATCCTCTCTTGTGAAATTAACTGGCGAAATTTTCGTGAACTGTCTTCATTTTTGGCGAGATAATCATCAACTCTTTTCTTTGTCTCGTAAAATATTTCTGCGAGGGGGAAGATTCAAACCCAAATCTTCTAAATATCGTCATTTGTGAAATCCTTGGTCTTAATCTCATCATTTGGTTTTTCGTCATTTGTTGGATAAAGAGCTGGCTTTTGTCCCTAAATTAGTATCATATCGCCAAAACTAGATTTAATGTTTCTAGTAGGTCCCTCTCATCTGAAATCTTGAATTTATTGATGAACACCACCAATATCTCTATTAGATTTGATGTCTCATATATTTTTCCTGCGATAGTTATCCCTTAATATCCCACGAGCTGCTCGTGACTTCTTCTCCTTTGTTTTTTGCCTGCTCGTTATTTTGTTCTTCGCTAAGAGCCTAGGGCTATGCTTATTTTTCTGCTGCTGACCGTGTCTTGTTCGTCAAAGTTGGTGACGAAATGAAACTTTTGATTATTACTTCTCTTCTTCATTACTTCCTTGTCTTGTCTTGTGGGCCTGCTGCACATATCATGTTCTTGGTGTCCCACATCATGAAGAAGTGAAGATGAGGAAAAATAATTCGTTGACAGCTCACGCAAATCTGAGTTCAGCTACCCTCGTGAAACTTCCCTGTTTCCTTTCGCTATAAAAATAGCAAGTCACACCACTCTCGGCCTAGTAATAAAGTGCATTCAAGTACGTACTTGAGTACATAAATCCAAGTTCCTCTCAATTTTCGCAACTTTCATTTCAAAAGTCCTGATATCCATCTCCAACTTGAGTTTGTAAGTACTAAGTATGTAATTAATTACTATGAAAGACCCCTTTAGCAAACTTCTTCCTTTTCCCATTCGCGAAAATAATTCCTTTAGTTTGACGAAATTGAGTCAAATTGACGAAGTTGACGAGATGTAGTTGACGAGATGTCAACTTATTTATCCTGCTACTATACCCCACATTTTCGAAATGTAAGTAAGGATTAATGATCCTTCACATTTGCCTGTATTCTTTTCTTATCTTGATGTATTAAAATGTAGTTGACGAGAATATCGTCAAAATGTAACAGGTGAAATGAGAGGGACATTTCTGTATTAGGATCTTCGTGAAGAAATGTAACGACCAAGTGTAGCGACCAAATGTAACCTTTGACCAAATGTAACTGACCAAATATAATATTTTGGTCCTATGTTTCTTGTAGTTCCTCTGCCATTTACGCCCATCTTACCATTCTTCTTTTTGTTGTAAACAGCCGTGTACTCCTTTTTGTTTTTCCCTTTTGTTATTTACCGAAATAATAGCGAGCACCTCGCAACAGTCTTCTTTGCTGATGGCTTATGACCTTAACAACATAAATGCTGAAAAGAATAATTTGTCTCTGGTGCAATTTTTGATAAAGTTAATTTCTTCTTTTGAACGTATGCTGTCCTCGCAGATTTTTGTTGATCATCGCGAAATTTTACATTGGTTCTATTCCATACATTTCTACGAGTCCCACCATACTTTCCTTTCTGCTGCCACTATTGCCCTCTTTTAATTTTTGAAGAAGGATAAATTTCTTTACATCTATATATTTTACGAGATTTAATTAAGGAAATCCCATACGTTTGTTCTTTACCTTCGCTGCAAACAATCAATTAATTTAATTAGTAATCTATTTAATCTTGAAGACATCATTGCTACTCACAAAATTAAAAGAAGAATCATAAATTTTTACTTCGCAAATTAATTTGAAAGAGATAACGATCAAAATTTTGATTGAAATCAAGATTTACGGGTGTAAATTTATGCTCAAGACTCGTTTTGATTCAAAATATCAATCAAAAATCAACTTTTGTGAAAACAAAGTTTGGTCGTTTAAAACTCAAAATTCTCTAGATCTAGATTATTAACACATAATTTAAAAAGATAAGAAAAAATTTGTCATGTTTGAACAGTTAATTGATGCTGTTCCATTTCATTTAAAGGTTTCTTCGAATCTGCTCCTGCTTCGTAATATTTCTGCTTCTGTTTCTCATAAATTGTGTTGGATGTTCTTCATCGTTCTTTTCCCAAAATTTCCATATTTTCCCATGTATCTCCTAGATCAAATTAAATTCATCCTTAACAATTGTTAATTTCTCTTGATCTTCTTCAATCTAACAAGCGAGTCCCCTTAGTCGGCGCCAAAATGTAGTTGCAGGATTTCCCACAACACACCCCTTGTAATATCTTGATAATAATCTTTTAATCTAAACTAATTTGATATTTAAAATTCTAAAAATTGTAAATAGACACACGAATTTTTACATGGTTCTATCAATTTGATCTACATCCATGATTCTCTACTATGATGGTTAAAGTTTACATTTGATAATCTCCATTAATGGAGTCCTAAATCTAGTTTTGGGGAAGAAGATGATAAAGAAAAATACATTTTCTCTCTCTAAAAGTCTCTCTGAAAAATATCTCTCTCTCCTAAAAAATTCTCTCTCCTCAAGATTCTCTCAACTCTAAAAAATACATCATCATCCTCTGGACTTACTTGAACCCTTTATATAGGAAATTACATAGTGGGTGACAGCTAAGTTTTCCCCTTCTTTCGGATCTGTCCTGCGATCTCATCGCGGTAATTACAATGTTAATATTCGCCAACTTTTGTAATCCTCGTGAAACAACACTCTTCTAATATGCCTCTTCAATCGTCAACTTCGTCATTCTTTGAATTATTTTGTGACGCTCGTGAAATGTTGTTGAAGATTTTTCAGTAACGCTCGCAGAAGTGTCGTTAATCTCTGGTGAACATAATTTTGGTGATATTCTAGTATTACAGGAGCAAACTTCCACTTTCTGCTAGCGAGTTAGTATTCGCGATTGGATATGATTCCATTTTATTGTGTTTCTCCTCCAAAGCAATGTACTCTTCCTGTAGTTCTCGCAATTCAGTCATAGTGATTGTATTCTTGCCTATGAAAATTTGTATGTACAGTAGATTGGTTGCGAATATTGCATTGATAAAAGACAAGATAAGATATCTCTCGTCAACTCTTCATGCCATCTCGCTGCACATTGACTTCCATCTTATGGTTAAGTGCTTCAAACTCTCACCAATTCTCTGTTTTAACCCAAACACATGTTCAATACCCGGCCGCGATGAATTGTTTCTAATATACGCTCCTAAAAATGTAGCTTGTAAATGATCAAAAGAAGTTATGGTATTTTGTGGTAATCCCTCGAACCATTTTAACGCCTCGCCAGTTAAGCTAGATGCAAAATATTTTCATAGCACAGCATAATGATTCTCCCATTGTAGCATACATCTAACATAAGCTTTGACATGTTGAACATCACAAGTAGTCCCATCAAAAATGCTGGTTAATGCTGGTAGATTGCATTTTGGAGGTATCCCTCTTAACTATAGTTCTTGAGTACATGGAGTCCTCGCAGCTTCTTCAATAGCTTCATCAAGTTACCTTCTACCTCCGTCTCTTCTATTGTTTATCATTCCTCGTATTTCTGCTAATTCTCTTAATATTTGCTCATTCTCAGCTGAGTTTTGTTCCATTGGTCTCTTTAATGCTGTTTCCCTTCTCCTGCGTTCTTTCCTTTCTTGTCTTGCGAGATTTTGTGTATCTCCTTCTTCATCATCATCTCGTCTTTCTCTGCAATTTTCTCTTTCATCTTCTTCTCTGAGAATTTCTTCATTTCTCCTCATTTCTCTTCGCTGTCTCTCTATTCTCCTCTGTATCATATCATATTCCTCTTGAATATTAACATTGTATAGATTTTGCGTACGTCTCCTTTCTCGATTTTCATGATTATTTTGTCACACTGCTTCTTGAAATTCATGTTCTTCTACTTATGCCCTTAATCTTTCCCTCTCGCGAGCTAGACGTGCTTGTTCAGCGTAATGTCTCTCAATTTTTTCTTCAATCATTCTTTGATTTCTTTGATTCTCTCGCCCATGTAATATCCTCCTTCCTTCTTCTGGATTTTCTTCTTCAATTTGGTTGTTTCTTCCCTCTTGATTTCTATTGTCACGCGGATTATAGCGATCACCAATTATCTCTTCTTCTCTATTTTGCACTTCTCCTCGAGTATTTTCTCTAACATTTCTTATAGGGGAATTTTGCCTTGGTTCTTCTCTGAATGATCTTGAATTTGATCTAACAGTACTTCTTGATCTCCTTCTTTGTAACCTCAAATTCTCCATTCTTAGCTCATGATTTTGTCTTGTTAAATTTGCACGTTCTTCTGCCTCTAATCTTCTTTATTCCTGTATTCTTTGTCTCAAATCATCTACTATTTCATGTCCTTCATGAATTAATCCTCCAACCATTTCTTGATTTCTTTCCCCTTCTTCTTCATTTCTTAATTGTCGATTTTCTGCTTCTTCCATCGAATCCGACCTCCAAGTATGCACACTCACTCTATCATAATCCATATTCCTATCTTGTGTTTGTGTTTGTTGATTCGGTTGCTGAGTTGAACTTTCGGCCTCATTTCTTATTCTATTTCTCCATGATCTTATCCTTAAAGATCCTTCAAATTCACCTGTTCCTTCACCTGCAAGTCTTTTACTTCTCCTCACAGTTGTCGGTGGTTCTGATGTATTTCTTCTTCTTCTAGCCATTTCTTCAACTCTAACAATTTCTTCAAATCTTCAAGTTGTAATTAGAGATTTCTTAACTTGATTCTCCCTGTTTCTAGCGCCAACATGTAGTTGCGGGAATTCCCACACTACACCCTTTTTAAGATTCTATAAAAATCTATTGGAGATCAATTAAACTTCAAAGATTTAAACGACACTTTACTATTCAAATCTCAGAAATGTTTACAGAATTGGAAGAAATCAAGATTACAAACATTCTCTTGAAGTTTCTCTCTTCTCAAGATTCTTTCAACTCTCAAAAATACATCATCATTTTCTGGATCTATCGACCCCTTTATATAAGGATTTACATAATGGATGACAGCTAAGTTTTCCTCCTATTTAGGATCTATTCTGCGATCTCATCACAATCGCTACCATATTCTCTATCGCAAGAATGATGATCATCGCAGGATCAACATATTCTTCTTTTATTTCTTCCATAGTCAGTTTCTTTTAGGTATTCTGTGACGCTCGTGAAATATTGTTAAAGAATTCTCAGTTACGCTCGCAGAAATGTTGTTAATATCGCAGGAATAACGTTGTGGCGATATTCTGGTCCTACAATTCTGGTGGATAATGATTCTCTCCAAGGAATCTCAAGATCGCTGACTCCCAGTCTCTTGAATTCTCTTGGTGCCTTGGTATGTTTTCATTTCTTTAGTTTGTTTATATATTTTCTCCATCGGTAGATCTTAATTTATATTTTTCTTTCGCAGGTTGGAAGAGCTTCTTTTGCTGTTGCTTCTGATTTAGATAAAAGATGTGTCAACTTTGAAGAGAAAGCTGCTAAACTTCGCCAAGATAAAAAGAAATTAGAATCTGAAGTTATTAAGCTTCGCAAGAAGAATAAACAGCTGGAGACTGAAGCTTCAGTTGATAAGAAAAATATCTCTGATCTTGATAGAGATAACCAACAACTATATGGTATGACTGTAGTAGCAGGATTTCCCACACTACACCCCTATTAAGATCCTATAAAAATCTAAGTGAAACTAGTTGAAGATTAAAGAATTAAACGACACTTTTATTATTTAGATCTCGGAAATATTTACAGAAAATATTCAAACTCGAATTACAACTTTCTTTTCGGAGTTTCTCTCTCCTCAAGATTTTCTCAACTCTAAAAAAATACATCATCCTCATATGGACTTACTTGAACCCTTTATATAGGAAATTACATAGTGGGTGACAGCTAAGTTTTCCCCTTCTTTCGGATATATTCTGCGATCTCATCGTGGTATTTGCAATATTAATCTTCGCTAACTTTTGTAATCCTCGTGAAACAACACTCTCATAACATGTCTCTTCAATCATCAGCTATTATGATGCTTCCCCGTGACGCTCGCCAAATGTTGCTGAAGAATCCTCACGACACTCTCGTGAATAATGTCATTTATACTTATAGGAATATTTGACCTTCTCGTGAAAGCGTTGTTCTTATCATGAGAATATCGTTGTGGCGATATTCTGGTACTACATCTTGCCTCTTCTCACATCTTTTCTGCGAAGAAGAAAAGATCGTGAGAATAAATTGCCGTAATCTCCTATCTTTTCACCGCCATCTTTATTCTGACACGTCTCTAAACCTTTCACCAGCTATCTTCATATAATTTTATCATCCATATATTTTTCGACACGTCATCTTAAACCGCTGTAATTTGACCATTCACGTCTTTTCATTGTATTAACTATATTTATTTTCTCGAGAAACTTCTTCTGCTATAAATACCTTCTCTCATTCTTCTCTTTTTCTTTCTTCTCATTCTCTTTCCTTCTTCTTCTCTGCAAATTTCATTGCTTTCCCGCAAATCGCGCATCTACTATCTTTCGCCATTTTTTTTCAATCTCCTTTCATTTCCATTCTCTCAAAATGGTTGCTGCTGGTGCCAAAAATCTTATTGCTTTCAATTTGATGCAAGAAAAACTTAAAAATCAAGGATTTGACTTATCTTTAATCCCAGATCAAAGTCCCAAATCTGTTCTTTCTCTTGAATTACTTTCTAACTTCCAGTGTTCTCGTGAAAAAATTATAGTTTCGTTAGGCCAACTTGAAGCTGGTCTTCCACTTCCTCTCTACAACCCTGAACTTCCACTCTTTTACCAAATAATTTCTGATAAGAGATTTTCACGAGCGGTGTATCAACTTGGCGGGGATTGTATTAGATTATTACCGGAATATGCCTCTCGTGGTGCTGGCAAAGGATCCCAATATTCCGAAGAACATAAAAGTCTTAAATATAAACATATTCCGATTATCCCTGCAAAGTATACTGTAGATAACTTCTTTCGAAATTACCAGTTACTCCCCATGGTAAGGGATAGTACTTGTTGGGGTGTCAGTTTGCATAAAAAGAAGGTCACTGCTGAAAATGCTCTTATGCAAGATATTGATTTTCATACCAATACAAATGATGGCCCTCGTCATTCTAATGACGATAAGTGGTTTATTTTTCCCTTATGCCTTAAAGGTCCTTATATATCTGGTTCTCTCCAACTTCCTGCGAATCTCTCTCACTATGAACCATGGAGTCATGGACTTTCAACTGGCCTGATAGGTTTTCCGATGTATATTCTCTCATCTTCTTATGCTATTATTATTTTTTCCTTCACACTCTCGCTAACTTTTCCGTTATCTTGTAGGTTTCCAAAATGAAGCTTAATTACCAGAAATATAGGAAACCCAACACTCTTCTAGCTCTTAGATCTTTCACAGATGAAGTAAGAAATATTTCTTTATTAATTAACAATATATTGTTGCCCCTATTTCTTATCTTTATCTGTGTTTGTAGGTAATTGAAGAATTACCACCTTTAGAGCCAAAACCTAAGGAGAAACCTTCAACTAATCGTAAAGGGAAATCTATTGTTTCAAGTGAAGGAAGACGCTCTGCCCCTCGTGATAAAGAACCCAAATGAGCCTCCTTTGAAGAAGAATAAAACTCAGCATTCTTCTTCTCAACATACCCAATTGGATTCAATCATTATTAATAAATCTAATGATGAATTTATCGAAGAATTTGACGATATTAGAGAAGTTCCCTCTGTGAAAAATTCTTCTCCCTTTGATTCTTATATGGCCCAACTGTCCATGCTTTTTGGCGATTCTTCTCGTGGAACTGCAAATGAGTATGGTGATGAGACTCTTAATGGGCTAGCTCAAGCGCTCATCAAAGTGTGCGATGCTCCAATCTTATCTGATAATAATTTTCTTCGTGGAATTTCTGGAACTCTAACTCCAAGCTTCTTAAATGCACTTGGTATTCTGGTATGTTTTCTTAATTGTTTCTTAATTCGCCAGATTTCTCTCGTCAAATTTTTTGTACTTATAAAACTCTGTTGCAGGTTGGGAGAGCTTCTTTGTCTGCTGCTTTGATTTAGATAATAAATGTGCTTCATTTAAGAAAAAGGTTGTTAACCTTCGCCAAGATAAAGAGAAACTAGAGGCTGAAATTGCTGAGCTTCATGAGAAAAATAAACTGTTGAAAACAAGCTTCATTGATAAAAAAAAGATTTTGGATCTTAACAATGCCAACAAACAACTTTATGGTATGATTTACTTTTTCTTTCTTTTAGATTTTTTATTTTTCTTTTATATAGCTTATCCAAGAAATCATTTTTGCATATGTTTATGGTCTAAATGACGAGGCTACGTTCCTTCAAACCTTTCCCGAACCTGTAGATGATAATACTCTTCTTGCTCGCCTTAATAACTCCTTAAGTAATTTTGCTGACGAACAAATTAAATCCCTCTCTATAGAGGAACTTAAATTTAAGTTTAATCTCCTGACCATTGAACACAGACACACATTACGATTATCTAATAAATTTAAGCATCTTTATCATGAATCAAAAGAAGTGATCAATGGATTAAGAAGTAGAAATAGTGATCTTGTTGACGAGAAAGATCAAGCAATTAGAAATGGCAGCGAAACTCTAGCATATTTCCATAAAATTCTTCTCGAAGTTCAAATGGAAAGAGATAAACTCTTCTGCGAAAATAAAGATCTTCTTGCAAGATAAACTCAAGTTCGTTCTCGCCTTCTTATTACTAGCGATGATGAGTTTTCTTGGGCAGCACAGGTTCTTGATAATTCTAGGAATAATTTAGGTATAGATGATAGTCTTCATGCTGATCAATCAGCCTTAATTAGGGACTTGATTTCTGAGAAAGAAGGTTGTTAACCACTCTATTCTATTAACCTTTTGCTTTTTATTATTCTTTCTTATAATTTCTATGTTAACGGTGCCTTATTCTCGCAGATTCTGAAGATAGATTCCGTGTAAGGATGAGAGAACTAGAAGATATTAATCACCAACTCGCGAACGATCTTACTGCTCACAACAATAAATACTCGCGATTGAAAGCTCAATTTGAGATTACTTCTGCAAATTTTAATAGAACCCTCCTCATCACTCGTAATGATACCACTAAGCAGGTTTGTGACGACCATGGAATTCCTCATTCTTTGTATCTTGATCTTGCAAAGGCAATACCATCAATAATTCCAGATCTTGGTGTCTCTGATTCTGATGAAGATTTTGACGAAAGTGAAGAAGAGAATAATGACGAAGGAACAAATTCTGGCGATGATGAAGAACCCATCAAAGATAATGAAAAAAAGAAATCCGGTGAAAAAGAAGAATCTGATAAAGATAACAATGTTGATAAATGAAACAATGTATCTGTCTGACTTCTTTCTTTTATGTAATCAATCACAATTTTCTTCAATTTGCTGCAACTTTCTTCAATTTAATGTGTAAATTTCTTTGCCCCTTTATCTGTATGAATGAAAGAACATCCTCTTTTTTGAAAATATAACTTGGTCAATATAGTTTGCATATACTAATTATCTGCGCTTTAATTTCCATATAAATTTCTCATATGGTGATGAATAATAATCTTTATCATTCTATTCATTCCCATACTTGCCTCTATTATTTATCTGCAATATGAGAAAGTTAATAAACGAATATTTTGGAGAATTTCATAATTTCTGCGATATTGTCGCAAACCTTGATTTTTTTGCGATCTTATGGTCTTATCATGCCTTCCTACTTAAAGGTCTTACTTTTCCATAGTATTCTCTCCGCGACAAGATCGCAAGACGTCTTTACATTTTCATGTATTGACCCATTGATCTTGTCTTATCTATATTTCTTTATTGTATTGCGACAATATGACGAGCCTAAGTTTTCTCGCGAAAACAAAGCCTCGTGACATTGCCGTCTTACGATGAAATCGCAGGACGTCTTCACATTTGCATGTAAAAACCCCTTGACCTCATCTTAACTTTTTTCTCTTATGGATTTTTGCCTCTGTATAATTTACGCGACAATATGACAAGTCTAAATGATCTTGCGATCTTAAAGCCCCATGACATTGCCGTCTTAAGACACTTATCATCTCCCTAATGGAGGGTGCTGCCCTTATATTCCCGCTGGTTTCCCCTTCAAGGAGGACACATCGGCCATACAAGACTAGCTCCTCCCATCTATATTTACCAACAACCAGTTGTTTTCGCAGCCTCTTGTCCTTTATGCCTATATGGCTTATAGTTACAAGAATGCACCCTAGGTGTGGTTTTCTTCAGGCCAAGTGTATTGTAGCCAAGACTTACCAAAGATGGCCAGGGTAGGTTCGTCCGTCCCGGGCATCCTTGGATAAACCGTGTACCTCGGTGCCTTGATCATACTCTGCACTTCTTGGAAGAGACTCTCAGTCGCCCAACCATGGTATAACCTTATAAAGCTGGAAATCCAAGATCTCTCTCCCGGATAGGTTTTCTTTAACCCCTACGTCTGTATGACTCGGGTTCCAGTAGCGGTATAACCTTATCCCTGAATCATATAAAGAGATACCCCCTTTATGACGTGCATGTAGGTCTTACATTTGCCTCTTACGAATTTGTATTCGCGAACTAAGGTGCACGCCATAAAGGTTTGTCCCATTCTCTTAATCTCTGCGAAATTATATTCGCGTTTCTTAAAATTTCTTGCGAGTTTCAAATCTCAATAATTTTTTTTTTTTTTTTTTTTCAACTTTTCAATTTCATTTTCTTCACTCAAACAGAAAAAACAACTTTACCTTTCCACTTCTAATGATCTGCTCGTCCTATATCATCTTTCTATCACTTCATTCTTTTCATCTTCCTTATCATCTGTTCTTTTACTTAGTGTTTTTCCGCAAGTTGCTTGTCATTTCTTCCTTTTATGCTTTTTATACCTGTACCTTTGCTGCGTTTTATTATTTTCTTGATATCTGCGAGGGACTCGTTAGTTACTTCTTCATGCTTTTCTATTGAATCAACCATTAATTTGTCACTTCTCTGTTGTTGCTTAATTCTGTATTTCCAATTGTTGTTCTTCCCTGCTCTTTCTTCACAAGACTTGATATCTATCTCATAACATTTCTTACTTTCTCCCCAATCTCCTTTAATTACTCCAACACCATTTGGATGAGGGAATTTAATGCACTGATGAAAGGTAGATGCAACACCCAATATCCTGTGTAACCAAGGTCGACCAATCAAGGCGTTATATGGTGATTCAATATCGACAACACAGAATAAAATCTTAGAAGTCATTCCTCTTAACGGAATCCTCATTGTGATCTCCCCTTTAGGCTTGTTGGAAGTTCCATTAAAACCATAGATTCTGTATGTCAATGGTATCAAATCTTCATCTTTCCCACCCATGGTTCTGTAGGTGTGGTATAACAGGATATCTACGGAACTGCCAGTATCAATGATGATTCTATCAATGGCCCAAGACTCTTCCATTTCGTTATTGTTTTCTTTACCTTCTTTTTCTTCTTCTGCTTGTTCTGGTTTTATTTCCAACCTTACCACCAATGGGTTATCATGCAGCTCGCCAGCTCTGGTATTTCTTGTCTTGTAAAAGAAAGGATTTGTTTCTCATACTCTTCTAATGGCGAGATTCTCGCTATATTCATTATTTCTTTTCCATCCATATCTCTGTCAAAGACTCTACTTAAGACATTATCGTGGAAATCTTCGATGGTTCTGAAAGAATGCACAATAGAATTACAAAATAAATTCTTTGCTTTAGTTCCAACCTCTATAACAAAAGTTTCTGCTCCTTTTACATTAGTCATTCTGCGATCGTCTGGTGGTGGTGGCAATTGTTGCGATTGTTGATGCCCTTTTAGAAAATGATTTAGCTTCCCCTGATCGATCATTCTTAAAATTATTCTTTTTACATTTCTGCAATTATTTATCGAATGCCCATGAAAATGATGATAAGGACAGAATTCTTGATTACGAGTGTTAGGATGTGGTTCCTTCCCCATGTTCCATGGCGAGGGTATATTTTCCATTAAAATGATAGCTTCCCATATTTTTTCTACACTAGCATTCAAGGGTGGCATCTTAATCTCCTCCCATATGGTTCTCATGCTCCCCTGATTTCTGAAATTATTTTGCTTTTGTCCACCATAAGTTTCTTGGGGTTGGTCAAGACTTTGGATTTGACTATTTCCTCCACGATTGTAATAATTCTTCTCTCTTTCAAATTCTTCTTGATCACGACTTCCCATAGCCACTATATTTTGTTTGTCATTATTCGCCACTTTCTCTGCTTGAACTTGCGAGGTGCTCGCCACATTATTAATCATTTTGGGAAGCAAACTTCCATTAGCCACTCTGTAAATGGTGTTTGCAATTGGGTATGACTCCATTTCGTTTTGTTTTTCTTCCAAAGCAATGTACTCTTCTTGTAGTTCTCTTAGTTCAGTCATTGTGATGGTGTTTTTGATTCTGAAAATTTGTATGTAGAGCAAATTGGTCGCAAACATTGCATTAATGAAGGATAAAATAAGATATCTCTCATCTACTCTTCCCGCCATCTCACTACACATTGTCATCCATCTTATGGTTAGATGTTTTAGACTCTCGCCAATTCTCTGTTTTAATCCAAACACATCTTCGATACCTGGTCGTGAAGAGTTGTTGCTTATGTATGCACCCAAAAATGTAGCTTGTAAGTGATCAAAAGAAGTAATAGTATTTTTCGGCAATCCCTCAAACCATTTTAGCGCCTACTTGATCAAACTAGATGCAAATTACTTGCATAAAACAAAGATCATGATTCTCCCACCGCAAAGATACACCTAACATAAGCTTTAACATGTTGAATAGCACAAGTAGTTCCATCGAAAATACTGTTTAGTGCTGGCAAATTGCATTTTGGAGGAATTCCTCTTAGTTGTACTTCCTGTGTGAAGGGAGTTCTAGCTGCTTCTTCGATTGCTTCATCAAGTTGCCTTCTTCCACCTTCTCTTCTATTATTTATCATCCCTCTCATTTCTGCTAATTCCATCAAAATTTGCTCATTTGCAGTTGGGCTTTGTTCTATTGGCCTTTTTAACGCACTTTCTCTTCTCCTGCGATTTTCCTCTTCATTTCTATCTAAAATTCGCAGTTGATTTTGTCTCCTAATTTCTTATCCTCCAACTTCTTCATTTCTCACCAATTCTCTTTGTTGTCTTTCTATCCTTCTCTGTATTCTGTCATATTCTTCCCGAATATTGCCATTTTCACGATTTTGTGTACGTCTTCTTTCTCGATTATCATGATTGTTTTGCCTTATTGCCTCTTGAAACTCTTGTTCTTCCATTTCTGCCCTCATCCTTTCTCTATCGCAAGCTAGACGTGCCTGTTCAGCATAATGTCTCTCTATTTCATTCTCAATAATTCTTTGATTTCTGACGTGCTCGCGTCCATGTAATATTCTTCTACCTTCTTCGTGATTTTCTTCACCATCTTGATTATCTTCATTTCTTTGATTTTCAATATTTCTTCTTCCATTTAAAGTTTCCTCCTGTGGATTGTTATAATCATTATTTACTCTCTCTTCTCCCTGGCATTTCCCTCTATTTGGATTTTGCGTTTCTTCTTGTACATTTTCTCCATCATTTCTTATGAGGGAATTTCGCCTTGGTATTTCTCTAAATGACCTTGAACTTGATCTAGTTGTACTTCTTGATCTTCTTCTTTGTAACCTTAATTTCTCCATTCTCAACTCATGATTTTGTCTTGTTAAATTAGCACGTTCCACCGCCTCTAACCTTCTTTCTTTTTGTATTCTTTTCCCTAATTCCTCTGCTGTTTCATCTTCATCTTGATGAATCGACCCTTCTTCTACCTCCTGATTTCTTTCTACTCCATTTTATTCTCTTAATTGTCGATTTGTTTCTTCTCTCATTGAATCTGATCTCCATGTATGCACGCTTACTCTATCATAATCCACTCTTCCATTTTGTACCGATGTTGATTGGTTTGGTTGTTGAATTGAATTTTCCCTTTCATTCCTTGTTCTATTCCTCCTAGTTCTCATCCTTGAAGATTCTCCTAATACACTTGTTTCTTCACCTACAAGTATTTTACTTCTTCTCACTATTGTTGGTGGTTCTGATGTATTTCTTCTCCTTCTTCCAGCCATTTCTTCAATTTCTCCAAATCTTAAAATTGTAATTAGAGATTTTGGATCTTGAGTCCCCTTAGTCGGCGCCAAAATGTAGTAGCAGGATTTCCCACACTACACCCCTATTAAGATCCTATAAAAATCTAAGTGAAACTAGTTGAAGATTAAAGAATTAAACGACACTTTTATTATTTAGATCTCAGAAATGATTACAGAAAATATTCAAACTCAGAATCACAACTTTCTTTTCTGGAGTTTCTCTCTCCTCAAGATTTTCTCAACTCTAAAAAATACATCATCCTCATCTGGACTTACTTGAACCCTTTATATAGGAAATTACATAGTGGGTGACAGCTAAGTTTTCCCCTTCTTTCGGATATATTCTGCGATCTCATCGTGGTATTTACAATATTAATATTTGCCAACTTTTGTAATCCTCGTGAAACAACACTCTCATAACATGTCTCTTCAATCGTCATCTATTATGATGCTTCCCCGTGACGCTCGCCAAATGTTGCTGAAGAATCCTCACGACACTCTCGTGAATAATGTCATTTATACTTATAGGAATATTTGACCTTCTCGTGAAAGCGTTGTTCTTATCATGAGAATATCGTTGTGGCGATATTATGGTACTACAATGACTGATTTCCTTTATCTCTTACTTCTTTTTACTCTATCGCAGCTTATTCAAGCGACCACTTTTAACTTACAGATATTTATGGTCTTACTGACGAGGCCATACTCTTTCAATCTTTCCCTGAACCTGTAGATGATCATACTCTTCTTGCCTGTCTTAATAATTCTTTAAGTAATTTCTCAGATGATAAGATTAAATCTCTTTCCATAGATGAACTTAGATCCAAGATTAATCTCTTAAAAATTGAACACAGATTCAAATTAGGTTTGACTGACAAATATAAGCGCTTTTATCTTGATTCAAAGAAAGAAATAGATAGATTAAGATAGAAAAATAGCGATCTCATTGACGAGAAAGATCTTGCTATCAAGAAGGGATCCAAGACCCTAGCAGACTTTCATAAAACTCTCCTTGACGTTCAAATGGACAGAGATAAACTTATCCGCGAGAATGAAGATCTTCTTGCGAGGGAGACTCAAGTTCGATCTCGTCTCCTTATTAATAGCGATGATGAGTTTGCTTGGGCTGCGAAGGTTCTTGACAATGCTAGGAATGACTTAGGTTTAAATGTTAGCCTTCAAGTTGAACAAGCGGCCTTAATTAGAGATATGATTTCTGAAAGAGAAGGTTGTTTGATGTTCTTCTTCTTGCTAACTTCCTGTTTTTATTACTCTTTTTTACAAAATTTTTAACTTGTTGTTATATATTCTCGCAGGAGCTGAAAAAAGATATCTCGAAAGAATTGGGGAACTTGAAAATGAGAGAAATCAGCTCGCGAATACCCTTGCTGCTCGCAATAAAAAATATTCACGATTGAAGGAGCAATTTGACATTACTACTGCGAATTTCAATAGATCTCTCATTGTTGTTCGTAATGATTTCGTTAAGTTGGTCTGCAATGATCATGGAATTTTTCCTTCTATTTATCCTGATCTTGCGAAGGAAATCCCCGCAATAATCCCAAATCTTAACATCTCTGATAGCGAAGCTGAGGATTCTGACGAGGATGAAAATGATAATGACAATGACGAAGGATAAAAATCTAGTATGGGAGAAGAATCTGATAAGAATGAAGATAATGATGATAATGATGAAAAGGAGAATTCTGGCAATGAAGAGAAATCTGATAAAGAGGATGGCGATGGATCTAGCTAGTTCTTATTTTTCCTTCTATCTTCCTTGTATATTTATTTTCTTCTTTCTGTAACATTGCTGTGAGTTTTTCTCCAAGTTTCTAGAATTTTCTTTTGCTTCTACCTGTATGAATTAGAAAACAGCTCTTTTTCTGCAAGTCAATCAATCAATATAATTATTATTCTTTAATTATCTGCGTGCATTTATCTATGCAATTTTTATATGATAGATGAATAATAATTTTATCGTTCTCATGCATTCCCATACTTGCCTCTATTATTCATCTGTAATATAAAAATTGATTAAAGATTTAAATATTAGTGGTAAATAAAATCTTCCTTAATATTGGTGATTCTATCATCAGAAATAACTACGTGAAATCGCAATTCTCATAACATCTGCGAGTATTATCACAGTAATCTTGTGGTCTTATTACGCCTTCCTAATTAAAGGTCTTATTTTGCCATACTCTTTCTTTCTGCGACAAAATCGCAGGACGTATTTACACTTGCATGTATTGACCCATTGATCTTGCCTTATCTTTCTCCTTTGATTGTATTGCGATAATATGACAAGTCTAAGCTCTCTCGCGAGATTAAAGACTCGTGACATTACCGTCTTGCGATGAAATCGCAGAACGTATTTACACTTTCATGTAAAAACCCATTGATATCATCTTAACTTTTGGTTTGTTTCCTCTGTATAATTTACGTTACGCGACAATATGACAGGCCTAAATGTTCTTGCGATCATAAATCCCCATGACATTGCCGTCTTAAGACACTTATCAGCTCCCTAATGGAGGGTGCCGCCTTTATCTTCCCCCTGGTTTCCCCTTCAAGGAGGGCACATCGGCCATACAAGACTAGCTCCTCCCATCCAGATTTACCAACAACCAGCTGTTTTCGCAGCCTCTTGTCCGTTATGCCTATATGGCTTATAGTTATAAGACTGCACCCTAAGTGGGGTTTTCATCAAGCCAAGTGCATCATAGCCAAGACTTACCAAGAATGGCAAGGAATTTTCGTACGCCCTTGGCACCCTTGGCTCAACCGTGTACCTCGGCGCCTTGGTCATACTTTGCACTTCTTGGAAGAGATTCTCGGTCGTCCAACCAGGGTATAACCATATATAGTTGGAAATCCAAGATCTCTCTCCCGAATAGGTTTTCTTTAACCCCAACGTCTGCATAACTCAGGATCCAACAGCGGTATAACCTTACCCATGAATCATGTCGAGAGATACCCCCTCTTATGACGCGCTATTAGGTCTTACATTTGCTTCTTGTAAAATTTTATTCGCGAACTAGGGTGCACGCCATAAAGGTTCGTCCCATTCTTTAATCTCTGCGAAATTTTATTCGCGCTTCTCGCGAGTATTGTAACTCTGATAGAATTTCATAACTTTGATCTTCTTTCTTTTTGTAAAATCTTGCGATTCTTTCAAGCAAAATATTCTGTTCAATTACATATTTTTCAAGCAAATCATTCATAGAGTTCTCTAAAGTTCATCATTTTACCTCTCTACTTACTATTTTCCGATTCTGCTTTTCTGCTAATTTTTTTAGTTGTTTCTTTTTCTGCGATACGCTTGCCATCAGATTTCACATCCTCTTTCCGCTCTATTGTATCAATTATTAACCTTTCACATCTCTGTTGTTGTTTGATTTTGTACTTCCAATTGCTATTCTTTTCAGCTCTTTCTTCACAAGACTTTATATCGATTTCATAACATTTCTTGCTTTCTCCCCAATCTCCTTTAATAACTCCAACACCTTTAGGATGAGGAAATTTGATACACTGGTGATAAATGGATGCTACACCCAATATCCCGTGTAACCAAGGTCGTCCTATCAAGGAATTGTAAGGTGATTCGATGTCCACAACGCAGAATAAGATTTTTGAAGATATTCCTTTTAACGGTATTTGCATTTCAATTTCCCCCTTTGGCTTGTTAGCTGTACCGTTAAATCCATAGATTTTATACGTTGATGGTATCAAATCTTCATCTCTTCCACCCATGGTTCTATAGGTATGATAGAATAAGATATCAACTGAACTCCCGGTATCTATTAAGACTCTGTTGATGGCCCAAGAGTCTTCAATTTTACCATTATTTTCTTCATCTTCCTCTTGCATTTGCTTTGGTTTTATCTCTAATCGTACCACCAATGGGTTGTCATGATGTTCGCCAAGCTCTGGTATATCTTGCGCAGTGAAAGATAGAGTTTGTTTCTGCCATTCTTCTAATGGCGAGGCTCTCCCTATATTCATTATCTCTCTTCCATCTGTATTTCTCGCGAAGACTCTACTTAAAACATTATCATGGAAATCTTCTATAGTTCTGAATGAATGCACAATGGAGTTACAAAATAAAATTCTTTGCTTTAGCCCCCACTTCTATCACGAATATTTCTGCCCCTTTTACAGCATTCACTCTGCAAGTTTCTGGTGCTGGCGGTAGTTAATGAGGTTGTGGATGTCCTACTAGAAAGTGATTTAACTTCCCCTGATGAATCATCCTCAAAATTATCCTCTTTACATTCCTACAATCATTTATTGAATAACCATGAAAGTGATGGTAAGGACAAAAATTTTGACTTCGATTGCTTGGATGTGGTTCTTTCCCCATGTTCCATGGTGAAGGTATATTCTCCATTAGAATAATAGCTTCCCAAATTTTTTCTATGCTGGCATTAAGAGGTGGAATCTTAATATTTTCCCATATTATCTTTTGATTTCCTTTCCCTATAAAGTTATTCTGCCTTTGTCCGCCATAAGTTTCTAGTGGCTGATCAAGTCTTTGAATCTTATTATTTCCACCGTGATTGTAATAATTCTTCTCCCTTTCATATTCTTCTTGATCTCGACTGCCTATCGCTACCAATTTTTGTTGGTTATCAATTACCACCTTTTCTTGTTGTGGCTGCGAGGTGCTCGCCACATTATTTATTATTTTAGGGAGCAAACTTCCACTTGCCGCTAGCGAGCTGGTGCTCGCGATTGGATATGATTTCATCTCATTTTGTTTCTCCTCCAAGGCAATGTACTCTCTTCCTGTAGTTCTCGCAGTTCAGTCATAGTGATTGTATTCTTGACTCTGAAAATTTGTATGTACAATAGATTGGTCGCGAACATTGCATTGATAAAAGACAAGATAAGATATCTCTCGTCAACTCTTCCTGCCATCTCACTGCACATTGATTTCCATCTTACGGTTAAGTGCTTCAGACTCTCGCCAATTCTCTGTTTTAACCCCAAACACATCTTCAATACCTGGTCGCGATGAATTGTTGCTAATATACGCTCCTAAAAATGTAGCTTGTAAATGATCAAAAGAAGTTATGGTATTTTTTGGTAATCCCTCGAACCATTTCAAAGCCTCACCAGTTAAGATAGATGCAAAATATTTGCATAGCACAGCATCATGATTCTCCCATTGTAGCATACATCTAACATAAGCTTTGACATGTTGAACAGCACAAGTAGTTCCATCAAAAATGCTGGTTAATGCTGGTAAATTGCATTTTGGAGGTATCCCTCTTAACTATACTTCTTGAGTAAATGGAGTTCTCGCAGCTTCTTCAATAGCTTCATCAAGTTGCCTTCTACCTCCTTCTCTTCTATTGTTTATCATTCCTCGCATTTATGCTGGTTCTCTCAATATTTGCTCATTCTCAGCTGAATTTTGTTCCATTGGCCTCTTTAATGTTGTTTCCCTTCTTCTGCGTTCTTGCCTTTCTTGTCTTGCGAGATTTTGTGTATCTTCTTCTTCATCATTATCTCGTCTTTCTCTGTGATTTTCTCTTTCATTTTCCTCCTGATATTGTAACTGTCTATCTTCTTCTCTACGAATTTCTTCATTTCTCTTCGCTGTCTCTCTATTCTCCTATGTATCCTATCATACTCCTCCTGAATATTACCATTGTAGCGATTTTGCGTACGTCTCCTTTCTCGATTTTCATGATTATTTTGTCGCACTGCTTCTCGAAATTCATGTTCTTATACTTCTACCCTTAATCTTTCCCTCTCGCGGGCTAGACGTGCTTGTTCAGCGTAGTGATTCTCAATTTCTTATTCAATCATTATTTGATTCTCTCTCCCATGTAATACCCTCCTACCTTCTTCTGGATTTTCTTCTTCAATTAGGTTGTTCTTCCCTCTTGATTTCTATTGTCACGCGGATTATAGCGATCACCAATTATCTCTTCTTCTCTATTTGGCACTTCTCCTCGAGTATTTTCTCTAACATTTCTTATAGGGGAATTTTTCCTTGGTTCTTCTCTGAATGATCTTGAATTTGATCTAACAGTACTTCTTGATCTCCTTATTTGTAACCTCAAATTCTCCATTCTTAGCTCGTGATTTTGTCTTGTTAAATTCGCACGCTCTTCTGCCTCTAATCTTCTTTCTTCATGTATTCTTTGTCTCAAATCATCTACTATTTCATGTCCTTCGTGAATTAATCCTCCAACCATTTCTTGATTTCTTTCTCCTTCTTCTTCATTTCTCAATTGTCGATTTTCTGCTTCTTCTATCGAATCCTACCTCCAAGTATGAACACTCACTCTATCATAATCCACATTCCTATCTTGTGTTTGTGTTTGTTGATTCGGTTGTTGAATTGAACTTTCTGCTTCATTTCTTATTCTATTTCTTCCTGATCTTATCCTTAAAGATTCTTCCAATTCACATGTTCCCTCTCCTGCAAGTCTTTTACTTCTTCTCACAGTTGTCGGTGGTTCTGATGTATTTCTTCTTCTTCTAACCATTTCTTCAACTCTAACAATTTCTTCAAATCTTCAAGTTGTAATTAGAGATTTCTTAACTTGATTCTCCCTATTTCTGGGCGCCAAAATGTAGTTGCAGGAATTCCCACACTACACCCTTGTTAAGATTCTATAGAAATCTATTGGAAATCAATTAAACTTCAAAGATTTAAATGACACTTTACTATTCAAATCTCAAATGTTTACAGAATTAGAAGAAATCAAGATTACAAATATTCTCTTGAAGTTTCTCTCTCCTCAAGACTCTTTCAACTCTCAAAAATACATCATCCTTTTCTGGATCTACCGAGCCCTTTATATAGGGATTTACATAATGGATGACAGCTATGTTTTCCTTCTATTTCGGATCTATTCTGCGATCTCATCGTGATCGCTACAATATTCTCCATCGCAAGAACGATGACCATCATAGGGTCAACGTATTCTTCTTTTACTTCTTTCATCGTCAGTTTCTTTTGCGTATTCTGTGACGCTCGTGAGATGTTGTTAAAGTATTGGTAGTGATGCTCGCAGAAACATTGTTAATATCGCAGGAATAGCGTTGTAGCGATATTCTGGTCCTACAGCGTTATTCTAATGATAAAAAATGGTGTGTCTTCCCTTTAATTCTAGAGGGTCCATACATTTTTGGTTCTCATGTCTTACCTGTGAATGTCGCAGAATACCATCCATGTGTATTCAAATGGCCTGAAATGGATGATGAGGTATAATTCCACGTTTTGATTGAATCCTTATTACTATTTTTCTTACATATATTTTCATTATGCATCCCAATATTTTTTATGTCTGCGAAACTTCCAGATTAAGAGGCTAAAAGCGAACTACCAGAATTTTAGGAAGCTTAGCACTTTATCATCTTTTCAATCAATCACAGATGAAGTAAGAAATATTCTTTTAAGACTTTTAACAATATATTGTTGCCTCTATTTCTTATCTTTATCTGTGTTTGAAGGCTATTGATGAGAAAGAAGAACCCTCCAGAACTGCGAAGAGCAAGGGTAAAGGCAAAGGTAAAGGTGCTGCTCGCAAGGGAAATACTCCCGCTCCTCCTTTAAAGAAGCGGAAAGTTTAATCTCCTTCTCCCTCTACTCCTCAAGATTATGAGAGTTCCAGTGACAATGATGATGATGACGACAATTTTAGTGACAATAATGATATTTCTTCCGTAAAAGAATCTGTACAACCTGAATCTTCTATGGCTCATTTATCTGGCATTTTTATCAATACTATGCATATAATTGGTGATACTCCTCTGACTGATGCTTGCAAGTCTATCGCTTCTATTTGTGATGCCCCTATCTGAAAGGACAATAAATCTCTTCGCGGGGTCTCAAGATCTATATTTACTAATTTTTTGCATTCTTTCAATAGCTTGGTAATTTTTCATACTTTTACCTTTCTTCACTTCATTTTTGTCTTAAACTCAAAATTAATTCCTCAGAAATTTGCTGCATTATTTCGCAGGATGGGAAAGATTCCTTTGCAGTTGTCTCAGATTTAGAGAAAAGGCGTGCAGTTCTCACAAAGAAAAACGCCAATCTTCGCAAAGAGAATGAAAAATTAAAGTCTGAATCTCTTACTCTTCGCAAAGAAAATAAAGAATTAAAATTTGATTATGTTAATCTTCGCGAGCAGTTAGAATTTGGATCTGTTGGCCTTCATGAGAAGATCAAACGATTATAAACTGAATTCTCTTCTTCGCAAGATAAAGTTGCTAGTCTCCAAGCTGCGAATGATCAACTTTATGGTAAGAAATTTTTCTCTTTTTCTTTTATCCCTGTATTCCTTTGTGTTTTCTTATTTAGTTAGTCCTCTTCGCAGATATTTACGGCCTCTCTGATAAAGCTGTATTCCTTCGTTCTTTTCCTAATCCAATAGATGATGATACTCTTATCAATCGCCTTAATGATTCTTTGAGCAATTTTTTAAATGATGAAATTAAATCTCTTTCCATAGATGAACTTATATCCAAACTTCACCTCTTAAAAATCGAGCATGGATTCAACTTGGGTCTAACCAATAAATTTAAACGCCTTTATATTGATTCAAAAGAGGAAACTAATAGATTAAGAAGAAAGAATAGTGATCTTATTGAAGAGAAAGACCTTATTGCTAAAAATGGTGCTCAATCTTTAGCAGATTTCCATAAAACTCTTCTCAATATTCAAGTTGAAAGAGATAGACTTATCTGCGAAAATAAAGATCTTCTTGAGAAGGAGAATCAAATTCGCTCCTGCCTTCTTATTAGCAATGATGACGAATTTGCTTGGGCTGCGAAAATTATTGACAATGCCAGAAATAATTTAGGTGTAGATGTTAGTCTTCAAGCTGATCATTCTACCCTGATTAAGGATATGATCTTGCAAAGAGAAGGTTGTTATTCTTTTTTTTCAACTAATCCATTTTGTAGCTGTATCTCTACTATTTTATTAATATGTTGTCATTTGTTCGCAGTATCCGAAGAAAACTTTAACCAAAGAGTTAAAGAGTTAGAAGAAGAAAAAGTAAATTTCGCAAGACTTCTGTCTTCTCGCAATGAGAAATGTTCCAAGTTCAAGAAGCAACTTCAGATTTCTCTGGCGAATTTTAGCAATGTTCTTGTCGGTGTTCGCAATGATTCTATTAAGATGTCTGCGATGATCATAAAATTCCTCAATCTACTTATCCTTATCCCGCGAACGATATTCCAAAGAATATTCTTGACCTTGTCATCTCCGATAGCGAAGCTGAAGATTCTGAAGAAGATGAAGATGAAATTGAAGAATGAGAAAAATATGGTGAAGACAATGATGGATCTACATAGTTTTGTCTTCCTTTTTAATCTTTTTATAATATTTGTACACTTATTACTTTCTCCTTGTAAAATATTGCTGTGAATTTCTCCATCTTCTAATGCTCTTTAGTGTATAGATCTGCATACATTAGAAAACAATTTCTTTTTGCAATATGGTTAATCAATATGCTTATTAATTTTTTAATTGTCTGCGTAAATCTTCTATATAAAGATGAATAATAATTTTATCATTATGTTCATTCCCATACTTGCCTCTGTTATTCATCTGCAATATGAAAGATTGAGCTGATTAGTTACGAATAAGATTTGTTTGTAAGTTTTTCCTCAATATCTGCGTAAATATCGCAAGTCATATCTGCTTATTCTCATGATATCTGCGTAAATATCGCAATCATTCAATCTTGATCTCTTGTGGTCTTATTTTTCCTTCCTAGTTAAAGGTATTATTTAGCCACATTTTGTTTTGGCGACAAAATCGCAGGACGTCTTTACACTCGCATGTAAAGACCCATTGATCTTGACTTATCCTTATTTTTTCAATTTGTTTCGACAATATGATAGGCCTAAGTTTTCTTGCGAGAATAAAGCCCCATGACATTGCCGTCTTGCGATGAAATAGCAGGACGTCTTTACACTTTCATGTAAAAACCCATTTGTAGTTGCAGGATTTCCTACACTACATCCTTGTCAAGAATCTATGAAAACTAAGCCATAATTGTGGATGAACAACAACACTTTTATTAATTCACTTTCAGGAAGATTTACAAGAAATATCAAAACTCAAAAGTATAACTTTATTTCTGGAGTTTCTCTCTCCTCAAAATTCTCTCAGCTCTCAAAAATATATCATCCTTTTCTGGATCTATCATGCTCTTTATATAGGAAAATATATAGTAGAAGACAGCTAAGATTTCCCCTTAATTCGGATCTACTCTGCGATCTTATCGCGATTGTTACAATATTTCTCTATCGCAAGCATGATGACCATCGCAGGATCAGTCTTGTTCTTCTTTTACTTCTTCCATCGTCAGTTTCTTTTAGTTGTTCTGTAACGCTCGTGAAATGTCGTTGAAGAATTGTCAGTGACGCTCATAGAAATGTTGTTAATATCGCATGAATAGTGTTGTAGCGATATTCTGGTACTACATCTTGCCTCTTCTCATGTCTTTTCTGCGAAGAAGAGAAGATCATGAGAACTAATATTCTTTATTATTCTTCGCAACTTCTTCCCATTTTATACTTTCTCCTCGACAAGATCCCGTTATTCCATCCTTTCTTACACGTGTTGTAAATCCCTCCATTTACTGACACGTTCCTACTCCGTAGGTTCACTCCCCTTTGCCTATAAAAGGTGGAACTAATCTTCAAAATTAGTTTTACTTTTCTATTTCTTCATCTTCTTCATCTTCCGTCTGCAACTTTGCCTCTTCTTCATATTCTTCTGCTACTGTTCTAATGGAGTCCTCAAGGTTTGTTTCTTGATTTTTAAGCCAGTTTTTGTTTTCATTCTTCAATATTTCTTATTTCCTTGTTATGTCTTCTTTTTAGCGGAAAGATTTCTAACACACAATCTACGACTCACAACCCTAATCCTCGCAAGAGACCAGTTGAAAAGAAGAAGAGAAATTCTGCGAATTATAAGGTAGTAAGAAACACCCTTTATTTTTTAATAACAATATTGTTGCCTCTGTTTCTTATCTGGATTATTATTCGCAGAATGACGTGAACCCTGATAAACCTCCCAAAAGGTCTCGCCATTTTAAGACACTCGGGGAAAATCTCATTATGCCCCCGTTAACATCTGTGAAGATTACTCCCACACCATCGCAACCAAATATTTCTTCTCCCATCCGAGAGAATATCGATGTTCATACCTCTACCCCTTCTGATATTTTGACAAACCAAGCTTCTAAAGCTGCTGCGACTGAGGTTCCTTATAGTCCTTTATGGCCTTCGACTGTGGTTTTTCCACATACTCCTCCTGATAACTCAACCACCACAAATGATCGCCAACTTATTCTCACTACTACTTCACCTTCTAAATCTTCATCAAGCGAAACTTTCGTAGGTGTTGATATTGCTTTTAAAGTCTTGTCTAATATTTTAGACAATGCTAGAAAGTCTTCCACTGACCCTCTCCAACAGGAAGCTTGCGAGACTCTGTTTAGCATTTTGTCTCTGGTTGTAATGATTCACGAGCGGCTTTAGAGAATGAGATTGAAGTTCTGAGGAAAACTCTTCAAACTAAAACTGCTGAGTGTGATACCTTGAATCACATGCTCCGTAACTCTTCTCTAGATTGCGAGAATCTTCGCAGAAGAAATGACGAGCTGAAAGGTGATTTTTTCTTTGCCTCTGCTCTTTTTAATTTTCTGTTTCATATACATACTTTCTGTACTTAGACTTTCTTTTTAAATTCTTGATTCACATATTAGGTTCAAATCGGGCTCATTTCATAGAAAGACTCAAATCTGAATCTATTGCTGAAGAAGTTCGCGTTGAAAGAGATTCTTGGATAGACCAACATACTAGACTAGACAATCTGTACACTTATTCAATTGATCGCATAAATAATCTTACTAATGAGAACAACCAATTATTGCAAAGGCAGAACTTTTTGAGTGGCGAGCTTGATCGCCTCTCATATTTGTTTTTTAAGGCTAATTTGGCGATGGAATCTTTATCAGATGAGAATAAAACCCTGTCCCAATAAAAACATAGATTTTCAAGCTTGATGACGATTTCCTCGCAACAAATAAGTAATCTTCAAAGTACATGTAATAGTCAAGAGAAATCTCTTCATTCTCTTAAGAAGGAGCTCAAGGAGTTAACTGAATCATCTGCTGCAGAAAAGGATAAGCTTATCAAGGGTAGATTAACTCTTAGTTTAAGAGCCAGCGAACTTCAAGACCAATACTCTCAGTTAAAGGAATCTTATTCTTCATTAGCAAAGGAAAATTTATATCTTCGCAACAAAGAAGAAAACATGAAATCTCGTCTCAAGGGTATGGTTGGCGATAAATTCGATGATGCCATGAATCAGTGGGAGAACTGTTTATTTGCTTTAATCCAAAACTTAACCTAGCAAAAAGAAGGTAATCAGTTTACTGCCTCTCTTGTTGATCTTCTCATAAAATTTTATATTATGTTCCTTGTGAGATTCTTGTCTAACTGATTTTTATTTTGTTGCTCGCAGAATCCGAAAGAAATCTTCATTCTACCATCACTGATCTGACCGCTACATTGGATAAAGTTCGCAAAGAAAATAAATCTCTTACTTCTAATTGCTTTATTGCTCAGGACAAAGCAGAAAGAAGACTTGATTATCTTGAATACTTTAAGAATATAGAAATTAGGAATCGTGAAAAAGCTCTTCTTCGCCAAGTCCATCTTAGGGCTGAAGTTCTCGTGAATAATATTCTGATTCCCCGTTCTCTTTCTCCTATTTCTGTCCCTCCTCTAGAGGTTGACGATGATGAAATTCCTCTTCCCATGGATGAAGAGTTAGAGTTTACTAATGATGAAGAAAATACCACTCAATAAAATCAAGAAGGTGTTGAAGAAGAAGAAAAAAGTCCTCCTAAAGAAGTACCCGATGATGAAGAATACAGATAAGAAAAATCTCGCGGTGAGAAGGATGCTGATGATGTTGATGAATCTGACAAGAACAATAAATCTGGCGAGGCTTGAATTTTATCCTTGCTTTCTTTTACTTCTTCTATCTTGCGAGTGGTGTAATCTTCAAAACTTTTAGAATTTTAATTTTCGATTTAGCTTACAATCCTTTTTGATTCTGATCATTCTTCCTTCAACTTTATCACCGATTTACTTTATGATTTCCCTAATCTTGAATAAATTTTATCTTCTTCTTCGCCTTTTCTTCTATTTTCGTTAATTCATCCCTGTTTCGGGCGCCAAAATGTAGTTGCAGGATTTCTTACACTACACCCTAGTCAAGAATCTATGAAAACTAAGCCATAATTGTGGATGAACAACAACACTTTTATTAATTCACTTTCAGGAAGATTTACAAGAAAGATCAAAACTCAGAAGTACAACTTTCTTTCTGGAGTTTCTCTCTCCTCAAAATTCTCTCAGCTCTCAAAAATACATCATCCTTTTCTGGATCTACCGTGCTCTTTATATAGGAAAATATATAGTGGAAGACAACTAAGATTTCCCCTTAATTCGGATCTACTCTGCGATCTTATCGCGATTGTTACAATATTTCTCTATCGCAAGCATGATGACCATCGCAGGATCAGTCTTGTTCTTCTTTTACTTATTCCATCATCAGTTTCTTTTAGTTGTTCTGTAACGCTCGTGAAATGTCGTTGAAGAATTTTCAATGATGCTCGTAGAAATGTTGTTAATATCGCAGGAATAGTGTTGTAGCGATATTCTGGTACTACACCATTGATCTTATCTTATCTTTTTCTCTTGGCTTTTTGCCTCTGTATGATTATTGCACAAATATGACAAGCCTAAATATTCTTGCGAATATAAAGCCTCATGACATTTGCGTCTTAAGACACTTATCAGCTCCCTAATGGAGGGTCCCGCCCTTATCTTCCCCCTGGTTGCCCCTTGTAGATGGTGGATTTTCGACAAAGGGTAGAATTGTAAAAACTATACTCCAGATTCGGTAACCGTATGAGTATTGAGGCTCATGTCTCTCGATTAAAGCATGAAAGCTCATGCCACAAATCTATTGCTGAGAAGATTGTCTCTCAGAGTACAAGAAGATGTGTAGTCTCCCAGCTGAAACCACGACACATATCATGAATACTGAGCAATTTCAGTAATTACTCCGGATCCGGAAATCGGATGAGTATGAAGACTCATGTATCTACAACATGAAAGATCATGCCATAACCCTTTGATAGAGAAAGTCTCTCAGAGAAGATGCAGATGTGTAGTCTCCCAGCTGAGACCACGGCACATCTCATAAGCCTCTGATGGAGAAAGTCTCTCAGAGAAGATGCATATGTGCAGTCTCCCAGCTGAGACCACGACACATCTCATAATCCTCTGATGGAGAAGGTCTCTCAGAGAAGATGCAGATGTGCAGTCTCCCAGCTGAGACCACGGCACATCTCATACTGTATATAATCGAAAGATTGGGCGACAACGTCTTCGGGATGCGACCGGTTTTCCCCGACTATGCAAGAGGAACATGACACTCCAGCAAGTTCGTATTGCTCAAACCCTCAGATAAAGCCATCAGATTCAAAGGCTACTTCTTCGTTTAAACTAGTCAGATTCGGCATAGAGATCAAGAATAAGGCTCGGACGGTCATTTCATGCAGGATGGTATGATGTGCACCTTGCAAAGAAGATAGCCTTAGTGGCCCATATGACCGAAAGAGTGAGGAAAGAGCACGACAACGCACGATAATGATTCTCGACCCTTTTAGGGTTCCATTGACTCATCAAGGTTAAGTAAGCTGTCTATATCCGTCTGACACCTTGACTTCATCACCTTACTCGCGTCAATATCAACAGCAGATGAATGAGATCTTCTTTCAATGAGGTGGAAATTCTACCTTTAAAGATAACTAACTGATATTGAGGAACCTGCTAAGCGCTCATCCAAAAGGTCACGTTTTATACCTATGATCCTAACCTAGCACAGCTTAATATCAGCCAGTATAGAGCCATCAATTAATTGTCTGAAATCGTCTGAATATCCAACAATATTCTACGAACCGTCGTTTGAATATCTAGAAATATTCTACGAACCATCTTATGAATATCCAGCAATATTCTACGAACCATCATCTGAATATCCAGCAATATTCTACGATCCATCTTTAATTTTCTGAATATTCAACAATATTCTACGATTCTCCGTTATATTTCGTCACTTCAATTCGTGGTTCTTCCCAGCAGAATGCCATGGGTTAGTGGTAAATATTCAACGAAACAGGCATCTGAGCATCGAATAAGCCCTGACAAAAATGGTGAAAGTGTAATTAGCAAATAATGCACAGACCAGCATTTTGAATGCACGAACGAGCATTTCAAAATATATGAACGAACGAGGAACCTATGCAAAATAGGAAGGAAAAATAATAATAAAAAAATATTAGCAAAAGCGCCAGGGGACTGAGCTCACCATCCGGCCAGTCATGCCATGACTAGTCCCGTGCCCAATTTTATATTTTATCATATTTTTACTATATTCCTGATCTCATGAAAATCTTCTCGTTCGAGCAAATTTTCTTTATTTCAAAGAAATTATCTGAATCACATGATTTCATCAAAAATAATAAAATTAGGAAAAGGTGTAATGGGACCGCCGGCCGGCCGGTCATTCCTTGGCCGTGGCCGGTCCCACACCTCGTTCCCCATTATTTTATTATTTCTCTCAAATTATGAAAATTCATTGATTTCATGAATTTTTCCTAAAATTACCTAATTTCATGTATTTTCTCTAAAATCATAGAAAATATTAGAAAATTAGAAAAAACTTGTAGGATCGGGCTCTAGCCGGCCGACCATGCCCTAGCCGGTCCCACACGCTCGTTGTTTTATTATTATTTGGTGTTTTGTTTCATGATTTCATGAAAACTCCCTAATTTCAACAAAATATCTTGGTTTTCAACAAATCTCCTTGATTTTATGAAAATTATCTAAAATCATCAAAATTTGATAAAATTGGGAAGAGTGGCTTGGGACCCACGCCCATTGGCCGGCCGGCCATGCCGTGTCCATTGCCGGTCCCACACTCCCATTTCCTATTTTATATTCATTAATTTATGTCTCTCATCTTATGGGAGTTCCCTAATTTCATCAAAACTCTCCAGTTTCATGGAATTTCCCTCAAATCACAGAAAATACATAAAATTACATAAAATTGGGAAAAGCATGTGGGACCGTGTTTATCAACCGGCCGGTCATGCCCTAGCCGTGTCCGGTCCCACACCTTGCAATTCCCTATTTTATTTATTATTTTCACCATCTCATGTATTTTTCCCAGTTTCAACAAAACCATGGATTTTGCATATTTTCTCAAATGTTGCTCAAACGTGCACCAGAAAATATCAAAATTCTCATGACTGAAGCGAGAACACCATGGTGACATGGGCACATCCCCTTGACCGACCAAGGGTGACCCTAAGGCTTGAAAATAGCTGGTCCCACATGTTTTAATGATTTTAACCTAATTTGCTCAGCTGCTCATATTAGGTTCAAACTCTTTCCAAACAATTGGGAGTTTGCTCAAACGACCATCCACTGGTCGCACACGCACCAAGAGCCGGTCTCATGACCTCTTAGTCGGTCCTTCATATTTCCATAATACCGTGGGACCGGCCCCTTGAATTCTTCCTGAGTTTTACTCTCGAGCTGATTTCACCCCCCGAACGAGCGTAAAACCTAAATATTCCCACGTTTGGGAGATATGAAATTATTTTCCGTACATAATGGAGCGGCGGACCATCGAAATCCGAGTCCGTATGAGGATTCTACATCACTTATAGTAAAGGGCGTTAATTAGGGTTTCAACCAATATGGGGATTTCTCAAACGACCAGCAATTGGTCCCGTGACCACCAAGAGCCGGCCCTAAGCTCTCTTGGTCGGTCCCTATCTCTCATATCTAAATTTTATCACCTAATACTGAACCCAGCAGTAATTCAGTAAATGATGAAACCAGCATTTAATAATTCTTTCACCAGCTGGTCTTCAAGAGACTTTGGTATTTTTGCTCATTCGAGCATCTAGGCGTTACATGGTGAACCCGTCATCCCATGTAGCCGGTCTTTGATAAAATTAGGGTTTTGAATCCAGAGCTCTACAGAAGCGTGATTCTGAGCAGATTCAAACACTCTGATAATTTATGTTGATTTCATGATTAACATTCTTATTTATTTTGCTCGACCCAACAGTCAGTAAATTAAATTAATATTTTATTCGGTCCCGCTACCAATAAATCCATCAAACGAGCAATATTTGCTCGAACCGGAAATATTCACTCAAATTAGCAATATTTGCTCAGATCAAAGAATATTGGTTCAACTATCAATATTCGACAATTCAGCAACACACACTTTGCTCGTTTTAGGTCATAATGGTGCCTCATCTCCGCAAACATGTTAAATTCATGAGTTTCTGAACATTTGCTAATCATGTTCAACTCAGCACTACACGGACTCATCGTCCCATAAAGTCAGCAACTGACTCCACAATCACGAGATTTCAATCGTGTCACATGGGGGGATATTAACTAGGGTTTTGGTCTGGAGGTCTACGGCACGTGTGTTCACCCACGATGAGAATGTGAGCAAGTCGTGCAATCAGTTGGAAGAATCAGCAAAGTAGTGGGTGGAAAATTAATCAAGTCTCCGCACGATGAGTAATTGGTTTAACATGATTTCCCACTTCCTCACTCTCTGATTTCAGCAAACTGTCGCACTTCATGGGATCATGGTGTTTTCAACTCCAGCATTATAAAATGTCTCTGAATCCTGATTTAAACAACGACATTGAACGAGATACGAACAATTCGAACATTCAAGAAACTTTCGCCTAAACGAGCAATTTCTCATCAAGGTTCATACATACAATCTTTCGTCTACACGAACTCACAGAAATCACTCTCAATCAGGAAAAACTCAATCATTCAGAGAATTCTCACGCTGAATTCACAACACACCTACTATCTCAGATCACCATTTATCTCACACATTTCTCAGCTTCCCTCCTACAGATCAACCCAGCCTCTCTTGTGACCGAATTGACTATGGAACGGCCATTGTTCTTGGTTTAGTCCGGGTTCTTAAATATTGATCTCTCGAACTAAAAGCACTCCCTTCTTGCAGTGCATCTGTGAGGTTCAACATTTCGCTCGGTTCAAGAAGTCTCCACACGGTCGGATCTTCAATTCCGTAAAAACCAGCAAATTGTTTTTCCCCATATACAGATTGGCAACCACAGTGGGAGATTAATCTCTCGGTTGTAATCTCACAATTTCACAAGATGGATGGTCTTAGGTCTGGGTTAGTCATGTTCCAATTACAACGGGGCTAGCACTAGCAACAACGACAATAACAACGACAATGAGGACATTCCATAAATAATTCCGACCACAAGTACTGATGGTGGTGATATTACTCCTCTTCTCACGGAGGGTCATCCTTCGTTCGGCCGACACCCTGAGAAAATCATAGGAAACCAACCGCCTACCATTGCTGATCTCATCAAAGCGTAAGAAATCTTTGCACAAAATCAGACAGATATGGCTGCAGCACAGAAGAAGCTATTTAATCAATTAAAGAATCTCACTGACAAGATGTCAGAGAAAATTCAAGGAAAAGGAAAAGAGAAGGAGAAATCCTCAGACGCAGATCCTGAGGTGATTTTAATTCATGCAGTGGATGATGACAAAATCGGCAAAGCTGCAGGCGATTCATCAGCAAAGGATTCACCAAATTTCATTACTCAAGAAGACTTGGAGCGTCTCTTGAAGAACTGTGGAAAGGGAAATACATCACATGTCCATAGGCACCAACCTCCTTATCCTGCCGCTACGCAGAGGATTCCCCTTCCGAAAGGTTACATTTCTCCAAATTTTACTTTGTATGATGGAACTGGCAATGCTCGAGAACATGTCTCTCATTTCCTCGAAGCCTTAGGAGAACATGAACATAACCACGTCATTCATCTCAAGGAGTTTTCAAAATCCTTGAAAGGCAGAGCATACACCTGGTACAACAATATCGTACCAGGAACTATCAACAATTGGGGAGAAATGATTAACTCCTTCTACAGGAAGTACTTCTTCGTGTCAGAGCAAGTCAGTCTCTCTGACCTTCGAAGAATGTTTCAAAGCGTAAGTTAAAATCCCAATGATTATGTGAAAAGATTCAGAGTACAAGCCCTGGATTGTCATGATCCAAATGTCACGGAGCAGCAGCTGGTAGATTTGTGAATCAATGGAATGCTCCTAGTTTACAGAGCCCTACTGTAAAATCTTTGATTCCAGACTTTCTCAGAGCTTCATGAAGAAGTGAAGAGATCGGAAACCACTGCACCTGCTCTGTTGGAAAGAGAAAAATCTACAAATACTGAAGAATCGCGAGACACTCGAGGTAGAAGATGTCTGATGAAGAAGCAGTAAAACCTCCAGCCTTCCACAAACACTGTTGCAGAAGGGAAAGCCAAACCGCTGCGTAGGCATACCTCGGATCCTTCAAAAGCACAAATGAAGGATAAGCAATACATACAAGCCTATGACCAACACACAAGGGATCCTGATCAAGAAGCACCCGAATTTCCTTTTCCAATAAAGAGGTTCGTCAATCATCCCACAAGCGACTGCGGAGTTTTGAAGCACATTTTCAAAGAGAAGGTTGATCCATAATAGCTTGAACTGGGTACTGAAGGAGTACACAAGATTCCTCTCCCAGTTAGATTACACTCTCTGGACAACCTATCAAAGATGCAGTTCAGGTTGAACGTGAATTGCGTTATCTGTCGAAGGCACAAAGGAGAGACATGTTCATAGTACTAAACCACATAGTTTCAAGAAGTCCATCCCGAAAATACTTCTTGAGCCTCCAGCCACAGATAAAGAGATGTACGACTGGGGACTGCTTACCACAGTCAATCTTAAAAGAAATGAATTTGGAAGAACGTTGATTGATGCTGACACCGCCATCAATAACATTCCAGTGAAAACCATCGGATCCAAATGCATCACTCGGCAAGAATATACTCATGCTCCATCTCAATCAGAGACCTTGAAGGAGTGCTCGGAAATACTTATGGCTACATCATTCTCAAAGTGAACATAAGTTCAACCTGGACAGAAACCAAGTTTCATATAATCAGAAAGATCTAGGATATGACATGTCCTTCAGACGAGCATGGATCCGCACTGAAAAGATGGGTACTTACAAAGCGCCTTTGGTGAAAGTTATGATCCGGAAGATTTGACGGATATTCCATCAGAGTACTTTGAGGAATTCTTTGACGAGGTTGAAGCAAGAACCTGCAAAAGATGCATAGACATTCTTTCGCACTCAGGCAAGTTTTATTCCATGTTTATGTCATTTATTTCCTCACATGCTATCCTAGCATGGGGACTTCTTCTAGAAACTATACAAGATGTTGGGAATGATAGCTTCACCGTATTAGCATTTTACTAAGTGGATGAATCTGAAACCTCTTTGAATCGAGCATCTCACTGAGATATTCACTACTGGGAAGATGTCCAAGCATGGAGAAGAACACTTTGGGCGTTTCTCCATAACCTTGTAGGAGTGTTCATAAAATCAGAAAGCTCTGATATCTGCACACTACCTCAACAAAAAGGGATGTTGAATCAACAAAAGATAGTTGGGGCCGAGACGATCAAACCTAAGACATGCTCAAAGGATGTGACGCTTCAATGCTCAAGTATCTAAAAGCCATCAAATTATACTCCCAATCAAAGAGTACAGTTTCAGCACAAATATCTCGATGATGACACATTTGTTCAACACCAACACGATCAAAGTGTAACTAAACTATAGTCGATAAGTCTTCATTATTCCATGATAAGACTTCATAAGAATATGCAACATCATTCATACATGGATGACACCAATTCCTTCAACATACACTGGGTAACCTGAGGTGATTCCGTGAAACTTCATCAACAGGATTTCTATACATCACAAGCCCCTGAATAATTGAGGAACTTTCTCTCTTCACCAATCACATCCAGTATGAAAACTTCTTATGCTATCTACCGAAACAACATCGACTCACTAACGAAGCCAGTTCACAGCTCACTGGATGAATGAGCAAAGATTATATCTATAATCATGTTTCTGGCCTTTTCGGTCTTTGGAGCAACTTCAACCATGGTATCAGCATCAACAATAATCTCTAGAGGAACACCATCCATGACTTCAGCATCAACAAGGATCTCTGGAGCATAATCAATCATGGTCTCAGCACCAACAAGAGCAACATCCTCAGGACTTCATCTGTAAGTACTGAATATCGCAAGATAATAGTTCACGAGTATCGTAATAAATAAAGGAGGAAAGAATTATAAAATGTTACGATGATAGAAGAAGTGCGGAGAAATATGAAGTTTTGCGAGGATGGAGTAATTTTGCGAGTATGAGTTGCGATACTTCGTAACTCATGTACAGCTCTATAAGTTTTATTATAAATAGGAGTTCAAATGTAAAATTCGGGAGGTTCTTTTAGTGAGTGTTAGAAAATATCTTAGGAAAGAGAATAGAGAAAGTTGTAACTATTCTAATTCCATTTAGATACTTCTTTATAATCAATTAAGAACATTAATAAGAAAATTGTCATTCATCATCAAGAACTTCTTGAGTTTTTACTAATTCTATTGAGGGTGTAGTTGTAGGTTATTCTGCAACTACATAATTGGCGCTAGAAACAGGGATAGAAAGAATTCCTGTACCAGAAAAATGACAAGAAGAAGAAACACATCAGAACCATTAACTGAAGTAAGAAGAAGTGTAAGATTAGCAGGAGGAGAAGCAAATATTACAGGAGAACCTAGTAGGAGAAGGAGTAATCGAAGAAATCAAGCTCAACAAGTAGGAGATCATGATCAAGTGAGTATACACACTTGGAGAACTAATACACCAGAAGAAGAAGATAGAGAACCACAAATCAGAGAAAATGGGAGGTTGATGGGAGGAACAATTCTTGAAAGATAAAGGGAGATGCTAGAAACATTGAGACAAGGAATCCAAAAAGAACGAATGATCGAAGCTGAAGAACGTGCCAAATTAACAAGACAAAATCAAGAATTGAGGATGGAAAATGAGATGTTACAAAGGAGGAAATCTCAAAGTGTTGCAAGATCAAATGTTAGAATAGAAAGAGAAGGACAAAATTCACCGATAATCAATAATGAAAATGATATGCAAGAACAAGCGCAGAATCAAGGTGATAGAAATCAAGAAAATCGTTTCATTTTAATACCAAACCGCGAAAAAAATATGGAGAATTTACGAACAAGACCAAATCATAAAGAAAACAATCATAATCGAGAGGAAGAACAACAACTTATGGAAGAAACTGAGAGACAACAAGCAATACATCAAAACAATCACGAGAATGGAGTAAGAAGACATGAAGAAGTTTGTAACAAACAAAATGTTGAGTATGAAAGAATTAAGAGAAGAATTGTAAATCAACAAACAGAAGTGGAAAGGAATGAACCAAATTCTCGAATCAGTGTACAAGTAAATCAAGAAGAAATAAGTCACAGAAGAAGGAGAAATGAAGAAGAAGAAATTCCTGATATTCGCATGAGAAGAATGAGAATAATAGAAAGGGAAGAACAAGAATTCCAAGATGCTTTACAACTGAACAATTATGATAATTTAGAAAGAAGATATTTGCAAAATTATGCAAATGAAAACATTAATGAAGAATATGATAGAATGCGAAGGATCGCAAGGGAGGAAGCGCAAGAACTTAGAAGAAGAGAAGCTGCATTAAAAAGACCAATGGATGAGAATTCTGAGGCAAATGCACGAATCTTTCGAGAATTAGCAGAAATGAGAGGGATGATAAACAATAGAAGAGGAGGAGATAGGAGGCAATTAGATGAAGCAATAGAAGAAGTCATGAGGACTCCATTTGCTAGAGAAGTACAGTTGGGAGGAATTCCACCAAAATGTAATTTTCCCACACTTACCAGTATTTTTGATGGGACTTCATGTGCTATTCAGCACATTAAAGCATACATAAGATGCATGTTACAATGGGAGAATCATGATGCTGTGTTATGCAAGTACTTCGCATCAAGTTTAACAGGGGAATCCCTAAAGTGGTTCGAAGGACTCCCTTAGAACACTATTACGTCATTCAATCATTTGCAAGCAATTTTCCTTGGAGCATATATCACAAATCACTCTTCACGACTTGGTATTGAAGATGTATTTGGTTTAAAACAAAGAGTGGGTGAAAGTCTGAAGCATTTGGTAAGACGATGGAAGATTATGTGCAGTGATATGGCAGGGCGTGTAGATGAGAGATACTTGATTCTGTCCTTCATAAATGCGATGTTCGCAACTGAACAATTATATGTTCAAATCTTCAGAAGAAAGAATTCCATAATGATGATAGAATTACGAGAATTGCAAGAAGAATACATTACACTAGAAGAAAAGCAAAACAATATGGAGTCATATCCAGTAACAAACACTAGCAATCAAGAGGGAGGAGAAAATTTACTTCCCAAAATAATCAATGTAGTAGCAGGTACTTCGCAAACATCCTCATAAACTTCTTCGCAAATTTCAGAAGAAAAGAAAATCAATGATAGCCAGCCAAAGATGGTAGCAATGGGAAGTAGAGATCAAGAAGAGTATGATAGAGAGAAGAATTTCTATAATCGAATAGGAAATAACCAAATTCCAAGACTAGATCAACAACAAGAAAATTATGGGGGACAAAGGCCAAATTATTTTGGACAAGGAAACCAGAGACAAAATTATAACAACGGTCAAGGAGGTCAAAGAATGGTAAGGGAAGAGATAAAATTTCCACCTTTGAATACAAATGTAGAAAAGATATGGCAAGCAATTATCCTGGTAGAGAATATACCAACTCCATGGAATATGGGAAAGGAACCACCAATGGGTCCAAGAAGTCATGAATTTTGTTCATATCATCATTTTCATGGACATTCTACAAATAATTTCCATAATATCAAGAGGATAATCTTGCGAATGATTGATCAAGGAAAACTAAATCAATTTTTACTTAGCAGGACACAGTCGCAACAATTACCACAGGCTCCAGCCATAACTCGCAGGGAGAACACGACAAAAGAAAAGGGAGAAGAAATCCTACATATAGAAGTGGGGTCAAAAGCAAGGAATGTTTTCTGTAATTCCATTGTTCATTCATATAAAACCATAGAGGATTTTCATGATAATGTGTTAAGCAGGGTATATGCGAGGGATGGTGAAGGAAAGGAAGTAATGAACATCGCAAAGATTTCACGACTTGAAGATTGGCATAAACGTGAAATTTCTTTTGAAGCCACTGAAATTCCAGAAGGTTGTGAAGCACATGATAATCCATTGGTGGTAAGACTGGCAATCTACATGAATATGGAGGAGAACGAAGATGATATGGAGGAAGAGTCAATTGGTCTTAATAGGATTTTGATTGATACGGGAAGTTCAGTCAGTATCCTCTTCTATTCTGCTTACAAAACTATGGGGGAAAAGATGCAGATTTAATACCTTCTACTTACAGAATTTATGGTTTTAATGGAACTGCCAACAAGCCCAAAGGAGAAGTGAGCATGCGAATTCCATTAAGTGGAATGCGAACTGAAATTCTGTTATGCGTTGTTGATGTTGAATCACCATATAATGCTTTGATAGGAAGGCCATGGCTTCACGAAATTCTAGGCGTAGCTTCCACTCTACATCAGTGCATAAAGTTTCCTCATATGAAGGGTATTGGAATTATCAAGGGTGATTGGGCTGAGGGAAAGAAATGTTACGATACAGAAGTAGAAGTTTGCGAAGGAAAAACTGCTGAGAAGGAAAATTGGAGAAAAAGAGCAAAGGTTGTGAAAAGAAGTGAAAATTTAATGGCAGAGGATTAAGGAAAAAGATAATAAAGTTATGATGATAATCATACAAGAAATTTACGATGATAATAAGGGATTGTGATTTGCGAGGAAAAAAGAAGGAAAATAATAAAACAAGAAGGTTATCAGTATGTTTGCTCGTGAAAATGAGGTATGTGGCAAAACAAAATTTTTATTTCGTGATAAAATTTTACGAATATTGTTTGCCCGCAGGAAATTGGGAAAAAGTTACAAATTTTCAGAATTTATATTCCGATTAAAATTTCATTAATTTGCGAATAAAAGACCGCAATCTGTGATCAGCCTCCAAAAAAGAAAGAGAGCCGCAGAAAATTTTATACAGGAAAACCTTTGTGGCGTACACCCTAGTTCGCGAAGCTATATTTCGTAAGAGGCAAAGTCCTAAAGTACGTCATTTAAGGGGGTACCTATAACGTGGCTAAGGGTAACCGGAACACCACCAAGGGCCCTTAGTACATGGTAAAAATTTTGGGGTACAACCCAATAATGGGATACCTATCCGGGTTAAACACCTTGGATTCTCACCTAATCTAACGACATTACGCAATATAAAATGCGGTGTAAGAGGATTTAGGCTGGGCGACTAAGGCATACTGTCTTTCCCAAGAAGTGTAGAAAACGATCAAGGCGCCGAGGTACACGGTTGAGTCAAGAGTGCCGGGTGAGGTTGAACCACATCTGCCATTTTTGACAAGTCTTGGCAAATGATGCACTTGGCCCAAAGATACCCCATAGGGTGCAACCCCGTAACTATAAGCCCTATAGGCAAAAAGGATAAGAGGTTGCGATCAAAAGCTGGTTGTTGGCAGAACCGGATGGGAAGAGCTAACCTTGTATGGTCGATGTACGCTTCCTTGAAGGGGCAATCAGGGGGAGGATAAAGGGCAGCACCCTCCATTAGGGAGCTGATAAGTGCTATAAGACGCAAATGTCACGAGGCTTCTTGTTTGCGAAAACATAAAGGCTTGTCATATTTGTGCAACAAATGAAGTTCTGCGAGCCTTCTAAAAAAAAAAAAAGGAGAAAGAAAGAAAGAAAGAAAAGAATAAAGAACTCGCAGAACATAATAAAGTTAAGATGAGATCAATGGGTCGCTACATGAAAGTGTAGAGACGTCCTGCGATTTCATCGCAAGACGGCAATGTCATGGGGCTTTATGTTCACAAGAATATTTAGGCCTGTCATATTGTCGCAACAATTCCTGAAGAGGCTAAAATACTATACAAAGAAGTTAAGATGAGATCAATGGGTTTTTGCATGAAAGTGTAAGAACGTCCTGCGATTTCATCGCAAGACGATAATGTCACGAGGTTGTATGTTCGTAAGAATGTTCAGACTTGTCATATTATCGCAAATAATTAATACAAAAGAGGTGGCAAAATAAGACCTTTACTTAGGAAGGCATGATAAGACCACAGAAATTAATGAAATTTATTGCATCAACATCATTGAAGAAATTATACAAGAATATACATTATGAAGATCTGAAAAGAAGACAACTTCGTCAATATCATTGAAGAAATTTTACAAGAATATACATCAAGAAATTTTGAAGAGAAGACAGCTCTGTCAATATCATTGAAGAATTTTTACAAGAAGTCCTATCAAGGAAGACAACATCAATGAAGAATTTTAATGAAGACTTAACAAAAGATGCGATTTTGATAGCAATCAAATACAGATAAGTTCATATTCATAAAAATTTACGAGAATTACATACTTCTTATACTTCTTCATATATTGAATACTTCTCCAAAAAGTTGAATACTTCTTATAATTCTTCAAGAATATCTCATATTTATTATACTTCTTCAACGGATATTTAATTTTGCGAAGGTTAAGTACTTATTATACTTCTTCATACAATGAGTAATAATTTTTATACTTCTTCATATATTGGGCAATTCTTCATAAATTGAATGCTGCTAATACTTCTTATACTTCTTAAGGGTATTTCATATTTTGTATACTTCATACTTTCTATACTTCAAGGGGAGATTTATTATTTACTTCGCAACATTCCGTAAAAAGCAAAAGGCTTATATTTCTTATACTTCGAAGGGAGGATTTTTTATTCATAATCACAATAAGAAGAAAATTCGTAAGATAAATTCAGAAGGATATTCTAATACTTCCAGCGATAGTTGATCATTTGAAGAGAAATAATAAGGGGAAAGAGAATACTAAGCTAAGTCTTTAAGATATATTATTTCTCTCCATATGATCAAGTTATGCGAATAAGGGAAATAAACATCAAAGAAAGATTAATTCAAATTAAGCTTTGAAAAATAAATTGTTGGATTGATTAAAAGCACAATCAAGAAGAAAGTGTTGTATTGAAAAGTTACAGAACAGATATACAAAAAAAAGAATGAAGTTATTCTTCAGGCGATCTGTTCCCATCAAAATGATCTTCTTCTTCAACTTCACTATCATCTTCAACTTCACTTTCAGAGATTTCCAGATATGGAGTATCTTCAGGAATTTCTTCAGAAAGGAGCGTATGGTACTTCTTGAGAGGAATTTCATTATCTTCGCAAATCTTGCGAGTCATCTTAGCTCAAAAATGCTTGACATATAAACTATGGTTATGCTGGGAAATTAGAAGCTGAGATCTCAAGTCAGAAATTTTCTTATTACGATTAGCAAGGAGAGTTTCCAGATCATTATTCATCTTCGCAAGATTTTCTGCAGCAAGGAAAGAAATTAAGGAATTGGTTAGCAAATTACGAAGGAAAAGTAACCAAAATAATTACCATCGCAAAGAATTTACCTTCTAGTTGCTTCTTATCATCACGAAGAGAAGAATTTTCAAGCTTTAATTGATTATTCTCTTCAAGAAGAGAAGAATTATCAATTGCGATGCTCGCAGATTGTGAATTATGTTCATGACGGGATATTAATTCTGCGTTATCAATATTTAAATCTTCTACTTTCTGACGGAGACTTGAATTTTCAACCTCTAACTTCGCACAACGATTCAAAGTTTTCTTCTCTGCAAGAGAATGACGTCTTTTCCAATCAAAAGCAAATAAGCACAACTAACTCTTCCAACCTAAACAAGAAAAAAGGGGTTAGAAATCAAAAAAATAAGGAAATAAACAAGGAATAGAGAAGAAACTTACCATGCTGCCTAAAGCATATAATGAAGCAGTAGAGACGAATCTTGAAATTCCTTTGAGGGAATTATTATCAATAACAGTAGGAACTTTAAAAGCCTTCACAATAAGTTTGCGAGCATTCGCTGTAGGAGAATTTCCTAATCCACGAGAAGAATGGAGGAAAGCCTCAGAGATGCTAACCATTGCTGAGGCAAAAGTTTCTGGGATACTATAATCTTCATTCCCACCTTCATCAACATCATTATCATCATATCCTTTGTCAGAAAGGGTATCGGAATTAGAACTAAAGTCCTTCTCAGGAAATTTATCATCTTCATTACCAAGATCTTCCTCAATGTCCTCATTAGAAGAAATTACATTGGAATGTGATTTGGTTGAGAGTATCTTCTTTTTCCTTCTCTCGTAAACAACATCTTGAAGTTTTATTTTTCCTTTGCGAAGAGCATCATCTTGACTATCAGAAGCTTGAGAGACCTTCGCAGAACGAAGAGTTTGTTGCCTCGCAGTAAGCCTTTTAGAAGAAGTAGAACTTTTATTTTCACTCGCAAAGAATCTCGGGAAGAAGTGGAACCTGTAAATTCAAATAAGGATAAGAAACAGAGGCAACAATATATTGTTTAGAAAAATACAAGAGTGTTTCTTACCTCATTTGAAATTAAAGGGTAAAAAAAAGATAAGGAAGTGGAAATACATACATTTCTAAAAACCCAAGGTTGATAATAGCAGTTACGAAGATTCGCAGGAAGTTCTACTATCCCAGTAATATAAGAACCTGATAACATTAAAGGGTACTTATACCAATCTTCATCATTAGAACGACGAGGTGTCTTATTATTTCCTGAAGCATAATCAATATCGTGCATGAGAAGATCATCTGCTGCGATATTAGCTTTACGATGAAGACGAACACCCCAACGATTATCTTCTTTCCTCGCAGGAATTAGTGTGTACTTTTTGAAGAAACCCTCAACTGTATAATTCGCAGCAACAATTTCTATATTCTCAAATCCAGGTTTCCTAAGATCAATTGAATATAAAGATTTCCCTAAAGCGGCACGATTTGCGAATTCAACTAAGAGGCGAATGCAATCACCAGTCAATTGATAAATGGCACAAGAAAAATTGGGGTGGGAAATAATTTCGTAGAATAAAGGAAAGTTAACATCATAAAGAGGAAGAGGAAGACCTGCGAGGATTTGACCTCGTGAGATTAAAACTTTCTGATCATCCCAAACATAGTTGGTAAAGAGCTTCACACAGAGAGAAGACTTATTATCATAACCTTCAATCTCAGAAAGAATAAGGTCTCTATCAAAGAAGTTCCGCATTAATTTGTTCAATAGTTTTCTTCTTTGGTGTCATTGAATATAAGAGGGAAAATAGAAAAAGTAGAAGAGGTTGCAGAGGCGTGCGGTGAAGAAGATGAATAAGGGAATAAAAAGCAAAAACAAAGGATAATATTTATAAGAGAGTTTGATGAAGATAAAAATTCATTAATACGAGTAAGCGTGAACGGTTGAAAAGAATGGTTACGAAGAAACGTGTCAGAAAGATAAGGGAAAAGTAAAAAGACGTGTTGCGAATCTGAAGGGTGGTAATAACTACACTAAATTTACGAGAATAGGGATTCTCATGACATTTCTTATTCGAAGAATTGACATGAGAAGAGGCAAGATATAAGTACTGAATATCGCAAGATAATAGTTCACGAGTATCGTAATAAATAAAGGAGGAAAGAATTATAAAATGTTACGATGATAGAAGAAGTGCGGAGAAATATGAAGTTTTGCGAGGATGGAGTAATTTTGCGAGTATGAGTTGCGATACTTCGTAACTCATGTACAGCTGTATAAGTTTTACTATAAATAGGAGTTCAAATGTAAAATTCGGGAGGTTCTTTTAGTGAGTGTTAGAAAATATCTTAGGAAAGAGAATAGAGAAAGTTGTAACTATTCTAATTCCATTTAGATACTTCTTTGTAATCAATTAAGAACATTAATAAGAAAATTGTCATTCATCATCAAGAACTTCTTGAGTTTTTACTAATTCTATTGAGGGTGTAGTTGTAGGTTATTCTGCAACTACATAATCAACTAATCATTCTCTGAAGTATTACACATGAAGCGGACTTCTCTAAGAACCAATGATTCGTGTCAAGATGTGTAGACCTGATAATATGCGCACATGAAATTCTTCCCAAAGCTGGCACGTCTGGTGGGCATAATCCAAAGTCTTCTACAAGATGTTCTCATCACCTTTACAAATGAGATACAACACACTCCAGGACATGGGTTTGCAAAAAAGTACTAATGGGTGAGGAATGGGACAATGCTTCCTCAACAAAAGATGTTCGTCTATGTCTCTTATACAAGATACCAAAAAGGTGCATTAATCGGACATATGAGCTAAACGATATGGCCTTTACCGTCAGGTCTACGAAACCTAAAAAATTTGTATGGGATTACAAATTACAGATGTGCACGCTTTGTTGGATGATCTCTACAACTCCAAATTGAGCGATTCTTATCTCATGGGATAACTTGGTCTCTTAGCTTCAAAATTTGGGGTCAAGCATCAAATTCCGACGTCGTATGAGGTTCCTCCAGCTTCCAGAGCATACATCATGTAAGCATAAATTTGTAGACGGGTTCGTAACCCCACAGTCGATCGATCTCCACCAGGTCTTTTCGCTAAGTTCTTCATCAAGGTACCTCTAGCTTCTACCACCTGTATTTTGCATCAATTTTCTACCCGGGTCCTCTATCTAGGTCTTTCCAGAAGAAGAGAAAACGAAAAGAAGAGGTTTAACAAAATACTGGGGACTGATGCTCCACTGCAACAGTTTCTTCAGTCTTCTCTACTGGTGGCTCGATTTCTTTTATCACTGAAGCAGCAAATGTAGTTGCAGGATTTCCCACAACACACCCCTTGTAATATCTTGATAATAATCTTGATATAAACTAATTTGATATTAAAAGTATGATTAAAACTCTAAAAATTGTAAATAGACACACAGATTTTTACATGGTTCGATCAATTTGATCTACATCCATGATTCTTCACTATGATTGTTTAATTTTACATTTTATTAACATTGATAATCTCCATTAATGGAGTTCTAAATCTAGTTTTGGGGAAGAAGATGATAAAGAAAAATACATTCTCTCTCCTCATATTTCTCTGCAAAATATCTCTCTCTCTTCTCAAATTGTCTCTCTCCTCAAGACTCTCTCAATTCTAAAAAAATACATCATCCCTTCCTGAATCTATTGGATCTCTATTTATAGGAAACTACATAATGGGTGACAACAAAGTTGTCCTCTAATTTCGGAAATCATTCATAATATTATCGCAGTAGCTTTAATATTCCTTCTCGCAAGCATTGTAACCATCGCCAGTTAATCATGTTCTATTTATGTTTATTCCATCGTCAACTGTTATGTCATTATTTTGTGATACTCGCAAAGTGTTGTTGGAGAATTCGCTGTGACGCTCGCAGAAATATCGTTAATCTCTCGTGAACATAATTGGAGCGATATTATGGTCCTACATCTTGCCTCTTTTTTCTTGAATATTGCTTGAAAAGTAATCTTTAAGAAAAAATCTGTTATTGTAGTAGTCTTTGATCTTTGTTGATGAAGGAACGAGCAAAAGAATACTAGACTTGAAAAGTACGTACTTGCCTCTATTCTTTTATGAAGTTCCATACCTTTTCTAAGTAAATAAGAAGTATCAACTCTGCGAAGTATGCGAGGTATGAAGTATCCTTGAAGAAATATAAGAAGTACTCAATCCTCAAAATATAAAGAAGTATCCGTCCTTTAATGAAAATCATAAGTATTGCCTCTGTTCACACGAAATTATTACTTCATTTCTGGTGAAAATTCTTGTCCATTTTGGAAATGATTCTTGCCGAGAAGATAAAGAACATAAAATGTCTTCTTGGTAATCCATAGTTGCCTATGTTCTTTATCTATGAAGGAAGAATCCCTGAGAAAATGTTAAATGAACGAATTGTCTCTGCCTCTTTCAATAAAATAATCATGTTCTGCGAAGTAATCAAATTTCCTGCGAAATTCTGGAATAATCTGCGAAATTCTGGAATAATCTGCGAAATGCTGAATGAGTTTGCAAGTTTCTGAATGTTTATGCGAGATTCTGAAATAGTGACTGAATAGTGTTGTGATGAATAGTGCTGCTATAAATAGTGCTTCATGAATAGTTCTGCGAGATTGTAGATAATCATCTTGAGACACTATGAATAATACTTCAGAGAAATTCTGAATAATATATCTGAGAGATTCTAAATAGTACTTGCTATCTTTCTTGCGATGAACAAATCTTTCCTGCATTCTTAAAACAAAATAGTTAAGTTAGAGATTATTCTATTGGTCTTATTTTGCCTTCCTAGTTAAAGGTCTTATTTTGCCAATTTTTTCTTTTTGCGAAAAAATCACATGACATCTTTACATTTGCATGTATTGACTCATTGATCTTGCCTTGTCCATTTTTCTGCGACAATATGACAGGTCTAAATTCCCTTGCAATAATAAAGTCCCATGACATTGCCGTCTTGCGATGACATTGCCGTCTTGCGATGAAATCGCAGGACGTCTTTACATTTTCATGTAAAACCCATTGATCTCATCTAAACATTTCTCTTTTGGCTTGTTGCCTCTGTATAATTTACGTCACGCGATAATATGACGGGCCTAAATGTTCTTGTGATCATAAAGCCCCATGACATTGCCGTCTTAAGACACTTATCAGCTCCCTAATGGAGGGTGCCGCCCTTATCTCCCTCCTAGTTTCCCCTTCAAGGAGGGCACATCGGCCATACAAGACTGCACCCTAAGTGGGGTTTTCTTCAGGCCAAGTGCATCATAGCCAAGACTTACCAAGAATGGCCAGGGTAGGTTCGTCCGTCCCGGGCACTCTTGGATCAACCGTGTACCTCGACACCTTGGTCATACTTTGCACTTCTTAGAAGATGTCCTTAGTCGTCCAACCAGGGTATAACCTTATAAAGTTGGAAATCTAAGATCCCTCTCCTGGATAGATTTTCTTTAACCCCAACATCTGCATAACTCAGGTTCCAGCAGCGGTATAACCTTATCCCTGAGTCATGTCAAGAGATACCCCATTATATGACGCGCTATTAGGTCTTACATTTGCCTCTTGCGAAATTTTATTCGCGAACTAGGGTGCACGCAATAAAGGTTCGTCCCATTCTTTTGTCTCTGCAAAATTTTATCCGCCTTTCTTACGATGATGCTCGCATTTCTTCATTCTTTCATTTCTGTCAATTTCTTCTTTCATTTCTCATAATCATATTTGAAGTAAATATTCTTTAAAATCTTTTGAAATCTTAGAAATATTCTTTGAAATCTTGCGATTGTATCGCGTTGTTAAAAAATCTTTTTCTGTAAAAGAATTTTTCTAGAGAAATCTGTGAAATCTTGCAATTGTATCGCACTTTGTAAATCTTAAATTTTGAAAGTTTTAGAATTTTTTGCGATAATTTCGTTTTCTGTAATCTTGGAAATCTTTGTAAATTTTGGGGATCTGTAAAAATTTTGCGATGATTTCATTCTTTGTAATCTTTTGAAAATTTTAAAGTCTTGCGATTGTATCGCTGTTTGTCAATCAAATCAAAAAATCTTTGAAATATTTTGAAATTTTAGAAATCTTGCGATTATATCGCTTTTGGTAAATTAAATCAATTTTTTTTTGAAATCTTTTGAAATATTAAAATCTTAGAAATGCTCTTTGAAATATTGCGATAATATCGCTTTTTTTTTATAAAATAAATCAAAAAAATTCATTTTCTGTAAGTAAAATATTCAAGGAAGTGGTACTTAGCTTTCTTGAGATTTTCTGTTGCTGCCGTCTTTCGTGAAGTATTTGATTTGCTTTCGATTTGAGAAGAAATGAGAAATAAAGTCTTGATCTACCTCTTACACCATACCAATTTTTCTAACTCTTCTCTTGTGAAATTAACTTGCGAAATTCTCATCTACTTTCTTCATTTTTGGCGAGATAATCGTCAACTTTTATCTTTGCCTCGCAAAAAATTATTTGCGAGGAAGGAGATTCGAATCCAAGTCTTCTAGTTTGCATACTCATTTTCTAACCGTTTGGGCTACTTGTTGCTGCGATACTGAACTTCTTATCTTCGTTATTGTCCACTTGTGCTAGCTTCTGTTTGCAATAGAGAGTTATACTATCGTCATCTTACTATTATTATCCTCTCGTCATGAAACTTTAGAAAAATCGTGAAAAAATATTGCTTCGGCGACACTCGATCCCGCGATCTTCTGCTTGCATTCAAGCCTCTCAACCAATTTTGCTAGTTCTCTTACTTGCGAGATTTATCTGCGAAATTATCTCCCATTTTCTGCTTGAGAAATAACCAAAGATCTTGCTAAGTAATGAAATACCGTATTCCTGCCTCCACCCATTCTTGGAAAATTCTCTTATGTGAAATAAGTGCATCCTGCGGAAATTGGACTTCATTTGCTTGCTACTCAATTTCTTGCGTGAAATAGATTGGTGTGCTTTAAACTGCGTGAAATAGCTTGGCTTGCTTTTAGTGGGGTTAGGGGAATTGGTCTTGGACCTTAAAATTAGTTGATACTTTAAAGAGAATCTGTCGTGATTGCTGGGATGGTGTACTTAGTGAATCTGTTTGTTGTTTCTGCGAGTAATAAAATTTATGATTAGTAAAGAAAGTTGCAGCAAAGGGGAAAGTAAAAAATTCTGCGAGCGGGAGATTCGATCTTGAGTCTTCAAACTCATAGTTTTCCTCTCTAGCCATCTGTGCTGGCTTCTATTTTGCGAAAGATTGGTATCATTTGCACTAATTATTTCCTTGCTGACGCCTTTTGTATAATGCTTGTCCTCATTTTTCCTTTTCTCTTCCCACGTCTTTTCGTTAAGGCAGCTAACCATATCCCTTATGTAACCTCTAACCATCAACGACTAACACCACAGCCACCATTCTAGAGTATCTTAATATTGTTGAGTTTAATTTCGAGTTGTATACGAAATTGCTCAATCATTGTTCACTCATAATAACACGTTTCCTAGATGTCAGTAGTATAGTTCCCTCATTTCGAATTCTTTCATGAACAGCGGTTTTGTTCGCAAAATTAATTTTCTTTTCCTATAATATCTATTGTATTATAATAGAGATGTTGCATTTCTTCGCAGAATTATTCTTCATGAGCTGCAGTGTTGTGCTTCACATTTGTAAAGGATTTCTCGCTAGTTTGAGTTAAAAAAGTAGCTTCACAGACATTCTTTCTTTTATAGTTCCCTGGATTCTATCTTGTCCATAATCCTTCTATCACGTCCATACAATGGCTACGCAGATTTGAGGTCACATGAGTCATAATCATAAATCATCTTCTCGCAAAAATTTTCTTCATAAATTAATACTTTCTTCATTTATCTTCATTTTTCGCTATCAACATTTTGTTGATAAGATGAAATTGATCCTTGGAGCACTGTTCATTTCATAAATGGAATTTTTCTGCATTTGTCTTCATTTTCAGTTCTAATGTTTAAGAATGTATAGGATTATTTTCAGTTCTAGTCTATATCTTCGCAAAGTAGTTTTGTTTCTTCGCAAGACTTCATTGGAGAATGTCTCCTTCCCATTCAACTCACACAGAACTAGGTTTAATTCACACAGAACCAGCTAAGCTTAAATCACGCCCATAATAATTGGTCCGGTGGAATTGCATCTTCTTCTTAATTTTTTCCCTCTTATTAATTCATTGCTGATTATTGGTTTGTTCAACTAGTAAGTTAAACTAAACTAGATAATGAGTTCAACAAAGTAATTCATAATTGATTGCTGACAGAGTAAGTTGATAAGTAATTGATAAAGATTTGCCTTGTGAAACCCTGGCAAGTTTCTTCACGTTATAACTGTTGTTGATCTTCACGCAATGTAAAGTTCTTCACGTTATAGCTGCTGGCGTTTCTGGGTTAACTAAGTCACTTTCTATGTTGCTTGTCTTGCTTATTTAATTGGGATAACTTCATGAAACTCTGGAATAACGAACAGCTGTATGTGTGTTTAGCTGCTGTTGGTATGTGGTTGTTGTTCGTGACTTTTTCTTTTGCTCTCTCTTTACTTCATGATATCCTTTTTGTTGATGCTATTGATCGCTGGATTGTAATTTTTTTTTTGTTTTTAGTTGCTATTGATCGATGAATCGTCATTGGATTCACTAAATTATTGCGAGATGATGCTAAACTATTGCGCACAAACTTACTACCATAATAATTTCTAGTTCCTAAACTGAACTGACGAGTTTGAGTGGCTCTTTTCGTCGGTTGTACTGGTTACGTTTCGTAAGAGTTGCTGTCCTGGCTGTTTACTAATGATTATAAGGATAACGTAATCTCCTCAACATTCCTCTCTGGATATGATGCCTTTCAACGAAACTAACTTCCCTTATTGTTATCTTTAGCTCATCAGGTTTGGCATAGTTTTCATCCTTCTCCGTTAGTCGTCATGTGCTTCTTTGCTCTTCTTTTATCGCAGATTGTTGTAAACTTCGCAGAATGTGTCAGTTGCTGTTAATTGAGCAATGAATTTATTTTCTCCTTTGCGATGATATCGCAAGCTCATTTCTGGTGTGGAGAAGCGTTTCAATGGATTTATGATCTCTTTTGGATTTCCTTTGTCAGCAACCAATCACCTGCCAATTATTCTTGTTGCTCGCTGCTTTTCTCACAAGTTCATTACTGTTTATCTTGTTGGTCTTTGTCACTTGTAAATTCTTCATTCGTTGGTTGATAGTCACAAAATTGATTCTCGCTGGGACTTCTTTGGCCTTCCTTCTTTCTTTGTCTTGCTGGAACTAACTGCAATATAAACTTGACTTCATGTCCTTCTCCTCATCGCCAGTAGTATCCACTAGGGGTTGGTGGAAATTAATTATCGAGTGGAAAATCGATGTTATTCCCCATCAGATGCTATTTTGCGAACTTCTATTATTTTACATAGACGATAGTTGTTCTTCGCTAAAAGAAATTAATTAAGTCAGTACACAATCTAGAGAACTTTTTGTAATTTTGTCATATGAAGAATGAGATCATCAGATTTCGCTTGTGGGAAGAAATCTCCAAATCAGTATCAAATTTTTTGAAATTTTATGCAATAGGGGGGACAAAGTTAACTTTGGTTAGAACTCAAATTTGCGGTTAAAATTCGTTTTAAAACATGCAATTTATAAGAAACCAAATTTTGATGAAGAATTGTTCATGACTTTTGTAAAATTATTTCCAAAATTTGGTTTTAAATAACCAGATCTAAAAAATTTAAAAGTAAAAATGAAAAAGACGAGGAAGAATTTATTGTTTCAAAACAGATTCTCTGTGTGGCCCTGCTTGATTTTCTTGTAATTGTTTTCTTCTCTGAATTTGTTTCTACATCGGCCTCTTGGATTACTACTATTTGTCTCCTGAAAGTGTATTTTCCTCCTGAACGTTTTTGTTTACCCTTGAAACTTATGGATCCAGCGAAACTTGCTGATGATTGTAACTAAAATTTTATGAATCTCCTTTAAACTAACAATTAGTATCAATCCTCCCTGTTTCTAGCGCCAAAATGTAGTTGCAGGATTTCCCACAACACACCCCTTGTAATATCTTGATAATAATCTCTTGATATATACTAATTTGATATTAAAAGTATGATTAAAACTCTAAAAATTGTAAATAGACACACGGATTTTTACATGGTTCGATCAATTTGATCTACATCCATGATTCTTCACTATGATTGTTTAATTTTACATTTGATTAACATTGATAATCTCCATTAATGGAGTTCTAAATCTAGTTTTGGGGAAGAAGATGATAAAGAAAAATACATTCTCTCTCCTCATATTTCTCTGCAAAATATCTCTCTCTCTTCTCAAATTGTCTCTCTCCTCAAGACTCTCTCAATTCTAAAAAAATACATCATCCTTTCCTGAATCTATTGGATCTCTATTTATAGGAAACTACATAATGGGTGACAACTAAGATGTCCTCTAATTTCGGATATCATTCATAATATTATCGCAGTAGCTTTAATATTCCTTCTCGCAAGCATTGTAACCATCGCCAGTTAATCATGTTCTATTTGTGTTTCTTCCATCGTCAACTGTTATGTAATTATTTTGTGATACTCGCAAAGTGTTGTTGGAGAATTCGCTGTGACGCTCGTAGAAATGTCGTTAATCTCTCGTGAACATAATTGTAGCGATATTCTGGTCCTACATCTTGCCTCTTTTTTCTTGAATATTGCTTGAAAAGTAATCTTTAAGAAAAAATCTGTTGTTGTAGTAGTCTTTGATCTTTGTTGATGAAGGAAAGAGCGAAAGAATACAAGAATTGAAAAGTACGTACTTGCCTCTATTCTTTTGTGAAGTTCCATACCTTTGATAAGTAAATAAGAAGTATCAACTCTGCGAAGTATGCGAGGTATGAAGTATCCTTGAAGAAATATAATAAGTACTCAATCCTCAAAATATAAAGAAGTATCCGTCCTTTAATGAAAATCATAAGTATTGCCTCTGTTCACGCGAAATTATTACTTCATTTTTGGTGAAAATTCTTGTCCATTTTGGAAACGATTCTTGCTGAGAAGATAAAGAACATAAAATGTCTTCTTGGTAATCCATAGTTGCCTCTGTTCTTTATCTATGAAGGAAGAATTCCTGAGAAAATGTTAAATGAACGAATTGTCTTTGCCTCTTTCAATAAAATAATCATGTTCTCCGAAGTAATCAAATTTCCTGCGAAATTCTGGAATAATCTGCGAAATGCTGAATGAGTTTGCAAGTTTCCGAATGTTTATGCGAGATTCTGAAATAGTGACTGAATAGTGTTGCGATGAATAGTGCTTCAATGAATAGTGCTTCAATGAATAGTTCTGCGAGATTGTAGATAGTCATCTTGAGAGACTCTGAATAATACTTCTAAGAAATTCTGAATAATATTTCTGAGAGATTCTAAATAGTACTTGCTATCTTTCTTGCGATGAACAAATCTTTCCTGCATTCTTAAAAGAAAATAACTAAGTTTGAGATTATTCTATTGGTCTTATTTTTCCTTCCTAGTTAAAGGTCTTATTTTGCCAATTTTTTCTTTTTGCGACAAAATCACATGACGTCTTTACATTTGCATGTATTGACCCATTGATCTTGCCTTATCCATTTTTCTGTGAATTTTCTGCGACAATATGACAGGTCTAAATTCCCTTGCGAGAATAAAGTCCCATGACATTGCCGTCTTGCGATGAAATCGCAGGACGTCTTTATATTTTCATGTAAAAACCCATTGATCTCATCTAAACATTTCTCTTTTTGCGTGTTGCCTCTGTATAATTTACGTCACGCGATAATATGACAGGCCTAAATGTTCTTGTGATCATAAAGCCCCATGACATTGTCGTCTTAAGTCACTTATCAGCTCCCTAATGGAGGGTGCCGCCCTTATCTCCCTCCTGGTTGCCCCTTCAAGGAGGTCACATCGACCATACAAGACTAGATCCTCCCATGCAGATTTACCAACAACCAGTTGTTTTCGCAACCTCTTGTCCTTTATGCCTATATGGCTTATAGTTACAAGACTACACCCTAAGTGGGGTTTTCTTCAGGCCAAGTGCATCATAGCCAAGACTTACCAAGAATTGCCAGGGTAGGTTCGTCCGTCCCGGGCACTCTTGGCTCAACCGTGTACCTCGACGCCTTGGTCATACTCTGCACTTCTTAGAAGAGGTCCTTAGTCGTCCAACCAGGGTATAACCTTATAAAGTTGGAAATCCAAGATCCCTCTCCTGGATAGATTTTCTTTAACCCCAACATCTGCATAACTCAGGTTCCAAAGAAATGGATAACCTTATCCCTGAGTCATGTCAAGAGATACACCCTTATATGACGCGCTATTAGGTCTTACATTTGCCTCTTGCGAAATTTTATTCGCGAACTAGGGTGCACGCCATAAAGGTTCGTCCCATTCTTATGTCTCTGCGAAATTTTATCCACCTTTCTTACGATGATGCTCGCGTTTCTTCATTCTTTCATTTCTGTCAATTTCTTCTTTCATTTCTCATAATCATATTTGAAGTAAATATTCTTTAAAATCTTTTGAAATCTTAGAAATATTCTTTGAAATCTTGCGATTGTATCGCGTTGTTAAAAAATCTTTTTCTGTAAAAGAATTTTTCTAGAGAAATCTGTGAAATCTTGCAATTGTATCGCTCTTTGTAAATCTTAAATTTTGAAAGTTTTAGAATTTTTTGCGATAATTTCGTTTTCTGTAATCTTGGAAACCTTTGTAAATTTTGGGGATCTGTAAAAATTTTGCGATGATTTCATTCTTTGTAATCTTTTGAAAATTTTAAAGTCTTGCGATTGTATCGCTGTTTGTCAATCAAATCAAAAAATCTTTGAAATATTTAGAAATTTTAGAAATCTTGCGATTATATCGCTTTTGGTAAATTAAATAAATTTTTTTTGAAATCTTTTGAAATATTAAAATCTTAGAAATGCTCTTTGAAATATTGCGATAATATCGCTTTTTTTTTATAAAATAAATCAAAAAATTTCATTTTCTGTAAGTAAAATATTCAAGGAAGTGGTACTTAGCTTTCTTGATATTTTCTGTTGCTGCCGTCTTTCGCGAAGTATTTGATTTGCTTGCGATTTGAGAAGAAATGAGAAATAAAGTCTTGATCTACCTCTTACACCATACCAATTTTTCTAACTCTTCTCTTGTGAAATTAACTTGCGAAATTCTCATCTACTTTCTTCATTTTTGGCGAGATAATCGTCAACTTTTTTCTTTGCCTCGCAAAAAATTATTTGCGAGGAAGGAGATTCGAATCTAAGTCTTCTAGTTTGCATACTCATTTTCTAACCGTTTGGGCTACTTGTTGCTGCGATACTGAACTTCTTATCTTCGTTATTGTCCACTTGTGCTAGCTTCTGTTTGCAATAGAGAGTTATACTATCGTCATCTTACTATTATTATCCTCTCGTCAGGCAACTTTAGAAAAATCGTGAAAAAATATTGCTGCGGCGAGACTCGATCCCGCGATCTTCTGCTTGCATTCCAGCCTCTCAACCAATTGTGCTAGTTCTCTTACTTGCGAGATTTATCTGCGAAATTATCTCCCATTTTCTGCTTGCGAAATAACCAAAGATCTTGCTAAGTAATGAAATACCGTATTCCTGCCTCCACCCATTCTTGGAAAATTCTCTTATGTGAAATAAGTGCATCCTGCGGAAATTGGACTTCATTTGCTCGCTACTCAATTTCTTGCGTGAAATAGATTGGTGTGCTTTAACCTGCGTGAAATAGCTTGGCTTGCTTTTAGTGGGGTTAGAGGAATTGGGCTTGGACCTTAAAAGTAGTTGATACTTTAAAGAGAATCTGTCGTGATTGCTGGGATGGTGTACTTAGTGAATCTGTTTGTTGTTTCTGCGAGTAATAAAATTTATGATTAGTAAAGAAAGTTGAAGCAAAGGGGAAAGTAAAAAATTCTGCGAGCGGGAGATTCGATCTTGAGTCTTCAAACTCATAGTTTTCCTCTCTAGCCATCTGTGCTGGCTTCTATTTTGCGAAAGATTGGTATCATTTGCACTAATTATTTCCTTGCTGACGCCTTTTGTATAATGCTTGTCCTCATTTTTCCTTTTCTCTTCCCACGTCTTTTCGTTAAGGCAGCTAACCATATCCCTTATGTAACCTCTAACCATCAACGACTAACACCACAGCCACCATTCTAGAGTATCTTAATATTGTCGAGTTTAATTTCAGAGTTGTATACAGAAATTGCTCAATCTGTTGTTCACTCATAATAACACGTTTCCTAGATGTCAGTAGTATAGTTCCCTCATTTCGAATTCTTTCATGAACAGCGGTTTTGTTCGCAAAATTAATTTTCTTTTCCTATAATATCTATTGTATTATAATAGAGATGTTGCATTTCTTCGCAGAATTATTCTTCATGAGCTGCAGTGTTGTGCTTCACATTTGTAAAGGATTTCTCGCTAGTTTGAGTTAAAAAAGTAGCTTCACAGACATTCTTTCTTTTATAGTTCCCTGGATTCTATCTTGTCCATAATCCTTCTATCACGTCCATACAATGGCTACGCAGATTTGAGGCTGCGATGAGCTGCGAATCATAAATCATCTTCTCGCAAAAAATTTCTTCATAAATTAATACTTTCTTCATTTATCTTCATTTTTCGCTATCAACTTTCTATTGATAAGATGAAATTGATCCTTGGAGCACTGTTCATTTCATAAATGGAATTTGTCTGCATTTGTCTTCATTTTCGGTTCTAATGTTTAAGAATGTATAGGATTATTTTCAGTTCTAGTCTATATCTTCGCAAAGTAGTTTTTTTTCTTCGCAAGACTTCATTGGAGAATGTCTCCTTCCCATTCAACTCACGCAGAACTAGGTTTAATTCACGCAGAACCAGCTAAGCTTAAATCACGCCCATAATAATTGGTCCGGTGGAATTGCATCTTCTTCTTAAATTTTTTCCCTCTTATTAATTAATTGCTGATCATTGGTTTGTTCAACTATTGAGTTAAACTAAACTAGATAATGAGTTCAACAAAGTAATTCATAATTGATTGCTGACGGAGTAAGTTGATAAGTAATTGATAAAGATTTGCCTTGTGAAACCCTTGCAAGTTTCTTCACGTTATAACTGTTATTGATCTTCACGCAATGTAAAGTTCTTCACGTTATAGCTGCTGGCGTTTCTGGGTTAACTAAGTCACTTTCGATGTTGCTTGTCTTGCTTCTTTAACTGGGATAACTTCATGAAACTCTGGAATAATGAACAGTTGTATGTGTGTTTATCTGCTGTTGGTATGTGGCTGTTGTGCGTGACTTTTTATTTTTCTCTCTCTTTACTTCATGATATCCTTGTTGTTGATGCTATTGATCGCTGGATTGTAATTTTTTTGTTGTTTTTAGCTGCTATTGATCACTGAATCGTCGTTGGTTTCACTAAATTATTGCGAGATGATGCTAAACTATTGCGCACAAACTTACTACCATAATACTTTCCAGTTCCTAAACTGAACTGAAGAGTTTGAGTGGCTCTTTTCGTCGGTTGTACTGGTTACGTTTCGTAAGAGTTATTGTCCTGGCTGTTTACTAATGATTATAAGGATAATGTAATCTCCTCAACATTCCTCTCTGGCTATGATTCCTTTCAACAAAACTAACTTCCCTTATTGTTATCTTTAGCTCATCAGGTTTGGCATAGTTTTCATCCTTCTCCGTTAGTTGTCATGTGCTTCTTTGCTCTTCTTTTGTCGCAGATTGTTGTAAACTTCGCAGAATGTGTCAGTTGCTGTTAATTGAGCAATGAATTTATTTTCTCCTTTGCGATGATATCGCAAGCTCATTTTTGGTGTGGAGAAGCGTTTTAATGGCTTTATGATCTCTTTTGGATTTCCTTTGTCAGCAACCAATCACCTTCCAATTATTCTTGTTTCTCGCTGGTTTTCTCGCAAGTTCATTACTGTTTATCTTGTTGGTCTTTGTCACTTGTAAATTCTTCATTCGTTGGTTGATAGTCACAAAATTGATTCTCGTTGGGACTTCTTTGGCCTTCCTTCTTTCTTTGTCTCGCTGGAACTAACTACAATATAAACTTGACTTCATGTCCTTCTCCTCATCGCCAGTAGTATCCACTAGGGGTTGGTGGAAATTAATTATCGAGTGGAAACTCGATGTTATTCCCCATCAGCTGCTATTTTGCGAACTTCTAAAAAATTTAAAAGTAAAAATGAAAAAAACGAGGAAGAATTTATTGTTTCAAAACAGATTTTTTGTGTGGCCCTGCTTGATTTTCTTGTAATTGTTTTCTTCTCTGAATTTGTTTCTACATCGGCCTCTTGGATTGCTACTATTTGTCTCCTGACAGTGTATTTTCCTCCTGAACTTTTTTGTTTTCCCTTGAAATTTATGGATCCAGCGAAACTTGCTGATGATTGTAACTAAAATTTTATGAATCTCCTTTAAACTAACAATTAGTATCAATCCTCCCTGTTTCTAGCGCCAAAATGTAGTTGCAGGATTTCCCACAACACACCCCTTGTAATATCTTGATATAAACTAATTTGATATTAAAAGTATGATTAAAACTCTAAAAATTGTAAATAGACACACAGATTTTTACATGGTTCGATCAATTTGATCTACATCCATGATTCTTCACTATGATTGTTTAATTTTACATTTGATTAACATTGATAATCTCCATTAATGGAGTTCTAAATCTAGTTTTGGGGAAGAAGATGATAAAAAAAAATACATTCTCTCTCCTCATATTTCTCTGCAAAATATCTCTCTCTTCTCAAATTGTCTCTCTCCTCAAGACTCTCAATTCTAAAAAAATACATCATCCCTTCCTGAATCTATTGGATCTCTATTTATAGGAAACTACATAATGGGTGACAACTAAGATGTCCTCTAATTTCGGATATCATTCATAATATTATCGCAGTAGCTTTAATATTCCTTCTCGCAAGCATTGTAACCATCGCCAGTTAATCATGTTCTATTTGTGTTTCTTCCATCGTCAACTGTTATGTCATTATTTTGTGATACTCACAAAGTGTTGTTGGAGAATTCGTTGTGACGCTCGCAGAAATGTCGTTAATCTCTCGTGAACATAATTGTAGCGATATTCTGGTCCTATATCAATAATCGAGGTCTCCATAACTTCGGCGACAACCTTCTCATGTCCTTGAAGTACATGGATGGTTGTTTCTTCATCAATAACTCCAGGGAAGCTCGGGTTATCCTTATTGATTTCAATATCCTCAACTTCGGTATTTGGCACCTAATACGAAGATTACATGAGGTTTGATCAATCTAAACATGAGACCAAATGAGATCATAAAATACATTATAACAAGCATTCCAACATCATCAGGTTTCATCATTATATACTCGGGGCACGAGAAAATAACATGAAAGTCATGAAAATACGTTTTGCGGCAAGCTCATCTGAAGATACTTTACTCTGCCCTGTACAAGACGATTAACTGGGAGCGATATACAAATAATTTGGGGTTGGCTCATACATCATTCTCTTCATATGGATGTCCTCTACAACATATTCAAAATTAACAGCAATTGAAGAAACTAGCAAGGAGATGTGGCCGAAAAATTGGACAACATACAATCTGAAAAAGTTCTGAAAGTCTCCTAGAAGTTTATTGTTTCGCCTTTTTCAGGTCCTAAACGTGCTCACAACTCAAGAAGCTTCTTTGTTAAAGCTTGGAAATTTTCTGCGCTTGAAGATACATATGCCAATTGCGAAAAACGAAGATTCTACAGTGTTTTTACTAAAGGGCTGAAGTCTGAAATTTTCTAGTGACGTATTTCAGCAAAATTACTCATATACTTACGTGGATTCTCATTCATTCATCCACAAATCAGAAATTTCATACCTATATGAAGAGATTACAGGAGAAACACTTACTGGGGAGTCTCTAAATCATTTGAAGGCTCGGCAATGACGGAATCTCCATCGGCAACGCCACTATCTCCATTCAGGGATTTTGGGAATTCTCCATATTCCCATATCCCAAAGAAGAGCACGCTTCATCAACATTCTGCTTATCTACAATGATTTCTTCCTGGATTCATTATTATTATTTTATTCAAGGATATGCCATGATCACTTGCACAAAAAAGTATACTTAATCGACTAATTCATCAGTGCTGGATTCATGAATTGTTCGCCCGGGACCAAGTTGAAGACCGTCAATCGATGGAGCAAAAGTCTGAAAAGAAATAACAAACCTTGGTCTCGTGATCCTAATTGCACGGGCAAAGTCATGACTCAATGAGCGCTAACAACTCATTAAAGGAATGGATGGGGACTGCACGTCATTTGCTAACATCCTGTAGTCCTTACTTCTGGGTTCTCCAGTCCTGAAGACTTTCTTCCATTTCCGTGGAGTCCACATTGATCCGCGATCTCACTACAAGATCATCCTATGATGAAGCTAATGAAATAACCAGGAGTACAATCAGTATGAAGGATCTCTCACCATCACTCAGAGGTCCCAGTATCATTTCTTAAATTTTTGTCCGTTGAGATGTTATCTCTAGAAACACTATCTTTGGAAGTATCATCATGGGAGTCGGTCATTCTTGCAAAGTGGCTACTTCAGCACATCACTCATACAAAGCGCATGATTCGACAGAACAATGAACCATGGAATAAAGATGCTCACAATGGAATCTACAAAATGGTAATCCTCAACTCTTACCTATTTACAGTTTCACAGACTTAATGATAATAATGTAGAAACCTCGAAAAACTTGCTCGTTTCTTCAAACTTTCCAAGACGAGCAAAATTCATTATTTAAAGTCAACACCCGACTTTTCATAAAACTATGAATAATTCACATAACCTTTCATGTGAACATTCGCTGATTTTCTACATGTGTGCATACACTATAAAATCACCAAACTCATTGTTTCATAACGTATACAATTGTTTGCTTTCAACAATTGCTCAAAATCATAAATTGATTTTCATAAAACCGTGAACAACCCACGTAGATTTTCACTGTGTGAACATCCACTGGTTTTTCAAAACGGACAGACGTCCATTCTACAATTGTAAAAACTCACATACAGACATTATTTAACCATGTCTACTTTCAACAGTTTTTCAAAATCAAAACATGGTTTTACAAAATATATAAATATTTGGCGTGAAACTCACGTGAATTTGAAAAATATATCTATATATTTTGCTACCTCGCACGAGCATCTATATTTGAAGCGAGAGTATATTTTCAAATATTTCTGAAAGCTCGAAGATAAAATTTTCCATGAAAGCTCACAAACAAATTTTTATTACTAACAGACGCACGTCTATTAAAAAAAAAAACTTTTCTCTCGTACGAGCGTCCACCTTTGAAACGAGAGTTTATTTCACTTTGTGATAGCTCACACCTCTTGTGATAAAATATTAATTCTCATGAAAGCTCATACATAAGGTTTTATCACTGAACACAAGTTATATACCCATAATATGTCACGGCTACATATTTATAAAAAAAGATTTATTTCCTTCGTATTAGCATTTTCTTTTAAAAACGAAGGTTTATGCTAGTTTAGTGAAAGATCACACATCTCGTGATAAAATATTAATTCTTACGAAAGCTCATACATGAAGTTTTATCACTGAACATAAGTTTATGTATATGAAGAAAATCTATTTTCCTCGTATGAAGTGTTATTTTATAAAACGAGGTTTATTTCGGTTTTGTGAAAGCTCATACCTATTAATGTAAGATTTTGTTTCCCATGAAAGCTCATAAAAAAAATTTTATCACTGGACACAGGTCTATTTTCAAAGAAAAATCTCTCATAAATCAGGATTATTATTAGTTTTCAAAACTAAAGATTGAACGAACATACGTTTAATAAAATAAGGTTTTTTCTACAAAACTCATGTTAACATATACACATGTATAAAATTCCAACATGATGAAAGCATGAGCATCTCATGAAATCAGCAAGTTTCAAAAATAAATAAAAAAACACAAAAGGATTAATTCCCTTTTATACCTAATTTTATTTCCAAAACCTAATTCCATAAGGATTTTCTTTTTGGGCCCGGCCCGTGAATCCTAAACCAACCAAGGTTCCACCATCGAATCAGCGGTTCTACACCAATTTATGTTCACTGGATGATGCCCTATTATGCCACTGGGGTTTCCGTTCAAACCATGGTTTGCTCATTCAGTCGAAATCCGGTAATATATTATCTTATAACTAAGTTCAATTACTTATTTCTATTTATGCCTGGAAAATCACCATTCAATGCTAACTGAGGAACATGAATGTTCCTCACTAAGCAGGGCATTTAATGTAGATGGTGGATTTTCGACAAAGGGTAGAATTGTAAAACTAAACTCCAGATTCGGCAACCGGATGAGTATTAAGGCTCATATCTCTCGATTAAAGCATGAAAGCTCATGCCACAAATCTATGACTGAGAAGGCTGTCTCTCAGAGTACATGAAGATGTGTAGTCTCCCAGCTGAAACCATGACACATCTCATGAATACTGAGCAATTTCAGTAATTACTCCGGATCCGGAAATCGGATGAGTATCGAGAGTCATGTCTCTACAGCATGAAAGCTCATGCCATAACCCTCTGATAGAGAAAGTCTCTCAGAGAAGATGCAGATGTGCAGTCTCTCAGCTGAGACCACGACACATCTCATAATCCTCTGATGGAGAAAGTCTCTCAGAGAAGATGTAGATGTGCAGTCTCATAAGCCTCTGATGGAGAAGGTCTCTCAGAGAAAATGCAGATGTGCAGTCTCCCAGCTGAGACCACGGCACATCTCATACTGTATAGAATCGAAATATTGGGCGACAACGTCTTCAGGATGCGACCGATTTTCCCCGATTATGCAAGAGGAATATGACACTCCAGCAACTTCGTATTGCTCAAACCCTCAGATAATTAATGCTCCTAGGCAGGAATCCCTTCTAGTATAGAGCCATAAATTAATTATCTGAAATCATCTGAATATCCGACAATATTCTACGAACCATCGTCTGAATATCCAGCAATATTATACGAACCATCGTCTGAATATCCAGCAATATTCTATGAGCCATCTTTAACTGTCTGAATATTCTACGATTCTCCGTTATATTTCGTCACTTCAATTCGTGGTTCTTCCCAGCAGAATGCCATGGGTTAGTGGTAAATATTCAACGAAATAGGCATCTGAGCATCGAATAAGCCCTGACAAAAATGGTGCAAGTGTAATTAGCAAATAATGCACAGACCAGCATTTTGAATGCATGAACGAGCATTTCAAAATATATGAACGAACGAGGAACCTATGCAAAATAGGAAGGAGAAATAATAATAATAAAATATTAGCAAAAGAGCCAGGGGACTGGGCTCACCATCCGGCCAGTCATGCCGTGACCAGTCCGGTGCCTAATTTTATATTTTATCATATTTTTACTATTTTCTTGATCTCATGAAAATCCTCTCGTTCGAGCAAATTTTCTTTATTTCAAAAAAATTATCTGAATCACATGATTTCATCAAAAATAATAAAATTAGGAAAAGGTGTCATGGAACCGCTGGCCGTCCGGTCATGCCTTGGCCGTGGCCGTTCCCACACCTCGTTCCCCATTATTTTATTATTTCTCTCAAATTATGAAAATTCCTTCATTTCATGAATTTTTCCTAAAATTACCTAATTTCATGTATTTTCTCTAAAATCATAGAAAATATTAAAAAGTTAGAAAAAACTTGTGGGATCGGGCTCTAGCCGGCCGGCCATTCCCTAGCCGGTCCCACATGCTCGTTGTTTTATTATTATTTGGTGTTTTGTTTCATGATTTCATGAAAACTCCCTAATTTCAATAAAATATCTTGGTTTTCAACAAATCTCCTTGATTTTATGTAAATTATCTAAAATCATAAAAATTTGGTAACATTGGGAAGAGTGGCTTGGGACCCGCGCCAATTGGCCGGGTCCCATGCCGTGTCCATTGCCGGTCCCACGCTCCCATTCCCTATTTTATATTCATTAATTTATGTCTCTCATCTTATGGGAGTTCCCTAATTTCATCAAAACTCTCCAGTTTCATGGAATTTCCCTTAAATCACAGAAAATACATAAAATTACATAAAACAGGGAAAAGCATGTGGGATCGTGTTTGTCAACCGTCCGGTCATGCCTGTAGTTGCGGATTATCTCACAACTATACCCTCATAAGAATCCATTAAAATGATTCCTAAACCTAATTAATTTGATATGAAACTAAGAATTAAAGTACAAAAATTATAAAAGAGACACAAGAATTTTTACATGGTTCGATCATTGTGATCTACATCCATGGTTCTTCACTAGTGATTGAATGTAATTACATGATTTTACAATTGAGACTCCATTAATGAATATTTGGAGCTCTAGAATTTTGGGGAAGAAGATGATAAAGAAAATAAATCTCTCCTAAAATTTTTCTCCCTCCTCCTAAAATTATCTCTCTCTCTAAAAATATCTCCCCTTCTTCTTATGCCTAAATGGCTATTTATATGATTTTACAAAATGTTAACAACTAATCTGTCCTTCAACTTCGGACTTGAGAACTATCCTGCGAACCTTCGCAACTTCACTTCGCAAACCTCTTTTGATAATTATTCGCAAGTGAATATTGTTGCGATATTCCGCTCCTACATTTTGCCTCTTTTTTCTTGAATATTGCTTGAAGAGCGATCTTTAAGAAAAAATCCGTTGTTGTAGTAGTCTTTGATCTTTGTTGATGAAGGAACGAGCGAAAGAATATCAAACTCAAAAAGTATATACTTGCCTCTATTCTTTTGCGAAGTTCAGAAGCTTTAAGAAGTAATTAGAAGTATCATCTTGCGAAGTATGAAGTATAAGAAGTACTTAATCCTCGAAATATATAAGAAGTATGAAATATCCTTAAGAAGTATAAAAAGTACTTAATCCTAGAAATATATAAGAAGTATTCGTCCTTGAATGAGAGTGATAAATATTGCCTCTGTTCATTATTATTCCATTTTTGATGAAGATTCTTGCTGAGAAGATAAAGAACATAAAATATTTTCTTGGATATCCATAGTTGCCTCTGTTCTTTATCAATGAAGGAGAATCCTTAAGAAAATGTTGAATGATTAAGTTGCGTCTCTATTCTTATCTTGCCTCTGCCTCAATTGTTAACCCTGCTAATTTCTGAATATTGATGCGAATTTATGAGTTTTTCTGCGAATTTCTGAACTTCTGAATAGTGTTGCGAATATAGTGTTGTGAATTATGAATAGTCCTGCGAATTATGAATGTTTCTGCGAAGTTTCGCGGGATTATCCTGTAAAATTTTGTAAAATACTTGTGCGAATATAATATTTATGTAATGATTATGTTATGAAATGTGTATGCAATGCTTATTGCATGAAATGTTTATGCAATGCTTTTATGATGCAAGTATGATGCATGTATGATGAGAATGCTTATCTATTATGATGCATAGCTAATGTTTGTGTTACTTAGCTCATTTTGCTGCGGTAAAATTGATACATCTTTGAGTTGCTTCCATTCATATAATCATCTTCGCAAGTTTATTTGTGTATTTTCTTACATGTATCCGTCTTTGATCGCGAATGAAATCGCCTCTTCTGGTATGACTTCGTGATATATATTCTTGTAAAAATTCTTCAATGATATTGATGAAATTGCCTTCTTTGTTAGGACTTCATGATATATATTGTTGTAAAAATTCTTCAATGATGTTGATGGAATTGCCTTCTTTGTTAGGACTTCATTATATATATTCTTGTAAAAATTCGTCAATGATATTGATGGAATAAATTTCATTAATTGCTGTGGTCTTATCATGCCTTCCTAAGTAAAGGTCTTATTTTGCCACCTCTTTTGTGATAATATTTTTGTATTTGCGATAATATGACAAGTTTGAACATTCTTGCGAATACACAACCTCGTGACATTATCGTCTTGCGATGAAATCGCAAGACGTTTTTACACTTTCATGTAATAACCCATTGATCTCATCTTAACTTCTTTGTTATGTTCTGCGAGTTCTCTTTTTCTGTATATATTTATTTTTATTTTTATTTTTTTAGAATGCTCGCAGAAATTCAGTTGTTGCACAAATATGACAAGCCTTTATGTTTTCGCAAACAAAAAGCCTCGTGACATTTGCGTCTTATAGCACGTATCATCTCCCTAATGGAGGGTGCTGCCCTTTATCTTCCCCTTGGTTTCCCCTTCAAGGAAGCGTACATCGACCATACAAGGTTAGCTCTTCCCATCCGATTCTACCAACAACCATCTTTTGATCGCAACCTCTTATCCTTTTTGCCTATAGGGCTTATAGTTACGAGGTTGCACCCTATGGGGTATCTTTGGGACAAGTGCATCATTTGCCAAGACTTGTCAAAAATTGCAGATGTACTTCAAACCCATCCGGCACTCTTGACTCAACCGTGTACCTCGACGCCTTGATCTTTTTCTACACTTCTTGGGAAAGACAGTATGCCTTAGTCGCCCAACCTAAATCATGTTAAATCGCATAATATTGCGTAATGTCGCAAGATTAGGTGAGAATCCAAGGTGTCTAATCCGGATAGGTACCTCGTTATTGGTGTAGGGGCAGAATATTGTCACAACAATATTCCTGCGAAATAAACAACTGTTCTGCGATGCATCGATAATAAACGAATTACTATGCGGCACATCAGTGATATTCTGCGACACATCCAAAGATGACTTAAACAATGACGTAATGACTGAAAAACGATGAAAACACGACGAAAGTGTGACATTGTTTGCGGTATATCAATAAAACCTGCGAAAGATAAAGGCGGTGCCAGCTGCGATTTATCGCAAGAACTCAGATCCGAAATTGAAGGGAATCTTAGTTGTAAATGAGCTGTCATGAGCTGTAATCCACTATGTAAATACCTATATAAAGGATGTGAATAGTTCCAGAGAGAGGAGGAATTTTTGAGTTTTAGGAGAGAGAAAATCTTTGTTAAGTGTTTTGTGTTCTTGATTTCTGTAATTCCATAAGATCATATTAATGAAAAAGTGTTCTTAATCTTCAAGTTATGTCATAAATATTGATAGATTCTTGAATAGGGTGTAGTGTGGGAATTCCTGCAACTACATTTTGGCGCTAGAAACAGGGAGAATCAAGCTTGAGAAATTTCAAATTGCAGTTTGAAGATTTGAAGAAATTATTAGAATTGAAGAGAAATGGCTAGAAGGAGGAGAAATACATCAGAACCATCAACAACGGTGAGAAAAAGTAAAAGAATTGCAGGGGAAGGAACATGTGAATTGGAAGGATATTTAAGGAACAGATCAGGAAGAAGTAGAATGAGAAATGGAGCAGAAAATTCAATCCAACCACCAAATCAACAAATACGAGCACAAGATAGAAATATGGATCATGATAGAGTAAGTGTGCATACTTGGAGGTCGGATTTGATAGAAGAGGCGGAAAGTCAAGAAGAGGAAAGAAATCAAGAAATGGAGGGAGGATTAATTCATGAAGGACGTGAAGTGGAAGATGGTTTAAGACAAAGGATACAAGAAGAAAGAAGGTTAGAGGCAGAAGAACGTGCTAATCTTACAAGGCAAAATCATGAATTAAGAATGGAAAATTTGAGGTTGCAAAACAGAAGATCAAGAAGCAACATGAGATCAAATTCAAGATCATATAGAGAAGAAGCAAGGAAAAATCTTCCTATACAAAATATTGAGGAAAATTTGATAAATGATCGTTATGCTCCACGCGATGGAACTTTAGACATTAGACATAATCAGATAGAAGAAGAAAATCAAGAAGAGAGAAGGAGAATGTTACGTGATGAAGAGATTCGAAGAAATCGCAGGATTATTGAAGATGATATTGAGAGATATTATATTGAGCAAGTATGCTTAGCAGGAGAAAGAGAGAGATTGCGAGCAGAAGTAGAAGAGCAAGAAATTCAAGCAGCGTTGCGTCAGAATAATCATGACAATCGAGAAAGACGACGTGCGCAAAATCTTAATAATGATAATCTCAGTGAGGAATATGAGAGAGTTCGCAGAGACATAGAAAGGCAACAAAGAGAAACAGTAAGGGATGAGGAAATTCATGGAGAAGAGAATGAAAGACAAATAAACTTGCAAGAAGAAGAAAGTCGCAGAATAAGGCAAAACCAATATGTTGAAGAAGAAGCGAGAAACATCGCAAGACAAGAAAGGCATGAACGCAGACGAAGAGAAGTTGTGTTGAAAAGACCAATTGAGCAAAATTCTGATAGGAATGAACAAATTTTGCGAGAATTGGCAGAAATGAGAGGAATAATAAATAACAGAAGAGAAGGAGGAGGAAGACAACTTGATGAGGCAATCGAAGAGGCTGCGAAAACTCCATTTACTCAAGAGGTACAATTAGGAGGGATACCTCCAAAATGTAATTTACCGGTGTTGACCAGTATATTTGATGGAACTACGTGTGCTGTCCAACATATCAAAGATTATATTCGATGTATGCTACAATGGGAGAACCATGATGTCGTTTTGTGCAAATATTTTGCGTCAAGTTTAACTGGCAAAGCATTGAAGTGGTTCGAAATTCTTCCCAAGAATACAATAACTTCATTTTTACACTTGCAAACCACTTTCTTAGGAGCCTACATCAGCAATAATTCTGCGCGACCTGGAATTGAAGATGTGTTTGGATTAAAACATAGAGTTGGTGAGAGTTTGAAGCACTTAACCATAAGGTGGAGGACAATGTGTAGTGAAATGGCAGGAAGAGTAGATGAAAGATATCTCATTTTTTCCTTCATAAATGCTATGTTTGCGACAAATCTATTATACATCCAGGTCTTCAGAGTCAAAAACACAATCACTATGACAGAGTTGCGAGAATTGCAAGAGGAATATATTGCTTTAGAGGAAAAACAAAATGAAATGGAATCTTATCCAACTCTTATAGGCACAAGTTTAGCCGCAGCAAATGGAAGTTTGTTACCAAGGATGATTAATACAGTAGCAAGTACTTCCCAAAATCCGCGAGAGAAAATGGATACTGATAATCAACTTAAGATAGTAGCAATGGGGAGTAGAGATCAAGAGGAATTAGAAAAAGAGAGAAATTTTTATAATCGCAATAACAATAATAAGGTCCCATGGTTTGATCAACCGCAGGAAACTTATGGTGGACAGAGGCAGAATTATTCAAGAGAGCAAAGAGGTCAGAGGAATATGTGGGAAGATATCAAATTGCCGCCTTTAAATACTGGTATAGATAAGATTTGGGAAGTGATTATTTTAATGGAGAACATACCCTCACCCTGGAACATGGGGAAGGAACCACATCCCAACAATCACAATCAAGAATTTTGTCCTTATCATCATTTTCATGGTCATTCTGTGAATAATTGTAGGAATGTGAAAAGAAACATTTTGCGAATGATCGAACAAGGAAAATTAAATCATTTTTTAGCAAGATATTTACAACCGCAACAATTTCCGCAAGCACCAGAAATTCGCAGAGTTAATGTTGCGAAAGAAGCAGAAACATTTGTCATTGAAGTAGGAGCTACAGCAAAAAATCTATTTTGCAATTCAATTGTACATTCACAAAAAACGATAGAGGATTTCCATGAAAATGTGCTAAGCAGAGTATTTTCAAGGGATATAGAGGGAAGAGAGGTTATGAATATTGCGAAGATTTATCCATTAGAAGAATGGCAGAAATAAGTTATCTCTTTTACTGCAGAAGAGATACCAGATCCTGGGAAGATGCATGACAATCCATTGGTGGTGAAATTAGAGATAAATCCAAAATATAGAGGAGAAGAAGATGATGATGATGATGCAGCAAGTGATTCCTGGGCAATAGATAAAGTTCTAATTGACACTGGTAGCTCGGTGGATATTTTGTTTTATCATACTTATCGCACAATGGGTGGAAGAGATGATGAGCTAATACCTTCAACTTACAAGATCTATGGTTTTAATGGCACCGCAAACAAGCCAAAAGGAGAAATTACTATGGAAATTCCATTGAACAAGATATCTCCAAAAATCAAGTATTGTGTAGTGGATATAGAATCTCCTTACAATGCCTTAATTGGAAGGCCATGGCTCCATGGGATCTTGGGCATAGCATCAACATATAATCAATGCATAAAATTTCCACATCCTCATGGTATTGGGATAATTAAAGGTGATTGGTTTGAAGGCAAAAAGTGTTATGAAGTTGACATTAATACTTGCGAAGAAAGGAATGCTCGAAATCGTAATTGGAAACATAACAGGAAGCAAAATCAGAGAGCTGAAAAATTTATGGTGGACAATATAGAATTGCGGGGAAAGGGTATATTTCAAGAATAGTTTGTCTCAAAACATTCAATGGCGATAAATCATACAAAAATGGGGAAAAGTTGAAATATTCATTTCTCGCAGGAGCACAAAAAGATGAAGTTGCGAATAATCATTCGTCACAGAAGAAAGGAAGTACAGCAATATCATTTTGCGAACAATTAAAAAACAAGATGATTTGGAATATTAAAAGAAAAATTCTGCTCAAAAATGAGAAATTTTTCTATTAAAAAGAAAGAGATGGTGATTTCTAATCATATAAGAATTTTTAATGCAAATGCATAAGACGGGCGCAAATCGCCTAAAAACATATAAGAACGGGACGAACTTTTATGGCGTACACCTTAGTTCGCGGATTCTATTCCGTAAGAGGCGATGTACTTAAAGTGCGTCATAAGGGGGGTATCTTCTTTACTTTCAATTATCATAAGAATGGGACAAACTTTTATGGCGTACACCTTAGTTCGCGGATTCTATTCTGTAAGAGGCAATGTCCTTAAAGTGCGTCATAAGGGGGGTATCTCTTTGCATGGCTATGGGAAAGGCTATACCGCTGCTGGAACCTAGTCATGGAGATTGGGATTATATAAAATCCATCCAGGAGAGATAACTTGGATTCCCAACTATATAAGGTTATACCCTGGTTGGGCGCCCGAGAGTTTCTCCTAAGGAATGCAACGTATGATCAAGGCGTTGAGGTACACGGTTGATCTGTGGGTGCCCGGGATGGATGAACCTACCCTGGCCATCCATGGCAAGTCTTGGCTTACGATGTGTTCGGCCCGAAGAAAACCCCACTTAGGGTGCAGTCTTATAACTATAAGCCATATAAGGCATAAAGGACAAGGCTGCGAAAACAACTGGTTGTTGGAAGAACCGGATGGGAAAGTGCTAGTCTTGTATGGCCGATGTATAATCCTTGAAGGGGCAACCAGGGGGAGAGATAAGGGCGATACCCTCCATTAGGGAGCTTGTATCAAAAAAGACGGCAATGTCATGGGGCTTTATATTCGCAAGAATGTTTAGGCCCGTCATATTGTCGCGTGACAGAGACAGCAATGTCATGGGACTTTATATTCGCAAGAATATTTAGGCCCGTCATATTGCCGCGTGACTGGACAAAAAGCCTAGAGAGAAATTTTAAGATGAGGTCAATGGGTTTTTGCGATAAGATCAAAAGATGAGATAAATGAAATCAATAATAAAAGGATATAAATCGCAAAGACTGCAATATCATAAGTCTTAAGAAGCAAAGGGAGATTAATTTCACAAGATGGCTTAGATTTATCATATTGTCGCAGAGATTAAAATTAAATGATAAGGCAAGATCAACGGATTATTACGTATAAAGGTAAGAATGTCCTGCGATCTTGTCGCATAAAAGTGGCATAATAAGACCTTTAACTAGGAAGGAGAAATAAGACCACAAGAAAAGTTATATCTGCGAAGCATATAACAAAATTTTCGCAGAAATATTTGCGATAATACTACAAATTGGTAACAAAAGGCAAGCATGGGATTTCTTACAAGGGTAACAAATAAAATACTTCACAAGGAAGATTATGAGGGGCGAATATGGGGATTATAAAACAACATTTCATTATCTCCCTTGAGAAGAATCAAAATAATAAAAAAGAAGAAAGATAATCAAGTTTATGAAGATTGGATTCAGAATTAATAAAAATATATAAATTAGAGCAGGTGATTGAGTTACAAAGAACTTCAATGTTTCGCAAAAAGTGCAGGAAGAAGAAAAATTCGGAAATTACAATGATTAACAGAATCGAAACATCTCGCAGAATACATGATAATTTAAAGAATATTCTTCTTTAATTTCATCATTCTTGTTCACCACTATTATCTTCACCAGTATCATCTTTTTCAAGATGAGTTTCTCCATCACCAGTGATTGTTTCATGAGGAGGATTTTGTTCTTCATGAGGAGGATCTTGTTCTTCTGTTTCATTAAGAGGGTTTCCTTCGTCCTCAGGTGGATTTTGTTCGTCTTCAGAAAAATCTTCTTCATTACTTGAATAATTCAGATCTTCATCTATAGGATGGGGAACTTCATTATCATCTATCTCTAAAGGTTTGATCTTTATAGGAGGTAGAGAATGAGAGAGTAGAACATTATTTATGAAAACCTCAGTGCCTAAATGAGCTTTGCGGAGGCAATTCTTTTCCCGATTTCTGATCTCTATATCTTTAAAATATTCAAGATAGTCAAATCTTCTCAATTCCCTGTTATGAGAGTTGGAAAGCGCGGTGTTCTTTTTGCGAAGTTTGTCTAATCTCATAGATAGATCCGAAATTGAAGCTTGAAGATTCTTCTCAGATTCTGCAAAAGAAAAATTGAATGTTAGAGAGAATTTTTGCGAAAAATAAGATGAGAAAATACAATGAAGTAATTAATAGATGAGGAAGTCAAAATGACTACCTTCCTTTTGAGAAGATAAAGTGTGAATTATAGTAAAGAAGCAACTCTTCCATCGGTCCATGGCATCATCAAAATTATCCCCAACCTTACCTTTTAAACGTGATTTTATGTTTTTTTCATAATTGCGAAGATAAACATTTTCTTCCTTCAGTCGAGAATAATCATCTTTGAGATTGTTGACTTTTACACTTAGAGCTAATCTGCCTTTAATAAGCTTCTCTTGTTCAAATGCAGATGATTGATTTTCTTTTTTAAGTTCATCTTTCAGTATGCGAAGGGACTGCTCTTGGTCCTTACACAATTTTTGAAGATCGTCTAGTTGCTGCGAATAAGCCTTTGTTGTATCTACAAAACTACGTTTCTCTTGAGATAAAACTCAATTTTCATCTGATAAAGATTCCACCCTCAAATTAATTTGATTCAGCGAATATAAAAGTTGGGAGGCTTCGTTATTTAGACGATCCCGTTCATGAATTAGTTGATCGCGTTCATGAGTTAGTTGGTTGTTCTCATTCTTAAGGTTATTTATATCGTCAAGTGAATATGTATGAAGAATATTCAAATTATCAAATTGATTCTTCCAAGATTCTTTCCCAGTGCGGGCTTCTTCAACGATTGTTTCCCCCTCAAATATCTTCATTAATTGGTTATGTTTTGAAGCTAAATATACATCAACAAATAAATAAGGGAAAATTTAGTACATAAAAAGCAAGGATTTACAGAGGCAAAAGTAAAGACAAGAAAGTTATACCTTTTAGATCATCATTTCTGCTGCGAAGAATTTCACAGTCTAATTCAGAATTATGAAGCTTATGATCGAGAAATTCACACTCCAAAGTTTTGGCTTGAAGATTCTTCTTCAAAATTTCAACCTCATCTTCTAAAGTAGTTAACGAAGATGAAGAACCGCAAGACCCAAGATGCTTTCTTAGAATCATATAAATATCCTGTATCGCAGGATCTGAAGAAAATTTCATAGCATCGTTCAAAACTGCAGATAATACTTGAAAAGCATCTTCAACCCCTGTTGCTATTTCTTGGGAAGAAGGAAGAGAAGTAGAAGAAGAGGTTTTGGCAATAGTAAGAGTGGAAGAAGGAATTTGATTGGTCGCAGTTATAGTTTCATTCACCGCATCATCATCCACCGCCACCTCCTTTATTGCAGCTTTGTTTACCACAGTTTCATTATCTACGACTTCATTTGCCGTAGCCTCGTTAACTGTTGTTTCATTTACGTTAGTTACATTCACCGCAGCTTCATTTGTCGCAGATTTATTTCCAATTATCATAGATTCATCTATCGCAGTTTCCAAAATGTTGGGATTATCAGAGATAGGAATGTTAGTATTGATAACTTCATTAGAGGTTGATGAAGAAATAATATGGGTATTGAGATTCATGCAAGGAGAAGAAGAAGATTTATCTTGCGATGTGACAGGTTTTGCAGGTAAAAATTCGAGAATATCCACTTCATCTGAAAGAGCTTTAACTTGACGCGAACGCTTAAGAGGTTTAGGAGCATTATCTTCGTTCTGCGAATAATAATGTAGGTAAGAAACAGAGGCAACAATATTTTTATTTCAAAAGAATAGGTGTTTCTTACTACCTTATCATTCTCAGATCTCTTCGTCTTCCCAACGCGCCTTTTCTGAGAACCCTTAGGGTTAGGGTTCTTGATAGTAATTTTGGTTTGAGAAGTGGTGTTACTGAAAAAGATGATAGAATATGGGGATTATGAAGAAAAGAGGGAAATAAAGAAAACATAACAAAAAATATGGAAAATAAGAACATACCTTTGAGTCTCCATTAAAGCAAAGAAAGATGAAGAATACCAAGAAAGAAAAAGTTGCAGACAAAAAAGATTTTAAAGAAAAAAGAGAAGGTGAAAGAAGAAAGAAGAAAGAAATACACTCGAGTGGGATGGTATTTATAGATGAAGGATGGGTAACCGGGTAAAACGGTAAAGATCGACGCGTGTCAATAGTAAAAGCGTAAAGTAGGGAACTTTGTCGGGTAAAAGATAAGGAGTTGCGGCAAATTAAGAAGCTTAAATTCCCATGATCTTTATCTTCTTCGCAGAAAAGATATGAGAAGAGGCAAGATGTATGGGAAGAATATTGTCACAACAATATTCCTACGAAATGAACAACTGTTCTGCGATGCATCGATAATAAACGAATTACTCTGCGGCACATCAGTGATATTCTGCGACACATCCAAAGATGACTTAAACAATGACGTAATGACTGAAAACGACAGAAACATGAAGAAAGTGTGACATGTTTGCGGTATATCAATAAAACCTGTGAAAGATAAAGGCGGTGCCAGCTGCGATTTATCGCAAGAACTCAGATCCGAAATTGAAGGAAATCTTAGATGTAAATGAGCTGTCATGAGCTGTAATCACTATGTAAATACCTATATAAAGAAGGTGAATAGTTCCAGAGAGAGGAGGAATTTTTGAGTGTTAGGAAAGTTTTTAGGAGAGAGAAAATCTTTGTTAAGTGTTTTGTGTTCTTGATTTCTGTAATTCCATAAGATCATATTAATGAAAAAGTGTTCTTAATCTTCAAGTTATGTCATAAATATTGATAGATTCTTGAATAGGGTGTAGTGTGGGAATTCCTGCAACTACAATTGGGTTGTACCCCGTAAAGTTCCATGTACTCAGGTTCCTTGGTGTTGTTCCGGTGTCCCTGAGCCATGCTTATAGGTACCCCCTTAAATGACGTACTTTAGGACTTTTCCTGTTACGAAATGTTGCTTCGCGAACTAGGTTGTACGCCACAAAGGTTTGCCTGTGTAATATTTCTACGGCTTTCTTTCTTTTTTGAAAGCTAATCACAGATTGTGGTCTTTTGTTCGCAAATAAATTTTTGCGTCTTTCTTCAATGAAAGCTAATCGCAATTGATTTTTGGCGGTATTTTTTCGCCTTTTATAAGTAGAATCAAAATTCTTTTTATTCGTAAAAACTCATCGTAAATTTTTCATGTACATAAAATGTTGAATGTTTTCATAAGATCTTTAGTATAAGAAGTATGAGAAGTATTCATATAGCGTCTTTAAATCAAAATTGTTCTATAGAAATATAGGAATTTAATTTTCTCTGTTTTTTGTAATTTTGTAGTCTTTGAAAAAAATTTGAGATCTTTAAATTTTTGTGATGAATTCATTTTTGAATCTTGCGATTGTATCGCTTTTCTCCAATCTAAAAAATATTTTAAATGTTTTGAAATCTTGCGAGTATATCGTTTTTGATAATCAAAAATCTTTTTTCTTTTGTAAATAAAATATTCAAGGAAATGGTACTTACCTTTTTACAACTTGTTATTGTCTCTTGTGAAGTATGTGACTTGCTTGCGAAATGAGAATGAATGAGAATTGGATTTTTGACCTGCCATGAAACTCATACTTCTAGTGGATTTTTGGTTGTTCACGAAGTAGTTTGCTTCTTCCCGAAGTAGGTTATGTTAATGCAAGCCTTGGAAAATATATGCGAATATCAGATGAACATTATAAGAGCCTGCGAATATCAGTTAGTTAATAATTGCGTAACTTAACATTCATCACAGTTTTAATTTTTAATAATCAAATCTATCAGTTTCAATTTTTAAGGGAATCGGGTACTTCCCTTTTATCTTTCTTGCTCAAGTTGATTGGTTTTCGGTGATGGACTGAGAATGAATGTTCTATGCACGTAGCCCTAACGGTTTGGAGTTAATATTATTCACTGAAGTGGTTGCTGCTTCAAGTTGGATAAGTGACGAAGTACAGCTGTTTTATGTTTTTCACAGAAGTTTGATGACGCTGGTAACAGAAGTTTGGAGTTAACCTTCACTTGCCAAAGCTTTGCTTAAAATAATCATACCTAAAGAGCTTGAAGAGTAAAAAGAAGAAGTAAAAGGAGGATTCATCCTTCTGGATTTAATTGATTTCATCTCTGGTCTATTTTCCCTTTTGTCTTGTTTTTGCCTCACAAAAGCACACTTTGTCTTTCATTCTTCGCAGAAACACGTTATTTCAAGTCCAGTATTCTTTCTGTCCTTTCACCCTTTTTATTTGTTGATTTGACCGAGCCAGCTGAGATTCTTGAATTGGTTTGTTGTTTTGCTTCCCTGGCTGTCTCTTAATATTTAAATTGATTAACCCTAAACCTATATTTAGAGAAATATAAAATGTTTGCGAAGACATTATTAGTGAAAAAATTTGCGAAGCTAGGAAAGTCTGCGAAGTTAACAGAATTCATGGGGTTCCTTTCAAGATATGTTGTGTTTCGCTAGTGCTTGTTGAGTTTTTATCAAACTTCGTCTTTGGTGTCGAACGTGCAAAATTCACTTGCTTCTCTTGAATCACAGGGTGGAGTTATTTGTCTTCTGTTGGTAACAATATTATTTCATTAATCTTGCGAAGTAAATATACGTGGTGTCTATGTATCTCTACGTGTTTTCCTTCTTTTCTTATTGGTTGTAGTGTATCCTTATATATTATACTATACTGTTGATGCTAATAATTTATGGATTTTGTTTTCAACTTGCTATAGCTGGAATCCTGCTCGATGATTCCTCGTTGCGACTCTTTGTTGAACTGATTTATGCGAACAAAAGTGATTTTGCGAGTGTTAACCGTTTTAATAGATGTCTTTTCTTCATTCTTTATTGGTTGTTGGATATCCATGCCTTGTTCACTGGTTACTCCTCCTTGGTGAGCTTTGATCGTCTCCTGATGTTCTATCTTCGGTCTTTTCATAGGAACTATTAACCTCACAGGAACTAATTGATGTGAACTAAGGTGATTGCCTCATTTAGTCTTTTGCTATTATTGTTGGCGGGAATTGAGAAGGCAGAAAGTGGTGTTGTGGTATGAAGTAGAGGATAGTTTCTCGTGGTCATGGCTGCATGTGAACTGAGTGGACCAGATTCATCTACGGCAAATAGAGCTTCAGGGGTGATTGAAGGAAGCTAGTGGATGTATGTATTGGTGCTTCTTTGGTGATTCTACAACAACAAGACGTTGGAGAATTGTGGGGTTTAACTGCTGCTGCTTCCGCTGATGCCGGTGAAGAAAGCTAGATGAACCTGTTTACAAGGGAAGCTCGGATGGTTACAGGTGATGATTGAATTGGTTTGTGCGACTGTTCCTTGTTGGCTGAGAATGTCTTGTTCCGAGAACTTGATTGGATGTGGTTCGACTCACTGAACAGTTGGGGACGAACCTGGAGCTCATTTGGGGTTGAACAAATAAGAAGAAATGAAGGAGAAAGAATGGAGATGAGAAGTGACGGAAGTTGGTGACTGCTGGTGTTGGTTCGTGATAGCATAAATAATAACCAGCAGTGGTGCTGGTTGCGAAGGTGTTGATGAGGCGAAGCATATGTGATACTTACGAAGATACGTTGATATGAATTATTACGTATATGCTAATGGTGTTAATTATGAACTACCCGTTTTTGACTCGCATTTGCGAAGGTGGTGTTGGTTTGAGTTAAACTTGTACTGTGAAGTTCGTGTTCTCGATTTTAAGTTGTTTGATGTTCTCAGTTGTTGAAATGATTTGGGTGAGGTTTGCTTCGTAATTCTGATAGTACTCGATACTCAATATAGTTTCTGGGCCAAGCTAATGTATCTTCTTTCTAAATAATCACAATCTTTGCGAAATAAATATTTGCATGAGATATTTATTTATGCTGCGAACGTTCGCAAGGTAGATATATTTGCAGGAGTCTGTCAACTTCGTTCGTTTCATGTCTGATACTACCGTTGAATTGATTCATCACCATTGGAACGATTGTCCAGCTTCGCAGTGACCATTAACTTCTCAAGTTCTAAATTCTACGAGATGACAAATGAGATGATGGTGATCTTCGTCTGCTACTTGACTAGGTGCAATTAATTCGCAAGTATGCTATTTGCTTCTCTTGCGAGTTGGACTACTCATCACCAAACTGAGAACAACGTATGAGGCTGATTCTACAACTAAATCCAATAATGAAAAGGTGATTAGTAACAATGTTTAACAAAATAAATTCTTGTACCAAGATGATACTAGATTAAGTAATAAAATGAATGTTCTTCGTATTAAATTGTTACGTAATAAAATATGAGATTTTAGTAATGTTGATTTATGATCAAAATCAAAATTTACGATGAATACTCGTTTTAATTCAAAATATCAACCCAAAACTAATTTTTGTGAAAAGTAAAATTTGATAGTTAAAAAACTCTAAATCTTCCAGATTCAGATTATTAATATGTAATTAAAGAGATAAGAAAGAATTTGTCCTTTTGACTCATAGTTGATGTAGAATTTGTTGATGTAAAAATTCATCCTTTTGACGCAACTTTGTATCTTCATCTTTTGCTTTTTCTTTGAAGACAGAATTTCACCATTATCTAATTTCCTCTCCAATTTTTTAGATCTCCCGAATTCTAATTCTACCAGAAGCCAAATTTTTTTTGAATCTTCATCCCTGTTTCTAGCGCCAATTATGTAGTTGCGGATTATCTCACAACTACACCCTCATAAGAATCCATTAAAATGATTCCTAAACCTAATTAATTTGATATGAAACTAAGAATTAAAGTACTAAAATTATAAAAGAGACACAAGAATTTTTACATGGTTCGATCATTGTGATCTACATCCATGGTTCTTCACTAGTGATTGAATGTAATTACATGATTTTACAATTGAGACTCCATTAATGAATATTTGGAGCTCTACAATTTTGGGGAAGAAGATGATAAAGAAAATAAATCTCTCCTAAATTTTTTCTCCCTCCTCCTAAAATTATCTCTCTCTCTGAAAAGACCTCCCCTTCTTCTTATGCCTAAATGGCTATTTATATGATTTTACAAAATGTTAACAACTAATTTGTCCTTCAACTTCGGACTTGAGAACTATCCTGCGAACCTTCGCAACTTCACTTCGCAAACCTCTTTTGATAATTATTCGCAAGTGAATATTGTTGAGATATTCCGCTCCTATAATGCCCTAGCCGTGTCCGGTCCCACACCTTGTAATTCCCTGTTTTATTTATTATTTTCATCATCTCATGTATTTTTCCCAGTTTCATCAAAACCATGGATTTTGCATATTTTCTCAAATGTTGCTCAAACGTGCACCAGAAAATATCAAAATTCTCAGGACTGAAGCGCGAACACCATGGTGACACGGGCACATCCCCTTGACCGACCAAGGGTGACCCTAAGGCTTGCAAATAGCTGGTCCCGCATGTTTTAATGATTTTAACCTAATTTGCCCAGCTGCTCATATTTGGTTCAAACTCTTTCCAAACAATTGGGAGTTTTCTCAAACGACCATCCACTGGTCCCATACCCACCAAGAGCCGGTCTCATGACCTCTTGGTCGGTCCTTCATATTTCCATAATACCGTGGGACCGGCCCTTCAATTCTTCCTGAGTTTTAATCTCGAGATGATTTCACCTCCTGAACGAGCGTAAAACCTAAATATTCCCGCGTTGGAAGATAGGAAATTCTTTTCCATACAGAATGGAGGGGCGGACTGTCGAAAGCCGAGTTCGTATGAGAATTCTACATCAATTCTAGTAAAGGGAGTTAATTAGGGTTTCAACCAATATGGGGATTGCTCAAACGACCATCAATTGGTCCCGTGACCACCAAGAGACGGTCATAAGCTCTCTTGGTCAGTCCCTATCTCTCATATCTAGGTTTTATCACCTAATACTGAACCCATCAGTAATTCAATAAATGATGAAACCAGTATTTAATAATTCTTTCACCAGCTGGTCTTCAATAGACTTTGGTATTTTTGCTCATTCGAGCATCTAGGCGTTACATGGTGAACCCGTCATCCCATGTAGCCGGTCCCGTGTTGATTTGCAATAAATCATCACTTCGATAAAATTAGGGTTTTGAATCCAGAGCTCCGCAGAAGCGTGATTCTGAGCAGATTAAAACACTTTGATAATTTATGTTGATTTCATGATTAACATTTTTATTTATTTTGCTCAACCCAGCAGTCAGTAAACTAAATTAATATTTTATTCGGTCCCGCTACCAATAAATCCATCAAACGAGCAATATTTTCCAAAACCGGCAATATTCACTTAAATTAGCAATATTCGCTCAGACTAGCAATATTTGCTCAGATCAAATAATATTGGTTCAACTATCAATATTTGACAATTCAGCAACACACAGTTTGCTCAGTTTAGGTCATAATGGTACCTCGTCTCAGCAGACATGTTAAATTCATGAGTTTCTGAACATTTGCTAATCATGCTCAACTCAGCACTACACGTACTCATCGTCCCATAAAGTCAGCAACTGACTCCACAATCACGAGATTTCAATCGTGTCACATGGGGGGATATTAACTAGGGTTTTGGTCTGGAGGTCTACGACACGTGTGTTCACCCACGATGAGAATGTGTGCAAGTCGTGCAATCAGTTGGAAGAATCAGCAAAGTAGTGGGTGGAAAATTAATCAAGTATCTGCACGATGAGTAATTGGTTTAACATGATTTCCCACTTCCCCACTCTCTGATTTCAGCAAAATGTCGCACTTCATGGGATCATGGTGTTTTCAACTCCAGCATTATAAAATGTCTCTGAATCCTGATTGAAACAACGACATTGAACGAGATTCGAACAATTCGAACATTCAAGCAACTTTCGCCTAAACGAGCAATTTCTCATCAAGGTTCATACAGATAATCTTTCGTCTACACGAACTCACAGAAATCACTCTCAATCAGGCAAAACTCAATCATTCAGAGCATTCTCACGCTGAATTCACAACACACCTATTATCTCATATCACCATTGATCTCACACATTTCTCAGCTTTCCTCCTACAGATCAACCCATCCTATCTTGTGACTGAATTGACTCTGGAACAGCCATTGTTCTTGGTTTAGGATGGGTTCTTACAGATTAATCTCTCGAACTAAAATCACTCCCTTCTTGCAGTGCATCTGTTTGAGGTTCAACATTTTGCTCGGTTCAAGGAGTCTCTACACGGTCGGCTCTTCAATTCCGTAAAAACCAGCAAATTATTTTTCCCCATCTACACCCCTTCAAGGAGGCGTTCATCGGTCATACAAGACTAGATCCTCTCATCAAGTCCTAACAATAACCAGTTGTTTTCGCAACATCTTATCCTTTTTGACTATATGGCTTATAGTTACGAGACTGCACCCTAGGTGGGATTTTCTTTGGGCCGAGTGCATCATAGCCAAGACTTGCCAAGAATGTCCAGGGTAGTTTCATATGCCCCGGGAACCCTTGGCTCAACCGTATACCTCGGCGCCTTGGTAATACTTTGCACTCCTTAGAAGAGACCTTCGGTCGACCAACTGTTAATATATAATATAATTGGAAATACAAAGTATCTCTCCTGGATAGGTTTTCTTTAACCCCAACATCTTCATGACTCAGGTTCCAGCGGCGGTATAACCTTATCCATGAGCCATGCATACAGATACCCCCTTATATGATGTAATTTAGGTCATACATTTGCCTCTTGTGAAATTTTTGTTCGCGAACTAGGGTGTACGCCATAAAGGTTCGTCCCATTCTAATGTCTCTGCGAAATTTTATTCGCGTTTCTGCGAAATTTTCGCTTTGCTTCAGTCTTTGATTTTCTCTTTTTGCATTTCAGCTCTTGTATAATTTTTCAATTTCATCTTTTTCATTGAATCGAAACATATTTTTGTAAAATTCTCTTCAACAAATCATTTATACATTTTTCATACTTCACGATCTAAATTTTTTACCTTTTTTACTTACTATTTTCTGCTTCTGCTTTTTTGTTGCGCTTTGCTACGTTTTCTCCATCTGCGAGACGCTCGCCATCTATTGGTTTCAGCATATGTTGACTTTGCAGCATTCCTTCTTTTCGCCATTCTTTTCGCCGTTCTACTGTATCCACCATCAATCTTTCACTTCTTTGCTTTTGTTTGATGTTATGTTTCTAGTTTCTGTTCTTAGCAGAATTGAATCTTAGAAGATATTCCCTTCAATGGAATTCGCATTGAAATTTCCCCTTTGGTCTTGTTGGCAGTACCATTGAAACCATAGATCTTATAAGTCGATAGTATTAGATCCTCATCTCTTCCTCCCATGGTTTTGTAAATATGATAAAATAAGATATCCACTGAGCTTCCAGTGTCAATTAGAACTCTATTAATGGCCCAAGAATATTCATCTTCATCATCCTCATTTTCTTCATCTTCTTCTTCTATCTATTTTGGGTTTATTTCTAATCTTACCACTAGTGGGTTGTCATGCATCTCGCCAGGCTCAAGTACTTCTTGTGCTGTGAAAAAAATAGTCCGATTTTGCCACTCTTCTAATGGCGATGCTTTTGCAATATTCATTATCTCTCTTCCATCTGCATTTCTCGCAAAGACTCTGCTTAAAACATTATCATGGAAGTATTCTATAGTCTTGTATGAATGTATGATGGAGTTACATGATAAATTCTTCGCTTTTGCTCCTACTTCTATCACAAATGTTTCTCCTTCTTTTGTTGTATTCACTCTGCGAATTTCTGGAGCTGGGGGTAGTTGCTGAGACTGTGGGTGATCTCTTAGAAAATGGTTTATTTTCCCTGGTCTATCATCATCAAAATGATTCTTTTTACATTCCTGCAGTTGTTTATTGTGTGACCATGAAAATGATGATAAGAACAAAATTCTAGACTTTGATTATTTGGATGTGGTTATTTTCCCATATTCCAGGGTACAGGTATGTCCTCCATCAAAATTATAGCCTCCCAAATTTTTTCTATGCTAGCATTTAGAATTGGCATCTTAATTTCTTCCCATATTATCTTTTGACTTCCTTTCCCTCTATAATAATTTTGCCTCTGTCCACCATAAGTTTCATGTGGTTGATCAATCCTATGAATTTTATTATTTCCACTTCTACTGAAAAAATTTCTTTCCCTTTAGAATTCTTCTTGATCTCTACTTCCCATAGCTACTAATTTTGTTGACCACCATCCATACTCTTTTCTTGCTTTACTTGCGAAGTGCTCGCTACTGTATTTATTAACCTAGGAAATAAACTTGTGTTTGCTGCACCTGAACTGGTGTTCGCAATGGGATATGAATCCATCTCGTTTTGTTTCTCCTCCAATGCAATGTATTCTTCTTGTAACTCTCGCAGCTCCATCATGGTGATTGTATTTTTGATTCTGAAAATTTATATATACAGCAGATTAGTTGCGAACATAGCATTAATGAAAGATAAAATGAGGTATCTCTCATCCACTCTTCCTGCCATTTCACTATACATTGTCTTCCATCTTATGGTTAGATGTTTCAAACTCTCGCCAACCCTCTGTTTTAACCCAAATACATCTTCAATGCCAGGTCACGAAGAATTTTTACTTATATACGCCCCCAAGAATGTGGTTTTTAGATGATTGAAACAAGTTATAGTGTTCTTGGGTAACCCTTCAAAACATTTCAGAGCTTCGCCAGTTAGGCTGGATGCAAAATATTTGCACAATACATCATCATGGTTTGCCCACTGCAGCATACACCTAACATAAGCTTTGACATGTTGAATAGAACAAGTAGTTCCATCAAAGATACTGGTTAACGTTGGCAAATTATATTTTGGGGGTATTCCTCCCAATTGTACTTCTTGGGTAAATGGAGTTTTCGCAGCTTCTTCAATGGCCTCATCAAGTTTTCTTCTGCCTCCCTCTCTCCTATCATTTAACATTCCCTTCATTTTTGCTAACTCTCTTAAGATCTGTTCATTCCCAGCCGAACTTTGCTCCATTGGCCAGTGCAGCTTCCCTTCTTCTGCGTTCATGTCTTTCTTGCCTTTCGAGATTTTGTGCTTCTTCTTCTGCATCTTTATTTTTCTTTCTTCCGCTATTTTTTTCTTCACCTCCTTCTTGAATTCGCAAATGATTATGCCTTTCATTTTCTATTCTGCAATTTTTTTCATTTATCATCGTTTCTCTTCGCTGTCTTTCTATTCTTCTTTGTATTCTATCATATACCTCATTGATATTATCATTGTTTCAATTTCTTGCGCGCCTCCTTTCTCGATTGTCATGATTGTTCTGACTTATTGCTTCTTGAAACCCTTGTTCTTCCACTTCTGCTCTCAATCTTTCTCTCTCGCAAGCTAGTCGTGCTTGTTCAACATAATGTCTCTCAATTTCATCCTCTATTATTCTTCAGTTTCTTTGAATTTTTCGCTTATGTAATGTTCTCATACCTTCTTCTCGATTTTCTCCGCAGTCTTGGTTATTTCCACCTCCTTGATTTCTATTATCACGTCTATCATTCACAGTTTCACCACGCGGAATGTAGCGATCATTAATCATCTCTTCTTCTCCACAACGATGCTCTTCATTTGGATTTTGCATTTTCTCTCGAATATTTTCACCATTATTTCTCACAGGAGAATTTCGCCTTGCTTCTTCTCTAAATGATCTTGAACTTGATCTTGCATTACTTCTCGATCTCCTACTTTGTAATCTCAAATTATCCATTCTTAACTCGTGATTTTGTCTTGTTAAATTTGTGCGTTATTTCGCCTCTAATCTCCTTTCCTCTTGTATTCTTTGTCTTAGAGCCTTTACTGCTTCATTTTCGTCATCTCCATGAATTAATCCTTCAACTGCCTCTTGATCTCTTCCCTCACGCCTTCCATTTCTTAATTGTCGGTTTTCTGCTTCTTCCATTGAATCTGATCGCCAAGTATACACGCTTAGTCTGTCATAATCCATAGTTCTATCTTGTATCGGTGTTTTCTGATTTGGCTGTTGAACTTGATTTTCTCCATTATTCCTTGTTCTATTGCTCCTTGCTCTTAATCTTGAAGATTATCCTATTTTATTTGTCCCTTCACCTGCAATTCTTCTACTCCTCCTTACGCTTGTAGATTGTTCTGATGTATTTCTTCTTCTAGCCATTCCTTCAATTTCGATGTATTACTGTAAATTAAGTAAAAATATTCTCCAATTTCTTCAAATTCTTACAAATCACAATTTAAATCTTTTCTTAGAAACCTCCCTGTTTCTAGTGCCATTATGTAGCTGCAGGAATTCCTACACTACACCCCTCACAAGAATCCACAATTATCAACACATACTTGAAGATTAAAAACAACACTTTATTGATTAATTCTTAGAAATGTTACAAGAAAAGGAAGAAATCAAGAATACAACCGCTCACAAGAACTTTCTCTCTCCTCAAAACTTTCTCCAAACTCCAAAATTGATCTCTCTTTTTTGGGTCTATTAATTCTCTTTATATAGGATAGTTACATAGTGGATGACAGCTAAGTTATCCCTTATTTTCGGATCTGACTCGCGATACTCTCGCAGTAGTTGTAATGCTTATTCTCGCAGATGTTGTAATCTTCGCAGGATTGTCATGCTCTCCCCGTGTTTCTGCCACCGTCATCCGTTATGTCATTCTTTGAATCATTCTTTGAGTCAGTCTGCGATGATCGCATAGTATTGTTGAAGAACTCGCAAAAACGTTGTTTATAAATTTCGCAAGAGCACTACTGTGGCGATATTCTGATCCTTCAACAAACTTGAAGAAACCCATGATTTATGAGTATCTGGTATGAGACTTTTGCTCAGGAATCCAGACCGAAGAGCTTGTCCACAATAGTTTTGTTTTGAGTTTCAGGGACGAAATTATTTAAAGGGGTGTATAATATAACACCTTGTGTTTTTAGCAAGGCGCATGCTGAAAGATGTGCCATGGCCTGATGCGAAGATTCATCCAAAGCTTTCCTTGCGTAGGAAAAGGAACATTAACCCTTGACCAATGCGTTGAAAATGTTCATCCAACATGGCTGGATGTCGGACTGGCAGTGGACGGCCAACATGGCTGGAGTTCGGGTTGGCAGCGGATGGCCAACATGGCCGGACATCGGGTTGGCAGCGGATGGCCAACATGGCTGGAGATCGGGTTGGCAGTGTACGGCCAACAAGGCTGGACGTCGTTGTTGTCCAGGGTGGTAAGGTGTGGCCATCACGTCCTGGGGAGTTGATGAATTATTTTTGGTCCCCCAATTTAAGTTTTAAAAATGTCATTTTTACATTATAGGGAGGGGTAGTTGGTCGATGGTGCATATGCAGACTATGCACCAAGTAAGATTCATAGCTTAGCCGGAAGATTATAAATGATGACTAAGGCTCAGTTATAGTTATGTAGCCTCCCGAATAGGGCATTTGCTGCTTAGGCATCGTTATGCCATATTGCGGACCAAACATGCATCACTTGGATGCATATTGACGGAACCGCCTATACAGACTAGTCCATTTCCATTATTGCTTGGCTACGGCCATGCAAACATGTTGGCTTAAGTTTATGTACCTTAGTTGATGGACTACGATCTGCGCTTGATCCCTTTAGAGTAAGGAAGGGTACGTAGGCAGCCGCAATGAGTTGCAGCATTACCAAGCCAGCACTTTGTCTCTCATATCATCTACTGGGAGATGATTGTGACATTATGGACCCTCATATTATCTGTCTCGGTAACTCGATGCAAGAGATAATTGTGGCCAAACTTGATGAGGCTAGTTACATTCTACTCACTGGATGCTCATACTTCCTACCAAGGCGCTCGATATAGGCTAAAAAATGGAGTGTTGTAATTTAGCTCAAGAGGAGTCCATTTTGATGGGAAACTGCCTAAAGATCAAGACATGTTGATCCATAGATCCACATGGTCACCAGAATTTAGCCAAATTTCATCGTTTAGGGATTCAGAAAGTCGGTTTTGCCGTATTAAGAAATTTTTTATTTTCTTAACAAATCCTTTGCGGAACAAGGGTAAGCTGGAACGGTGTGGAAGATTAAATAGATGCATAAAGCTCCATGAGATGCTTGCAAGGGCATTTGAACGTGCATTTTCCAAGCTTTAAGGCTCGGATCGTAGCTTCATCATGGCGCATCCGGGAAGTTACGGCCTGCGGGAAAACGCGCCAAAGGAGTAATTTTCTGGTCCGTCACAGTTCATATCAAAGCAAGTTCCGATAAAACACTAGGGACTGTGCGGAGTGGACTCGTCAAACGAGTATATTTCCTTCAAAGGGAAATAAAGTTGGAGAGTAGGCCAACTTTATCGCGGAAAGAGTTTGTAACTGTGAGTTTAACTGTCCTAAGTGGCACCCCACTTACGAGTGGATATCCGGAAGACCGTCTGAGATGGTGGGTAGAAAATGGGACTGATCACCCCTAAACGTTGGAAACTGGCCAATAATGTGCGTTGTCAGGCCCGGATAGCATCCCACTTATGAGTAGCAACCTGGATGACTTTCAGGGACGATGGACAACTGGAAGAATTTCCACACAGTACTTCATGTTGTTGGAATCAATCTTGTGAACTTTAAGGACTCCTGAGTATGTAGTATGGGATGCAGATTTAGGATATCTAGTCGAGATATCCTCTTGGCACTGGCCAATTGAGATTCTTGGTGAAGTTGTGGACTCTTTTTAGATTCCTAGGCATGCGGTATGGGATGTGTGCTCAGAAGGTCCTAAATTATGTTCCATGACAAACTTGAAGAAACCCTTGATTTCTAAGCATCTGGTATGAGACTTTTGGTCAGGAATACTGACCGAAGAGCTTGTCAACAATAGTTTTGTTTTGAATTTCTGGGACGAAATTCTTTAAAGGGGTGAATAATGTAACACCCCGTGTTTTTACCATGGCGCATGTTGAAAGATGCGCCCTGGCCTGATACGAAGCTTCATCCAAATCTTCCCTTGCGTAGGAAAAAGAACATTGACCCTTAGCCAATGCGTTGACAATGTTCGGCCAACATTGATGGACGTCGGATTGGCAGCGGACGGCCAACATGGCCGGAAATCGGGTTGGCAGCGGACGGCCAACATGGCCGAAGATCGGGTTGGCAGCGGACGACCAACATGGCTGGACATCGCTATTGGACAGGGTGGTAAGGTGCGTCCATCACGTCTTGGGGAGTTGATGAATGATTTTTGTTCCCCCAATTTAAGTTGTAAAAATGTCATTTTTACATATATAGGGAGGGGTAGTTGGTCGATGGTGCATATACGGACTATGAACCAAGTAAGATTCATAGCTTAGCCGGAAGAGTATAAATGATGCCTAAGGCTCATTTATAGTTGCGTAGCCTCGCAAAGAGGGAATTTGATGCTTAGGCATTGTTATGCCATGTTGCGAACCAAACATGAGTCACTTGGATGCATTTCGACGGAACGACCTTTACGGACTAGGACATTTCCATTATTTCTTGGCCACGGCCATGCAAAAATGTTGGCTTAAGTTTATGTCCCTTCGTTGATAGACTACGATCTGTGCTTGATCCCTTTAGAGTAAGGAAGGGTACGTCGGCAGCCACAATGAGTTGCAGCATTACCGGACCAGCACTTTGTCGCTCATATCATCTAATTGGGAGATGATTGCGACATTCTGGCCTTTCATATCAGCTGGATCGATAACTCGATGCAAGAGATAATTGTGGCCACACTTGATGAGGCTAGTTGCATTCCATTCATTGGATGCTCATACTTCCTACCAAGGCGTTCAACATAGGCTAAAAACCCAAGTGTCGTAATTTCAATCAAGAGGAGTCCATTTTGATGGGAAACAACCCAAAGATCAAGACATGTTGATCCATAGATCCACATGGTCACCAGAATTTAGCCAAATTTCATCGTTTAGGGATTCAAAAGGTCGTTTTTGTCGTATTAAGAAAGTTTTTATTTTCTTAACAAATCCTTTGCGGAACAAGGGTAAGATGGAATGGTGGGGAAGATTAAATAGATGCATCATGTTCCTCGAGCATGCTTGCAAGGAAAAATGAAAGTGCATTTGCTTAGCTTTAAAGCGTGGATCATAGCTTTATCATGGCGCATCGGGGAAGTTACGGCCTGCGGGGCAACACGCCAAAGGTGTAATTTTCTGGTCCGTCACAGTCGGTATCAGAGCAAGGTCCGAGAAAACACTAGGGACTGTGCGGAGTGGACTCGTCAAACGAGTATTTTTCCTTCAAAGGGAAATAAAGTTGGTGAGTATGCCAACTTTTGCGCGGAAAGAGTTTGTAACTGTGAGTCTGCCTAGCCTAAGTGGCACCCACTTACGAGTGGATATCCGGAAGATCGTTTGGGATAGAGGGTAGACAATTGGACTGATCATCCGTAAACTTTGGCAACTGGCCAATGGTGTGCGTTGTCAGGCCCGGCTAGCATCCCACTTACGAGTGGAAACCTGGATGACCGTCAGGGACGTTGGGCAACTAGAAGGTGTTTCACACAATAATACATGTTGTTGGAATCACCTTGTGAACCTTAGGGACTCCTGAGTGTGTTGTATGGGATGCACATTTGGGATACTTGGTCGAGATATCCTCTTGGCACTGGCCAATTGAGATTCTTGGTGACGTTGTGGACTCTTTTTGGATTCTCGGGAATGCGGTATGGGATGTGTCCTCAGAAGGTCCTAAATGATGTTCCATGACAAACTTGAAGAAACCCGTTGTAATGCCCCAGTTTTCAAAACCCGGAGTGCTACTTGGAAACCATAGCCGAGGCCCGGCTACTAAGCCCAAGCACATTAAATAATTTATTCAGGCTTATTTTTACCATTTCTGTCGCAAAGGAATACTAAAAAAAAAATCATTTCGGAAGATCTAACCGTTGATTTAACCTAAATTTTTATGGCTTTACGTGCTGGACCGCTAAGCGGCTGCCTACGTACCCAAAAAGATCAAGCACGGCCGTAGTTCATCAGACGATGCCAAATACACAATCAACAATTTTTGGATGATCAAATTATTAAGGTTAACTTACCCAAGACACTTGTTCGAACCACATCCACAATCAATATTTAAATTCAATCAATATGCTCGCCCAAGGGATCCCACATATGGAAACACCACATCCATAAACAATAATTAAATTCAATCAATCCGCTCGCCCAAGGGAGCCCACATATGGAAACACCACATCCATAAACAATAATTAAATTAAATCAATCCGCTCGCCCAAGGGAGCCCACATATGGAAACACCACATCCATAAATAATAATTAAATTCAATCAATCCGCTCGCCCAAGGGATCCCACATATGGAAACACCACATCCATAAATAATAATTAAATTCAATCAATCCGCTCGCCCAAGGGAGCCCACATATGGAAACACCACATCCATAAATAATAATTAAATTCAATCAATCCGCTCGCCCAAGGGAGCCCACATATGGAAACACCACATCCATAAATAATAATTAAATTCAATCAATCCGCTCGCCCAAGGGAGCCCCACGTGGGTTTAGGAAACAAAACCGTCCCCAAGGATATCTCGTATCCCAATATAGTACAACAATAAATTCAATAAATCTGCTCGCCCAAGGGAGACCCACGTGGGTTTAGGAAACAAATACCATTTCCAAGGATATCTCGTATCCCGTCATAAATAATCTTTAAGAATCACATTCTATGGACCGCAGCCCAACATTCATAATCATGCTCACAACATCGATTATAATCCATATATTAATGGAAACTTGCAAACATAAATTTAATTAAAAGAAACTTAAATAAAAGAAGAGTTTTAGATTGTGTTGCGCCTACCTCGAATCGCAATCCAAAAACTATCAACAATACATGGAAGAGCTTTATCAACGAAGAAATCGTCTTTGATATAAAGAATCTCTAGCTATTTCCACTAATTTAGATTTTAGTTTCCATTATATCATTCACAACTACAAAAGAATAATGGAAAGCAGAAGAAAAGGTTGGTTAGGTTACTCTTTTCTTTTCATTATAAGATATATATACACTCACAACCCTGAATCAGTAACGGTAGTCCGACACGTCTCAACTTTACCGCTTACCTTCGGTCTTAAAAACTCGAGGAAACATTCACGATATATAACCCAAACGAAATATTCAATGTTATTCAACACCAACTCTCACAAGCATGATAGCTATTGTGCAGACAACCCCAAAAGTAAAGACAACCCCAATTTCCAGGCCAAGAGCGATAGCTATTGTGAACCCGACCTTTCAACATAATGGTTTAATATGAAATAGCTTTCAACAAACCACAATTACTTGAACAGAGATTCATCTCTTAAATAAGCTCAAACATATTCCATTCATTCCTTCTGAAACATATTGCATGACCATTCAAACTGACCAAACATATTCATACAAAATTCAAGCTTCAACTCAATACCGAAACAATTTAGGGAATAGGCTATGCAAGTCCAGTCTACTGTACTTGACAAAATCATGTCTTATACTGATCAGAACATGGTGAAACTTTTAATACAGACTCAATACTATATCAGAGACACTTCATAAAAATATCAAGTAAAAGTGACAGCTAAATATAAAGATAAGAGAGATTTTATAAGCATAATTCAAACTGAAAACGTACAGTCACAAAATGGAAACTTCATCTAATTAGGGTACTTCTGGACATCCAATTGCTCTGAAATTTTTACATAAGAATGATAATACAAATGGGTTTATCATATCCAAAAGTTAAGTAATTATACGTAACAAAACTCCTAATCCAGGGTATTCAACCTACTCACGTTCTGACAAAATTCTATACCTAAAGTCTCTGTTATACAGCTGATTTGGGTACCCGTACTCACCGGATTTGTATAAACAACATATCTAAAATTCAATAATTTCTAACGGTTAAAATTCATTCTAAGACGCAACCATCTCCTGCTGCTCAGATTTCAGATCCAAAAACAATCTCAAAACCCAAACTAGGGATTTAAATTCAAAAGGTTCACCTATATCTACAAAATTGAACTCAATGCTTAATAATAAAAATTGATAGAGCAAGAGAAAACTTGCCTTTGGCTTGAGCTCCAAAACCCTAGTCTTTTTCCTTCTTCTTCTCCCCCTCTCCAAAAATCTAATTAACATTTTTATTCTTTTCTTTTCTTTTCATTTTCTCTTAATTTATTTATTATAAATTAATCTATTTACACCCTAACTTGTAGCTTTTACATTTCAATCCACCCACCTAGGCTAAGTCTAAGGCTAAGGAACAACAATTTAAGCACAAGGTTAACCAATCCGGGTAAAACCCGAACCGAAACAGTAGTTAAAAATACAGGGTATTACACCCGTGATTTCTGAGCATCTAGTATGGGACTTTTGCTCAGGAATCCAGACCGAAGAGCTTGTACACAATAGTTTTGTTTTGAATTTTGGGGACGAAACTTTTTAAAGGGGTGAATAATGTAACACCCCGTGTATTTAGCATGGCGCACGATGAAAGATATGTCATGGCCTGATACGAAGCTTCATCCAAAGCTTCCCTTGCATAGGAAAATGAACATTGACCCTTGGACAATGCGTTGACAATGTTCGACCAACATGGATGGACATCGGGTTGGCAGCGGACGGCCAACATGGCTGGACATCGTTGTTGGACAGGGTGGTAAGCTGCGTCCATCACGTCTTTGGGAGTTGATGAATGATTTTTGGTCCCCCAATTTAAGTTGTAAAAATGTCATTTTTACATATATAGGGAGAGGTAGTTGGTCGATGGTGCATATGCGGACTATGCACCAAGTAAGCTCCATAGCTTAGCCGGAAGAGTATAAATGATGCCTAAGGCTCATTTATAGTTGCATAGCCTCGCAAAGAGGGTATTTGATGCTTAGGCATTGTTATTCCATGTTTCGGACCAAACATGCGTCACTTGGATGCATTTCGACGGAACGGCCTTTACGGAGTATGCCATTTCCATTATTACTTGGCCACGGCCATGCAAACATGTTTTCTTGAGTTTCCGTCCCTTCGTGGATGAACTACGGTCTGTAGTTGAACCCTGAGTATGGAAGGGCACGTAGGCAGCCGTAATGAGTTGCAGCATTACTGGTCCAGCACTTTCTCGCTCATATCATCTAATTGTGAGATGATTACGATATTCGGGCTTCTCATATCATTTGGCTCGCTAACTCGATGTAAGATATGATTGTGGCCAAACTTGATGAGGATAGTTGCATTCCATTCACTATATGCTCATACTTCCTACCAAGGCGTTCGACATAGTCTAAAAACCCAAGAATCGTAACTTAGCTCAAGAGGAGTCCATTTTGATGGGAAACGACCCAAAGATCAAGATATGTTGATTTATAGATCCACATGGTCACCAGAATGTTTCCAAATTCCATCGTTTAGGGCTTCAAAAGGCCATTTTTGCCGTATTAAGAAAGTTTTTATTTTCTTAACAAATCCTTTGCAGAACAAGGGTAAGTTGGAACGGTGTGGAAGCTTAAATAGATGCATCATGTTCCATGAGCATGCTTGCAAGGGCAAATGAACGCGAATTTGCCAATCTTTAAGGATCGGATCGTATCGTATCTTCATCATAGCGCATCCAGGAAGTTACGGCCTGCGGGGAAACGCGCCAAAGGCGTAATTTTCCGGTCCGTCACAGTTCGTATCAGAGCAAGTTCCGATAAAACACTAGGGACTGTGTGGAGTGGACTCGTCAAACGTGTATTTTTCCTTCAAAGGGAAATAAAGTCGAAGAGTAAGCCAACTTTTGCACGGAATGAGTTTTCCTGTCCTAAGTGGCACCCCACTTACGAGTGGATATCCGTAAGGCCGTAGGAGACGGTGGGTAGAAAATAGGACTGATCATCCCTACACGTTGGCAACTGGCTAATTGTGTGCGTTGTCAGGCCCGGCTAGCATCCCACTTATGAGTAGCAACCTGGATGACCGTCAGCGATGGTGGAAAATTAGAAGAAGTTCCACACAGTACTACATGTTTTTGGAATCAATCTTGTGAACTTTAGGGACTCCTGAGTGTGTAGTATGGGATGCAGATTTAGGATACCTAGTCGAGATATCCTCTTGGCACTGGCCAATTGAGATTCTTGGTGAAGTTGTGGAATCTTTTTGGATTCCTGGTGTTTATGGGTGAAAATAGTTTCTGCCGATTCGGTAAATTCGGTAGGTGAGTGAGAAACTGGTTTAAACCCTAAACAAATATGCTGCACGTTGAGCACTTTTAGGTTCGAGAGGTCAATCTGTACAAGTCCGGCCTAAACCAATAAAAGGACATTCCAGACTTGCTTCGGTCACAAACAGGAGAATGGGTTGGTTTTGGGGAGGGAAGCTAAGAGAGTGTGAGACCAGAATAGTTTATTCTGGAAGAGTAATTTGGTTTCTACAACTTGTTTTCAGAAAAGTACTAGAGCTCATGAGGGGAGTTAGAAGGTATGTATTCTGAGTGTTCTCTTGTCCGAATGAACTTGTTGTCGAATGGAAATAGGTGATACCTATTTATACAAATTGTAGTAAAAACATACTCTGGTCTCATTAAGGAGTGAGGAGTAAATAGGAGGAGGTGGTAACCGTATGCATGGATTTGATGTCTCATAAAGAAATTTATTTTCATGAAACTGTTAACGTTATGGAATTGATGTCCATAAAGTTTGTTAACTCATGGATTTATGTCCCATGAACGTTTCCCACATAACTCCCATATTTACTAGGCGCCACACCCTTATGACACTACCTTATGAGGGGCGCAGTATACGCCGCACGCTGTAGACCGCCAAACCAATACCCAAAGAGAATCCCCCTGTTTGTGTTGATGTCTCGAATGTTTTTGGAAAATATGTAAAACGTTGTTGTGGCTTGGCAAGTCGATCTTGGGGAACTTGTTATCCAGGTGACCTTCGATGGTCGAGATGTTGCATCTTGAGAGGAGGGGCAACCGTTGATCGTTGCACGCCTTTGTTTTGGTAGCCGTGTAGTGAGGTCCAACAGGGTAGCATGTCTAGGGTGTGTTTAGACTTAGCGTGCGGAGCCAAGGGTTTGACATGGGCGCATGGCATGACTAGCCTAGACTAGGTGCGCGACCAAGCTATGGTTTGGGGTCTAAGGTCATGAGGGGACTTTTAGACGGCCAAGATTTGCTCCTGGGATTGAAGGGCAACCGTTGATGGGCGCTGGATTTAACTTGGTAGATGCATAAGGATGGCCAGTATGGTGGCACGGCATGAGGGTCCATGGCGAGGCTAGCTTGGATAGGTACGTGACCAAGCTAGGGCTAAAATCATGAGGAGACTTTTTACGGCCAGGATTTGCTCCTGGGATTGAAGGGAAACCGTGGATGGGCGTCTGGCTTCAATTTGGTAGCCGCATGGGGAAGTCTAGTATGGTGGCGCAATATGAGGGGCCTTGGCGAGGCATGGCGCGGCTATCTTGGCTAGGTACGTGACCAAGCTAGGGCTAAAGTCATGAGGAGACTTTATACGGCCAGGATTTGCTCCTGGGATTGAAGGGAAACCGTTGATGGGCGCCTGGCTTCAATTTGGTTTAGAAACCCTAATTGGTTCCATTCACTAGAACCGCTATAGAATTCTAGTACGGACTCGGATTTTGATGTTCCGCCCCTCAAATCCACCGGAAAAGAATTCCCTATCTCCTTTCGCGGGAAGTTTTAGGTTTTGAACTCGTTCGGGAGAGAAAAACATCCTGAAAGAAAAACTCAGGAAGATTTCATGAGGGACGGCGGCATGGACAAGCTATCATGGCATGCCTTGGCGTAGCATGGCGTGGTTTGGCATATGGGGCCAAAAGTTTTCCACGGGTGCATGGCGTGGCTAGGGCCAAGGCATGGCACCAATAGCTCAGGCTAGGTGTGGATGGCATGATTTGCCATTGGCACATAAGACGTGGATAGCATGGCTAGGGACATGGCATAGCGCGATTGGCATGGCGTGACTAGCTTGGGCTATGCGTAGATGGCAAGATTTTCCATTGGTACGCGGGGTGCGGCTAGCATAGCTAGGGCCATGGCACGGTGTGGCTAGATTGGGCTAGGCATGGCTAGCTTGGGCTAGGTGTGGCTGGCATGATTTGTCATTGGGGGTGCGGCTAGCATGGTTGGCATGCTTTGGTGTGGTAGGGTGTGGCTGGCATGATTTGTCATTGGTACACGAGATGCGGCTAGCATAGATAGGGACATGGCACGGTGAGATTGGAATGGCGCGGCTAGCTTGTGCTAGGCGTGGCTGGCATGATTTGACACTGGCACGCGGGGTGCGTCTAGCTGGGTTGGCATGCTTTGGCGTGGTAGGGTGTACCTGGCATGATTTTCCATTGGCACACGAGATGCGGCTAGCATAGCTAGATCCATGGCACAGTGCGATTGGCATGGCGCGGCTAGCTTGGGCTAGGAGTGGCTGGCATGATTTGCCATTAGCACGCGGGGTGCGGCTAGCATGGTTTGGCGTGGTAGGGTGTGGCTGGCATGATTTTCCATTTGCACGCGGGGTGCGGATAGCATATCTAGGGCCATGGCACAGTGCGATTGGAATGGCGCGGATAGCTTGGGCTAGGCGTGGATAGCATGATTTGCCATTGGCACGCGGGGTGCGGCTAGCATGGTTGGCATGCTTTGGCGCGGTAGGGTGTGGCTGGCATGATTTTCCATTGGCACATGAGATGCGGCTAGCATAGCTAGGGCCATGGCACAGTGCGATTGGCATGGCGCGGATAGCTTGGGCTAGACGTGGCTGACATGATTTGCCATTGGCACGTGGGGGGAATTAGGGTTTGGTTTGTCATATCCCTTATTTGATAAAATATACCCTGGTAAATATTAGGGACATATTAATAGCTTTTATTAATGCGCCTAGTTAATGATTGTTTTAAATGTCTGCTAGGGTTTAGCGTTTTATGATTTTAACCCTAAACTAAAGACCGCCATCAACATTAAGTCCACTTCTTAGCTCGGAACAGGTTCCTTGTTGCGGGGTAAGCATATGATGGTGACAGACAACATAAATCATTGCAAAGATGGTCAGGAGAGTCCGACTAACCTTTTAAGCGGTAGGGAGAGTTTTATTTTTCCATGTTGGTGGCCACGGAAAAGGGGGCGCGGTCTCGGAAGGCGGAGCATGTGGGTAGATTTGAAAGGGCCGAGAGGAGGCGTGGTCTTGGCCATGGCAATGGTATGGTGGAGCATGTAGGGGTATCTAGGCGTGGTGAGGCCGCGGCAAAACAGAGTGATGGCTCGGCCTAGGACGTGGCAAGGTGAGGCGCGGTTTGGACCATGGCAAGGCGAGGCGCGATCTGGCACGATGTGAATTTAGCAGGAAGGGGAGCCACGGCAATGGCATGGGCGTTCTTCGGCGCGGGACCGGTTTCATCTTTTCCCTTCTTGGCTCAAAATAGTAAATCCTCTCTTCGCTCAAACTCCCACATATCATGTCCATATAAAGGAGGACCGGCTTCCCCTCTTTACACTTATCCATTCTTCACAGCCGCGCAACAATAGTAGAGAGAAGCAGACGAGCAAACACTATGTATGTCTTCAAACACTTTTCTTTTTCTTTTCCCTCTCCCTTTTTTGTTGTTGGTGTAAACCCTAGGTATAGGCGCTCCTTTTCACAACCCTGTAGATATATTGGCATGAATCCTATGTATTTTTGCCCTGGATTATCGTGGCACCTAGGCATGAACACCATAGTAGCATTGACCGCCCCTTCTCACTGTGCAAGGCAGGTGCGTGACGGTGATTGCTATGTCCCATCATGAAAACCTAGTTTTTTAGGGTTTGCTCATTGTTTTGGTCATTGGACGCGTCTATCTGGCTGGGCGTGAGTCTCCTGGTTGCATGTAGTCGTGATGTAGAGTATGCCATCCCCATTATTAATTATTTATTTATTTTACAAAAGACCTTGGAACCAATTGACTTGTGCCCAGAGTGGCTCCCTTGCGTCTAGTAAGAATGATTCCTGTATACTTTGTGTAATAATTCCTGCTCCTCTTGTTCCTTTGTAGTTATCGTAGCGGTGAAATACACAGTAAGAGAATTTCTTTAAGATGACAACTATTTCTATGGTACTGAAAGATGTGAGTAATTCCAAGACAAACATAAACGACGAGTTCTTCACAACATCAGCCACGGCTAAGAAGAACCATCCTCAATACATGCCAATTATCTTGACCGGTTCGAAGAGTGAAGGAGAAAATTGATTGGCTCGACCAGAAGGCGTAATTAGGTTTTTCCTTCAGAGGGAAGAATATCATGCCTCTCCTATCGAATTTAAAATCCCTGCAAGTCCGTTGCGCTCCTTTGAAAAATGGGTACAATTCATGATGGATCAGGAAACTGTAAATACCAATTTGACCAGGGCGCAGATTTTCAGTGATGTTACGGCTTCTGCAGTGCTTCAGATTAGGAAATACATTCCAGGGTTGGTTTCTTTTGTTTCCAGATGGTGCCCGGACACTCATACGGCCGTATGCAGGTGGGGCGAGATGACCATTTCTTTGGAAAGTGTGGTTGTACTGCTGAACCTTCCCGTGGTTGGAAATCTTGATGTTAAGTTGTCTGCTGATGAAGAATAAATGCACGCTGCTCTTGTTTCGAAATCAAAGGGGTTCGTTCTGAAAGAGAATAAAACGAAGTGCTTCTATGACTGGTGGGTGTGCCAGTGGTTTCGTGACGCGTTAGAGCAAAACCAGAAGAATAGTACGCTTCACGTTACGGAATTCTTGGCCCTTTGGCTATCCAGAGATATTTTTGATGACGGCTCGGGAAAGAAAGAAATAAAACATGGACTTATCAAGTTTGCCATAAAATTGGCAAAAGGTGTCATTCTTCCCCTCGGTGGTTTGTTTCTTGGTTCCCTGTATGCACACCTGGACCAGCTGGTTTCGGACATGCGCGCCTCGAATGGTCATATGAAGGTGAATTCGTACGTTCATGCCGCCTTTATCCAGTCATGGTTGTGGGAGAATTTCACGAAGTATGCACCGAAAACATTGGCCATTCCTGAGTCCTGGGGCAGCTCTAGAATACTGCGTTGGTCGAACAGGCGCCGAAAAACTAGTCCAAAATTGATTAAGTTTCTTGACAACTCGTATGCGGTTAATTTTCGTCCATGGGATATGGTGCATGCCTCCATGACTCAGGTTAGTACCTTCTCTCCCGTTTCGAACATGTCTTTGTCTTCTGATGATGAGGGTTTGAGAGTTGGAGAGATGATGTTCATTCTAAGCTGTACACCTGGTCACGTGCCATATTTTTTCCGAGGGGCTTGCAAAGCGATTTCTTATAAGATTGATAGTGCTGCTCGGCATATGGGTTTTGACCAAGGGGTCCCACATGCTTGCCAGCCGGTTGTTCAAGAAACTCTGTTGTCGACTGTTCTTGATGTTAGTGTTCTTGTTCTGGGTAAAAATATGCCTTTTCTCGAGGAGCGGAGTCCGTCAACGACCTCCAAATATAACGCATTTTGGCAGGATGAATTCCTTGTTATCAAGGAATTTTTGAAGTCTGGTGAAGAATACATGTGGTAGGCCTTCCGTCGAGGTTTTAGCGAAACATCCGTTGTTGAGGGATATCTCTTCGACCAAAAGAAAATATGTTGGTCCAGACATGGACAGTCCCTAAGTAAAGGAGCGAAGATCTAAGAATCGTGCAGGCGGTTTCCAGTCGGATCCCACGGCTTTGCCGTCTTTTAGTTCATCCAATATGCGGGTATGTGTGGTTCTCTTCTCGACTTAGCTTGGATCGTTTATATTCCCTTCCATTTTTCTCTGTTTATTTCATTATTTTTTTTTGAGAAGGCGTCTTTGTATTTTCGTCCAGGGTTTCAGCAGCACAAACGCCATTGCCAGACTTGCAAGCAGCCAGAAAATATCGCTTTTTGAGACAGAGGATTGCGAGGGCGAGCCTATCCATGGTGATAAAGAATCTGAGAAGGATAAAAGTTCCGAGTCTGGTGGTGGTGAGAGCAATTCTTCCGATAGCAGTGTTGAATCTTCGTCTGGTCAATCTGAAACTGAATCGGTGAGTCCCTCCATATATATATATATATATATTTATAGAAAACTAAATATTGATTTTTTGTTTTAGGGGGAAACGGCTCTTGAGGATGATCTTGAAGGGGAAGACCACCAGAGGAAAGACGTAAACATGTTTCCTACTGCAGAAACTGCACCAGCCAGCAATTTGAACATGGAGATTCATTGTCTTGAGAGCGCCGCCGTGAATCAGGTGGAGGAGGGCGCTTAGGGGGGTGAAATTATAGTTAGGGATCTCCTGTCAGTTGCTGGTTCAGTTGCAGGCGCCATATTTGACCCTCCATACTTGGTCCCTTTACCAGGCCATATGCTAATTGAAGGCTTCAGTGTGCCGGCTAGATATGTGACGTTATACACCAAGATCTGGGAGAACTATGGTCATATCTCCACGACTAAGAAGATCACCAGTCGATATGCGTTGGTCAAGCGTGTAGAGGAGGACTTGTCTTCGATTGATGAGATGCGCAACGTGACTGGTTAAACGGTTTCTGAGGATGCAATCTCGAGCTGTAATTTCCATCGTGACATGTGCATGGGCTTCGAATTCAACGTTCCTTGGTTCGTTGAAGGTCTATCTGCTGCTGAAAGGTTGCTGGTCGAAACAGTCGAAGGTCTATCCGCGGATTCGGAGAAGAAGTAGGAAGCATAATTCAAGAAATTGCGTCGGCGATTGAAATTGAAAAGGGCAGCCCTCCAGAGCACAAAGGAGGCCTTCGCCAAGAGGAGCAAGCTGTTGTTGGAAAACTTTCCTTGAATGTATATTTATCTTCTGGACCTCCACTACACCAAATCAACGGTTTTGAGACATTTATATCCGTTGTTATGAATTTAAGAGACACATATAAGTGTCTCAATTCGTGCGTCTGGAATCGTTTGAGACGCTTAAGGTGACTCTTATAAGTGTCTCTTAATTTTTATAAACGATACATATAAGCGTCTTTTAAATTATATAGCGACACTTTTATCTGCTAATTAAAGCGACATATAAATTAATTTAGAGACATTTATATGCGTCTCAAATTATTTTGCTTTTAGTAAAAAAAACCTTTTTTCCTCAAATGGGAATTTCCAAAATCAAAATTTCCTGCACCTGCATTCAGGTTTCTAGTCGTTCTGTTTTCAATCAAATATGAACCCAATCATTCAACTATTTGCACTCGCCATCACATATGAATCAACATTAATAATCACAATCAAACATAGTCAATCAATTAGTCACAAAAGTAAGATACTTGAATGAAAAATTACAACACAAAATACCATACTTCCTACAATAGACTTAACAATAACCACAACTTTTGCATCGACATTATAGTTTTAAGATTCAATAAAAACTAAAACTTGCTAAGAACAACTTGTCGGGTTTGACACTTCATAATCTTCACATAAGAATCAAATTCAGCAAGGTCCCTGAACATATCAAGGAAAATTATGTCAAAATAGGAAGCAGGGATGGAGAAATCGGACTGCAATTAACTTCCAAAAAGTCTAAAATTCACAGTAAGAACAAATATCGTATATTTTAGTGCAAGTATTTCAGCATTCCTATCATCAGATCTTGCAGACAGCATATTTAGGTCATTTTCCTATGCATGTAAAACAAGTATTAGCACCTTCAATGGGCATCAACAAAAAAGAACTCATGCAATTAACTTACAACAGTTGGGTTTTGTTATAATCATGACATCATCTGTCCAGTAAAACGAGATTTGTAAATCAAGCATATTATGCGTAATCACAATAGGAAGAACAATGGAAGATAAGAGTTTTATTGTTCTCTTACCTCATGATGAGAAATGTGAGATTGTGGTCGTAACCTTGGGGGTACCTGAAATAGGAAAATGGAAATGGTCGATCTTATGAGAATGCAGACTTCATTTTCATGCCAATAAATCAATTTGAGTTTGGAAACTTTATGTAATTGTGGCTTTTTATTAAACATCAAGAAATAGGCTTGCTAATTAACAAATGTATACACCTAGGTAATAGAAGATAGATACGTACAAACTGGTATTAACATCAGTTAAACCATACTTCAATAAAGTGGGTAACTTTCCGCATATCTTGTCAAAAAAATTTCTTCTTTGTATCGGCTTTTAAACATGAAACCAGGAATATGAAACCTGGAGCTGAAACATGAAACCAGGAATCGAACTAGATAATTCAGGGCTTCATGAGACAGTTGTGACTACTCTGTTTTAGTAATCTGCAAAATAAATGTGCATCATAAGCATTGGGAAGGTAATTACAGAAAGTTATTCATTTAAAAACATGAATCTAACTGACAATAATTATGGAATAAAATGTAGGTAGTACCTTGATTTTTCTTTCACTAATGCATGCAGATCTATAGCTTTCTTTCAAAATACGACCTGCATCAGTTGTAGTTCCACATGGAGGGCCAGTAGTTCTCCTAGATGCTATGTTATACCTATGATAAAAGGCAGTGTAATCAAATTACAAAACAAGAAAGAAGATGAAACAACTTTGGAATTCATTAAAAATCTGATTATACCAAAAGATAGATAACTTAAAGGCTTGCATTTTGTTTAAACATTACAATATCTCCAGGGAACCATCAACTTTGCAGTTATACACAGTTGGATACTGGCACTTTTGTTCTCCACTACAATTTATGATCCTGAAATAACTTACAGTCGACAACCAAAACAGATCGAAACAATAACAACAAAAAGTAAATGAGGATTTGCTGACCAAAATGAGCAAAAACATATCTGAAAGACAATCGAGTTTCACTTTCATTAAAATTAAAGATGATTAAACATGAATACACTTACCGAAAGGAATTCCAAAGAAGAAATCATAAATATTTGCTGCCTTTATGGGCTCCTTGATATCTCACTCTTGTAATTTCACCTCATTTAATAACTTTCCAACTACAGACACTTCATTACTAGGATGTGATCTAACTGACCCCTCTGCGTGCAACTTTGAATCACCAGCTGGAGAAGTCATTGGGGTTATCATATCCAAACTACATGGTTATATACCTCCTAATTGAAAACAGAAAAAAAAAACGTATAAGTCATTGTCAAAATGTATGAAAGAACCTAACACCTTTCGTATGATTAATTATATTTTCCAATCAATGAATTTACATGGTTGAATCCATCTTACCCTCCAAAAAAAACTATTTCCTCCTTGGTAGATGTGTGTTCGCAGATGAAACTCCTTCCATGTTAAATTAAAACATCTCACACGAAGTTTGAACCACCGAAAAAGCACATTGGGGATTTTGCACTACCCCTCATCTGTGCAACCATTTACTATGTTCAAAGTGAACACAATATATATAATATCATGCAAAGAGTTGCAACTTATTTTGATAATATAAAGAATACCATGTCCCCAAGCCGCCGCCACCACCATCTCCAATACCCATCCTATCCTATACAGTAATAGGTGACATAGTTTTACTATGAAATTTTAAGAACCAGCATTTGATACTCAGAGAGTGAAGGTTACTAACAACTACAAAAAAATGCGAGAATTGTAAACAATGTTTGTGAATCAGGGGACAAAGTGAGGAGACTATGTTAATAGAATGAAAATAAAAAAAATAACACTAGTACCATGCTGCTGAAAGTCACTACCACCACCATCTCTACAACCTGATTCATACTATTACAAATCACCACCACCACCATCTCCAGTACCCGCTTTATTCTACTACACGTCACCATCACCACCTGGTCCAATATTTGTTCCTTACTACTTCAAATTACCACCTCTACCATCTCCAGTCATTTTACTAACACACTAAACACAAACCAAAGTAATTAAAAATAAAATCCAATAAACAAAGATACCAACAAGGATTGCATCAAATACACTTTGAGCATCTTAAGTTATTTAAAACCCATATCAGATTTTTCAGATTAAAACATTAAGATCCAATGAGAACCCAAAAAAAATCTTAAAAGACGGTAAAAAACTCATCTTGGATGGGAGAATCAAGAGCAAAATCAGAGATCCGACTATAACTTCTCAGCTTCATCAGTATCTTCATCGTCACTCTCATCTATCACCCCACTTATCTGTACACACATTTCTAGGGTTTTAGTATTAGAAAAATTCACAAAAATCGCATTTTTAGAGGTTGAGAACAGTTACAATACCGATTCATGGTGATTTTCTCCGGATTTATAAGCTGAAGCAGGTAGAGAAGGATCTCAATTTTCCAAATAATCCCTGAACAAAGAAAGAGATGAATTAAATTTGCATCTATTCATACAGTGTAAAGTTTCAATAGATCTGGATTAGTTGATTCCTTGATAAGTTAATCTTCCTCAGAGAAAACCTGGGAGAGAAAAAGAAAGAAGCTGAGGCGGTAGCATTTAGGGTTTTTCTAGAGAGGAGAAAGATAGCAGAACCGAAGAAAGAGAAACAGAGAGAGGAAAGTGAAGGGAAGGAAAGCGAAAATTTTTTTATGGTGTAAATGCATTTTTGGACGGTGAATAATAAATCTCATATACAGATTATAGAGATTTTTTGGATGGTAGAGATTTTGTTTGGACTTTCATAAAGATTGGGTAAAGAAAAAGAAAATAAAACTGTATTATTTTAAAATCTTATAAGGAATTATAAAAGATAACATTAGATGAAAAAAATGTAATATGTCATAGTATAAGACACTTATAAGTGTATTTTAATAATTTCAGAAAAATAATAATTAAAGAAACTCATATTTCCGATTTGAGACACTTATATATGTGGAAGCAGTAGAGACATTTATATGTGTCTCAAGCCCAAAAAACAATATGTCTCAAATCAGCCCATATGGTGTAGTGCTCTTACCTTTAGGTTTTTTTTTTTTGAAAGACAAAAGAGACGCCGGGTTTTTGATTTTCTGGTATTCTGGGGTTGATGGACAAAATTTACCTTGACAATTTTTGATTATATATTTTTGGATAAATCTTTTAGAATTGAAATGGCTATGAATGAAAGTGATGCACACGTCCCAAGTAGGCCATGGGACCGTGTGTTGGTAGATGACACGGGATGAAATATGATTATAGGTTTTATCAAACTTGAAAAAGCAGACCACGTATTTTTCCAGAATAAGACTTACTCGGTTTCTGAGGTCTTCTGATGAAAATAAACTTTCCAGGCAAAGGACCAAGTTTTTCGAAAAACATGGCTGAGGGAAGTCCCCAGTGTTCCGAATCGTTACAGAGTTGTCTAATGACCGAGCCATCAATCCTTGGTGTAGGAGCGGAATATCACAACAAATGATAACTTACGAAATTGTGGAAAGAAAAGACATCTTGCGAGCAAAGAATATTTTGCGAGCAAAGAATATTTTGCGAGCAAAGGAAATCACGAGGAAACCAAAAGAAGTTCGCGAAATGAAGTTACGAAGGTTCGCAAGATAATTCTCAAATCCGAAATGGCGGGACAACACAACTGTCATATTTTGTAAGATCATATAAATAGCCATTTAGGCATGAGAGGAAAGGAGAGACACATTTTGAGAGAGGGGATGATTTTAGGAGGAGAGAGAAAATTTTAGAGAGGGATTTATTTTCTTTATCATCTTCTTCCCCAAAATTCTAGAACTCCAAATATTCTTTAATGGAGTCTCAATTGTAAAATCATGTAATCACATACAATCACTAGTGAAGCACCGTGGATGTAGATCACATTGATCGAACCACGTAAAAATCTTTGTGTCTCTTTATAATTTTAGTACCTTAATTCTTAGTTTCATATCAAATTAATTAGGTTTAAGAATCATTTTAATGGATTCTAATGAGGGTGTAGTTGTGAGATAATCCGCAACTACATAATTGGCGCTAGAAACAGGGACTTAACCTTGTTGGTTCAAGAAAGTTTGAAAAATTGGTTATTGATGGTGATGAATTGTACCGGATCTATGAGTCTTGAAGACAGAAATGGAAGTTCTTTTATTGGCATCTTCAAACAACAAACACATTAGTAGTAGTTCAGGAAGAGAGATGTGGATATGGAGAAATCGTCAAGCAAAATGAAATTTACACATGCTACGTCAACAATCGCTTCCAAAAAGGACAAATTTCTTCTCACTTTTCTTATTCTTTGTTTCATTTTTCAAAATTTGGGAATTTCAAAACACAAATTGAAAAATAAATTTTTTGCGATCTAAACTTTGCTTTTTGTAGAAATCTGATTTATGATGGAAATTTTGAATTTAAAAATGTTTTTGCTATAAATTTGTAGTAACCAAATCTCGTTTTACAAATTTGTTTAAAGAATTTCTGACAAAGTCAAATTTCAAGATTTTCTGTTGGTTAGAGATTTAGAGATTTACATTTCGCAAGAACAAAAACAAGAAGAATATATGGAAAGTTTTCATTCTTCATACGAAAACATTACTCATCTTAATGATCTATAAACTGCTAACCAAATTTATTAATCGTTTGCAGCAAAAAATTTGCAAAGCTCTGCGTCACTGACGAAGAAATGTCATTCCTGCGAAGAAATGGGATAAATGTCATCATGAGTTCGAATCTTACGAACATAAATGTCCAAGGAGAAGAAGAAGAAATTCAGTAGGACGGGGTGAAATTCAGTAGTTCATTTTGCACAAAACAATTCGAGTTACATAAACTGTTCAGGGAGATATAAGTAAGCAAAAGAACAAAAGAAGATTTACGTACAAATGTTCATTTATGTACTTACGAAAGAGATTATCTCCATTACGAACAAAAGAAGAAGTATACGAAGAAGAAAGTTCGCAGCTACTAATTCTTACGAATGAAGTTACTAAAGGATGCTTTAGTCACGTGTGCTGGAAGTAAATACCATCAGCAAGTAAATTTTAAGAGAAGAAACAAAAGTTTAAGCCGGGCAAAAATTTGTGAGCAAAAATCTGCGAAGCTTATACCATCAAAGAACTCCGAGAGAAGAACACATGGGGAGATCTTAAACAATTTGTATCATTAGATACAAGGGAATAGTTGCGAAGATAGATATAAACAGTTACGAAGAATAAAAGCAAAGAATGAAAAGAAAATGTCCAGCCAACTAATAAAATGGAGCCATCACTTCGAAAAGTGGCAAAGGGAAGTTGAAATTCCTCCAGGGAAGACATAAAGCTGATAGGAGGAATATTTATCACTGTTAAGATGAATGGAGGAACATCACATGAAGAAATAAAAGTATCAGGAAAAGATCAAAGATCATTATACGAATTAGATTGCGAATGTTCGCAAGAAAAAATAAGGAAATACGCATCTCAAAGGGATCTCGACTCAACAGCGTGAAGAAGAATATAGCATGAAAGAAGAACATATTGAAAACAATTCTACAGCTTCGCAAAAATTGATGAATGTTATTGCTAGTGTAATTATACTGACGAATGTTCGCAATCTTAGCTGGAAAGGAATGTTGATGAGATTATAACATTACCACTACAATCATTGTCAACAATCAGCGAACATGAGAGCGAAAAGACCATAATCCGGAAGCAGCAAGGATATAAACATGATTATAGATTGTGAAGAAACAGAGTTATTGATCAAAGAAGATTTTCCAGCGAGAGAACAATTAAAATCCAGCAAGCATGTTTAGGCCAACAAAAAGAGTCAACTATAGCTGAGACTAAAATATTTTCCAGTGATGCAAAAATGCAATGACGTTTCTCCAAATATTAAGTTTATTAGCAAAGAAAGTTAAAAACATCATTTGAGTCGACATCATTTCTGAGAAAAAATCCTAGCAGAACTTCCTGTAGGTGGATGCAGTTCACATCAGCTATAAAGAAATTTCATTCCTGCAAAGAAACATATATACTAAGAACATTTGATGCGTGAAGATATACTTCGCAAATAAATAAGGGAGAAATAAGGGAGAAATGAATTAGTCCAACTTACAACAACCAAGTATCAATTTTTGCGAAGGTGAAAAGAACAGCAGCCAATGACTGTATATTTCTTCCCTAAGGCGGTAACCAGAATCCATTTCATGAAGAGGGAAGTTTGCAACTATTTAACTTCATGAACATTTACTTCATGAATATTCACTTAAGTTCGCAAATATCTAACTTCTTAAATATTTACTTCGCATATATTTTCCAAGACTTGCATCGACATAACCTAGTTTGGGAAGAAGCAAACTACTCCGTGAACAACCAGCAATCCATCAGAAGCATAAGGTGAACTCTATCACAACTCTCGCAGACATGTATCTTCGGCAACACACCAGTTCAAAAGTTACCAGTATTGTTTCATTATTTCGCAAACAAGAGACAACAACAAGCCGAAAAAGATAAGTACCATTTCCTTGAATATTTTATTTACAGAAGACAAAAGATTTTTGAATTTATTTACTAAAACGGATATACTCGTAAAATTTCTACAATTTCAAAGATTTCAAAACAGTTCAAAGATTTTTTAGATTGGTTAAAAGCGATACAATCGCAAGATTCAAAAATGACTTCATCGCAAAATTTAAAAGATCTCAAAAAAAAATTCAAAGACTTCAAAATTACAAAAAAAAAAAAAAAAAAAAAAAAATAGAGAAAATTAAATTCCTATATTTCTATAGAACAATTTTGATTAATACTTCTCATACTTTTCATACTTCTTATACTAAACATTTCATGAAAACATTCAACATTTTATGTACATGAAAAATTTACGATGAATTTTTAAAAGGCGAAAAAATACCGCCATTTACGATTAACTTGCGAATAAAAGACCGCAATCTGTGATCAGCCTCCAAAAAAGAAAGAGAGCCGCAGAAAATTTTATACAGGCAAACCTTTGTGGCGTACACCCTAGTTCGCGAAGCTATATTTCGTAAGAGGCAAAGTCCTAAAGTACGTCATTTAAGGGGGTACCTATAAACGTGGCTAAGGGTAACCGTAACACCACCAAGGGCCCTTAGTACATGGTAAAAATTTAGGGGTACAACCTAATAATGGGGTACCTATCCGGGTTAGACACTTTGGATTCTCACCTAATCTAGCGACATTACGCAATATAAAATGCGGTGTAAGAGGATTTAGGTTGGGCGACTAAGGCATACTGTCTTTCCCAAGAAGTGCAGAAAACGATCAAGGCGCCGAGGTACACGGTTGAGTCAAGAGTGCCGGGTGAGGTTGAACCACATCTGCCATTTTTGACAAGTCTTGGAAAATGATACACTTGGCCCAAAGATACCCCATAGGGTGCAACCTCGTAACTATAAGCCCTATAGGAAAAAAGGATAAGAGGTTGCGATCAAAAGCTGGTTGTTGGAAGAACCGGATGGGAAGAGATAACCTTGTATGGTCGATGTACGCTTCCTTGAAGGGGCAACCAGGGGGAAGATAAAGGGCAGCACCCTCCATTAGGGAGCTGATACGTGCTATAAGACGCAAATGTCACGAGGCTTCTTGTTTGCGAAAACATAAAGGCTTGTCATATTTGTGCAACAAATGAAGTTCTGCGAGCCTTCTAAAAAAAAAAAAAAAGAGAAAGAAAGAAAAGAAAAAGAACTCGCAAAACATAACAATGAAGATAAGATGAGATCAATGGGTTTTTGCATGAAAGTGTAAAGACGTCCTGCGATTTCATCGCAAGACGATAATGTCACGAGGTTGTATATTCACAAGAATGTTCAGACTTGTCATATTATCGCAAATACAAAATATTATCACAAAAGAGGTGGCAAAATAAGACCTTTACTTAGGAAGGCATGATAAGACCACAGTAATTCATGAAATTTATTCCATCAATATCATTGAAGAATTTTTACAAGAATATATATCATGAAGTCCTAACAAAGAAGACAATTCCATCAAGATCATTGAAGAATTTTGAAGAGAATATATATCATGAAGACAATCCCATTGAAGAAACAAAGAAGACAATCCTATTGAAGAAACAAAGAAGACAATCCCATTGAAGAAACAAAGAAGACAATCCCATTGAAGAATTTTTACGAAGAAGAAGCGATTTCATTCGCGATCAAAGACGAATATATATAAGAAAATACATAAATAAACTTGCGAAGATAGTTATATGAATGGAAGCAACTCAAAGTTATATCAATTTTACTACGGAAAAATGAGCTAAATAACAGAAACTTGAAATATGCATTATAATAGATAAGTATTCACATCATACAAGCATCATACTCGCATCATTCAAGCATTATATTTGCATCATAAATGCATTATATAAACATTTCATGGCATAAGCATCGCATACAAATTTCATAACATAATCATTACATAAATATTATATTCGCACAAGTATTGTACAAAATTTTACAGGAAAATACCACGAAACTTCGCAGAAAAGTTCATAATTCGCAGGACTATTCATAGTTCGTAACACTATATTCTTAACACTATATTCGCAACAGTATGATTCGCAACAGTATGATTCGCAAACAGTACATTCGCAACAGTAAGTTCGCAACAGTATGTTCGCAGCACTATTCAGAAGTTCAGAAATGCGCAGAAAAACTCAGGAATTCGCAGAAATATTCAGAAGATAACAGGGTTACCACTTGAGGCAGAGGCAACATAACAATAGAGATGCAATTTAATTATTCAACATTTTCTCAAGAATTCTCTTTCGAAGATAAAGAACAGAGGCAACTATGGATACCCAAGAAAATATTTGATGTTCTTTATCTTCTCAGCAAGAATCCTCACCAAAAGTGGAATAATAATTTCACATGAACAGAGGCAATATTTATCACTCTCTTAAGGATACTTCATACTTCTTATATATTTCGAGGATTAAGTACTTCTTATACTTCTTCAATGATATTTTATATTTCTTATACTTCATACTTCTTCAAGATATTTCACATACTTCATACTTCGCAAGATGATACTTCTAATTACTTCTTAAAGCTTTAGAACTTCGCAAAAGAATAGAGGCAAGTATATACTTTTTTGAGTTTGATATTCTTTCGCTCGTTCCTTCATCAACAAAGATCAAAGACTATTCCAACAACCACAGCAAGTGATTTTTTCTTGAAGATCACTCTTCAAGCAATATTCAAGAAAAAAGAGGCAAGATGTAGGAGCGGAATATCACAACAAATGATAACTTACGAAATTGTGGAAAGAAAAGACATCTTGCGAGCAAAGGAAATCACGAGGAAACCAAAAGAAGTTCGCGAAGTGAAGTTACGAAGGTTCGCAAGATAATTCTCAAATCCGAAATGGCGGGACAACACAACTGTCATATTTTGTAAGATCATATAAATAGCCATTTAGGCATGAGAGGAAAGGAGAGACACATTTTGAGAGAGGGGATGATTTTAGGAGGAGAGAGAAAATTTTTGAGAGGGATTTATTTTCTTTATCATCTTCTTCCCCAAAATTCTAGAACTCCAAATATTCTTTAATGGAGTCTCAATTGTAAAATCATGTAATCACATACAATCACTAGTGAAGCACCGTGGATGTAGATCACATTGATCGAACCACGTAAAAATCTTTGTGTCTCTTTATAATTTTAGTACCTTAATTCTTAGTTTCATATCAAGTTAATTAGGTTTAAGAATCATTTGAATGGATTCTAATGAGGGTGTAGTTGTGAGATAATCCGCAACTACATAATTGGCGCTAGAAACAGGGAATTAACCTTGTTGGTTCAAGAAAGTTCGAAAAATTGGTTATTGATGGTGATGAATTGTACCGGATCTATGAGTCTTGAAGACAGAAATGGAAGTTCTTTTATTGGCATCTTCAAACAACAAACACATTAGTAGTAGTTCAGGAAGAGAGATGTGGATATGGAGAAATCGTCAAGCAAAATGAAATTTACACATGCTACGTCAACAATCGCTTCCAAAAAGGACAAATTTCTTCTCACTTTTCTTATTCTTTGTTTCATTTTTCAAAATTTGGGAATTTCAAAACACAAATTGAAAAATAAATTTTTTGCGATCTAAACTTTGCTTTTTGTAGAAATCTGATTTATTATGGAAATTTTGAATTTAAAAATGTTTTTGCTATAAATTTGTAGTAACCAAATCTCGTTTTACAAATTTGTTTAAAGAATTTCTGACAAAGTCAAATTTCAAGATTTTCTGTTGGTTAGAGATTTAGAGATTTACATTTCGCAAGAACAAAAACAAGAAGAATATATGGAAAGTTTTCATTCTTCATACGAAAACATTACTCATCTTAATGATCTATAAACTGCTAACCAAGTTGTAGTAGAAACATACTCTGGTATCATTAAGGAGTGAGGAGTAAATGGAGGAGGTGGTAACCGTATGCATGGATTTGATGTCTCATAAAGTGGCTAATGCATGAAATTGATTTTCATGAAACTGTTAACGTTATGGAATTGATGTCCATAAAGTTTGTTAACTCACGGATTTATGTCCCATGAACATTTCCAACATAACTCCCATATTTACTAGGTTCCTCAACCAATTGTTACTTCCTTATGAGGGGCGTAGTGTATGCCGCACGCTGTAGACCGCCAAACCAACACCCAAAGAGAATCCCCCTGTTTGTGTTGATGTCTCGAATGTTTTTGGAAAACATATAAAACGTTGTTGTGGCTTGGCAAGTCGAGCTTGGGGAACTTGCTATCCAGGTGACCTTCGACGGTCAAGATGTTGCATCTTCAGAGGAGGGGCAACCGTTGATCGTTGCACGCCTTTGTTTTGGTAGCCGTGTAGTGAGGTCCAACAGGGTGGCACGGCTAGGGTGTGTTTATACTTGGCATGAGGAGCCAAGGGTTTGCCATGGGCGCATGGCGTGACTATCCTGGATTAGGTGCGCGACCAAGCTATGGTTTCGGGTCTAAGCTCATGAGGGGACTTTTATACGGCCAAGATTTGCTCCTGGGATTGAAGGGAAACCGTTAATGGGCGCCTGGCTTCAATTTGGTAGCCGCATGGGGATGACAAGTATGGTGGCGCAGAATGAGGGGCCATGGCGAGGCATGGTGCGGCTAGCTTGGCTAGGTACGTGACCAAGCTATGGCTTGTAGTACCAGAATATCGCTACAACACTATTCCTGCGATATTAACAACGTTTCTGCGAGCGTTACTGACGATTCTTCAACAACTCTTCACGAGCGTTGCAGAACAATTAAAAGAAACTGACGATGGAAGAAGTAAAAGAAGAATGTGTTGATTCTGCAATGGTCATCAATCTTACGATAGGGAATATTCTAACGATCGCGATAAGATTGCAGAGTAGATCCGAATTAAGGGGAAATCTTAGCTGTCTTCCACTATATGTTTTCCTATATAAAGAGCACGATAGATCCAGAAAAGGATGATGCATTTTTGAGAGCTGAGAGAATTTTGAGGAGAGAGAAACTCCAGAAAGAAAGTTGTACTTCTGAGTTTCAATATTTCTTGTAATTCTTCCTGAAAGTGAATTAATAAAAGTGTTGTTGTTCATTCACAATCATGACTTAGTTTTCATAGATTCTTGACAAGGGTGTAGTGTAGGAAATCCTGCAACTACATTTTTGCGCCCAGAAACAGGGAGAATCAGTCTAAGAAACCTCAAATTGCAACTTGAAGATTTGAAAAAATTATTAGAATTGGAGAAATGGCTAGAAGGAGAAGAAATACATCAGAACCACCAACAACTGTGAGGAGTAAAAGACTTGTAGGTGAAGGAACAAGTGAATTAGAAGAATCTTTAAGAATAAGATCAGGAAGAAATAGAACAAGAAATGAAGTAGAAAATTCAAACCAACAGCCGAATCAACAAGCACAATCGCAAAATACGGATGTGGATTATGATAGAGTGAGCGTACACACTTGGAGGTCGGATTCAATGGAAGAAGCAGAAAATCGACAATTAAGAAATTGAGAAGAAGGAGAAAGAAATCAAAGAATGGCTGGAGGATTAGTTCACGTGGTACGTGAAAATGGGACAGTAGATGATCTGAGGCAAAGAACACATGAAGAAAGGAGATTAGAGGCGGAGGAACGTGCAAATCTAACAAGACAAAATCATGAACTAAGAATGGATAATTTGAGGTTACAAAGAAGGAGGTCAAGAAGTACTGTAAGATCAAATTCAAGATCATTAAGGGAAGAACCAAGGAGAAATTCCCCAATGAGAAATGTTAGAGAAGAAGTGCAAAATTTAAATGGAGAGCAACGTCATAGAGAAGAAGAGATAATTGGAGATCGTTATAATCTGCGTGACAATAGAAATCAAGAGGGAAGAAACAACCAAATTTAAGAAGAGAATCCAGAGGAAGGTAGGAGGATATTGCATGGGAGAGAATCAAAGGAATCAAAGAATAATTGAAGAATAAATTGAAAGATACTATACTGAACAAGCGCGCCTGGCTTGCGAGAGAGAAAGATTAAGAGCAGAAGTAGAAGAGCAAGAATTTCGAGAGGAAGTACGACAAAATAACCATGAAAATCGAGAAAGAAGACGTACACAAAATCGCTATAATGATAATATTCAAGAGGGGTATGATAGGATACAAAGGAGAATAGAGAGACAGCGAAGAAAAATGAGGAGAAATGAAGAAATTCGCAGAGAAGAAGATAGGCAACTGCGATTTCAAGAGGATGGTGAAAAAGAAAATCACAGAGAAAGACAGGATGATGATGAAGAAGGAGATACACAAAATCTCGCAAGACAAGAACGCAGAAGAAGGGAAGCTGCATTAAAAAGGCCAATGGAACAAAACTCAGTTGAGAATGAGCAAATTCTGAGAGAGTTAGCAGAAATGCGAGGAATGATAAGAAATAGAAGAGAAGGAGGTAGAAGGAAACTTGATGAAGCTATTGAAGAAGCTGCGAGGACTCCATTTACTCAAGAAGTACAATTAAGAGGAATACCTCCAAAATACAATTTACCAGCATTAACCAGCATTTTTGATGGGACTACTTGTGCCGTTCAACACGTTAAAGCTTATGTTAGATGTATGCTACAGTGGGAGAATCATGACGCTGTGTTATGCAATTATTTTGCATCTAGCTTAATTGGCGAGGCGTTGAAATGGTTTGAGGGATTACCAAAAAATACTATAACTTCTTTTGATCATTTACAAGCTACATTTTTAGGAGAGTACATCAGCAATAATTCATCGCGGCCGGGTATTGAAGATGTGTTTGGGCTAAAACAAAGAGTTGGCGAGAGTCTGAAGCATTTAACCATAAGGTGGAAATCAATGTGCAGTGAGATGGATGGAAGGGTGGATGAAAGATACCTGATCATATCCTTCATTAACGCAATGTTTGCGACTAATTTGTTGTACATTCAAATTTTCAGAATCAAAAATACAATTACCATGACAGAATTGCGAGAGCTACAGGAAGAATATATTGCTTTAGAGGAGAAACAAAATGAGATGGAATCATATCCAATTTTGAACACCAGCTAGCTAGCGGCAAGTGGAAGTTTTCTTCCTAAAATGATAAATAATGTGGCGAGCACCTCGCAGACACAACAAGAGAAAGTGGTGATTGATAACCAGCAGAAATTAGTAGCGATGGGCAGTCGAGATCAGGAAGAATATGAAAGGGAGAAGAATTATTATAATCGCGGTGGTAATAATAAGATTCAAAGACTCGATCAACCTCAAGAAACTTATGGTGGATAAAGGCAGAATAATTTTAAAGGACAAGGTAATCAGAGGATAATCTGGGAAAAAATTAAGATGCCCACACTCAATACTAGCATAGAAAAAATTTGGGAAGCTATCATTTTAATGGAAAATATACCCTCTCCATGGAACATGGGAAAAGAACCCCATCCAAACAATCGAAGTCAAGAATTCTGTCCTTATCATCATTTTCATGGTCACACAGTAAACGATTGTAGGAATGTGAAGAGAATAATCTTGAGGATGATTGATCAGGGAAAGTTAAATCATTTTCTAGTTGGACATCCACAATCTCAGCAATTACCGCCAGCACCAGAAACTCGCAGATTGAATGTTGTAAAAGGAGCGGAAACATTCGTAATAGATGTTGGAGCCAAAGAAAAGAATTTGTTTTTTAATTCTATTGTACATTCACGCATAATTGTAGAGGATTTCCTTGACAATATTTTAAGCAGGGTCTTCGCGAGAGACACAGATGGAAGAGAGATATTGAATATCTCGAAATCCTCGCCATTAGAGGAGTGGCAGAAGAAAACTCTATCTTTCACTGCGCAAGATGTATCCGAGGTTGGCGAGCATCACGATAATACACTGGTCGTACGATTAGAGATTAATCCAAAACAAATGCAAGAACAAGATGAAGAGAATGATAGTAAAGTTGAAGATTCTTGGGCCATCAACAAAGTCTTAATAGATACAGGGAGTTATGTTGATATATTATTTTATCATACCTTTAAAACCATGGGAGGAAAAGACGAAGATCTAATTCCATGAACATACAAAATCTATGGTTTTAATGGCACAGCTAACAGACCAAAGGGGGAAATTGAAATGCAGATACTGTTAAAAGGAATATCTTCAAAAATCTTATTATGTGTTGTGGATATCGAATCACCCTACAATGCCTTAATAGGACGAACCTGGTTACACGTGATATTGGGTGTAGCATCTACTTATCACCAGTGTATCAAATATCCTCATCCAAAAGGTGTCGGAGTTATTAAAGGAGATTGGAGAGAAAGCAAGAAATGTTATGAAATCGATATGAAGTCTTGCGAAGAATGAGCTGAAAAGAATGGCAATTGGAAGTGCAAAATTAAGCAACGACAGAAATGTGAAAGGTTAATAATTGATACAATAGAACGAAAAAAAGATGTGAAAGCTGATGACGAGCGTCTCGCAGAAAAAGAGACAACAACAAAACGTAGAAGAAAAGCAGAATCATAAAATAGTAAGTAAAGAGGTAAAATGATGAACTTCAGAGAACTCTGCGAATAATTTGTTTGAAAAATATGTAATTGAACAAGATATTTTGCTTGAAAGAATCACAAAACTTTACCAAATTGATCAAAGTTATGAAATTCTATCAGAGTTACAATACTCACAAGAAACGCGAATAAAATTTCGCAGAGACATAAGAATGGGACGAACTTTCATGGCGTGCACCCTAGTTCGCGAATAAAATTTCGCAAGAGGCGAATGTAAGACCTAATAGCGCGTCATAAAAGGGGTATCTCTGGACATGACTCAGCGATAAGGTTATACCTCTGCTGGAACCTGAGTCATGCAGACTATGGGGTTAAAGAAAACCTATCCGGGAGAGGGATCTTGGATTTCCAACTATATATGGTTATACCCTGGTTGGACGACTGAGAGTCTCTTCCAAGAAGTGCAAAGTATGACCAAGGCGCCGAGGTACACGGTTGAGCCAAGGGTGCCCGGAGCGTACGAAACTCTCTTGCCATCCTTGGTAAGTCTTGGCTACAATGCACTTGGACTGAATAAAACCCCACTTAGGGTGCAGTCTTGTAACTATAAGCCATATAGGCATAAAGGACAAGAGGCTGCGAACACAACTGGTTGTTGGAAAATCCAGATGGGGGGAGCTAGTCTTGTATGGCCGATGTTCCCTCCTTGAAGGGGCAACCAGGGGGAAGATAAGGGAGGCACCCTCCATTAGGGAGCTGATAAGTGTCTTAAGACGGCAATGTCATGGGGCTTTATGATCGCAAGAACATTTAGGCCTGTCATATTGTCGCGTAACATAAATGATTCAGAGGCAACAAGCCACGAGAGCAATGTTAAGATGAGATCAATGGGTTTTTACATGAAAATGTAAAGACGTCCTGCGATTTCATCGCAATACGACAATATCACAAGGCTTTGATCTTGCGAGAGAACTTAGACTTGTCATATTATCGCAATATAATCAAAGAAGAAAGTTAAGGCAAGATCAATGGGTCAATACATGCAAATGTAAAGACGTCCTGCGATTTTATCGCAGAAAGAAGAAGCGTGGAAAAATAAGACCTTTAATTAGGAATGCACAATAAGACCACAAGATTACTGCGATAATACGCGCAGATGTTATAAGAATTGCGATTTCATGCAACTATTATTTGACGGTAAGATCGCCAATATTAAGGTAAATTTTTATTTTTATTTATTCTTTAATCAATTTTTATATTGCAGATGAATAATAGAGGCAGGTATGGGAATGCATGAGAATGATGAAATTATTATTCATCTATCATATAAAAATTGCATAGATACAAGCACGTAGATAATTAAAAGAATAATAGTTATATTGATTGATTAACTTGCAGAAAAAGAACTGTTTTCTGATTCTTACAGGTAGAAACAAAAGAGGTAAAAGAAATTTACAAATTAACGGCAATATTACAGAAAAAGGAGAAAGAAAAAGAAGAGCTAGTTAGATCCATCGCGATTCTCCTTATCAGACTTCTCCTCATCGCCAGATTCTTCCCCTTTATCATTATCATCATTATTTTCTTCTCCACCAGACTTTTCACCTTCGTCATCACTATCATTTTCATCCTCGTCAGAATTTTCATCCTCACTATCAGAGATGTCAAGATTTGAAATTACTGCGGGTACTTCTTTCGCAAGATCAGGGTATACAAAAGGAGAAATTTCATGGTCATCACAGACCAATTTAACAGAATCATTATGAACGACAATGAGAGATCTATTGAAATTCGCGGTGGTGATGACAAACTGCTTCTTCAGTTGTAAATATTTGTAATTGCGAGAAGCAAGAGTGTTCGCGAGTTGATCCTTTTCTTTTTCAAGCTCCTTGATTCTTTCAAGATAACCTTTTTCAGCTTCTACAAGAATATAACAACAAGTTAGAAATTTTATAAAAGAGAGTAATGAAAACAAGAAATTAGCGAGAAGAAGAGTAGCCAATAACCTTCTCTGTTAGAAATCATATCTCTAATTAGAGCCGCCTGTTCGACTTGAAGGCTAACATTTACACCTAAATCATTTTTGGCATTGTCAAGAACCTTCACAACCCAGGAAAACTCATTATCGCTATTAATAAGGAGACAAGATTGAATTTGAGTCTCCCTCGCAAGAAGATCTTCATTCTCGCGGATAAGCCTATCTCTAACCATTTGAACTTCAAGGAGAGTTTTATGAAAATCTGCTAAGGTTTCAGATCCCTTTTTTATGGCGAGATCCTTCTCGTCAATAAGATCGTTATTCTTCTGCCTTAATTTATCTATTTCTTTCTTTGAATCAAAATAAAGGCGCCTATATTTGTCAGTCAAGCCTAAATTGAATCTATGTTCAAGTTTTAAGAGATTAAACTTGGATCTAAGTTCATCTATGGAAAGGGAGTTAATCTTATCATCGGAGAAGTTACTCAAGGAATTATTAAGACTAGCGAGAAGAGTATGATCATCTATAGGTTCAGGGAAAGTTTGAAAGATTATAGCCTCGTCAGTAAGACCATAAACATCTGCAAGTTAAAAGTGATTGCCTGAATAAGCCGCAATAGAATAAAAGGAATTAAGAAAGATGGGAAATTAATCATACCATAGAGTTGTTGGTTAGATTTATTGAGATTAGCGATCTTTTTCTTATCAACAGAAGCTTCCATCTCCATCTGTTTATTATTCTTGCGAAGTTCAATAACTTCGGACTCTAGCTTTTTCTTATCTTGGCAAACTTTAGCAGCTTTCTCTTCAGCATAGAAGCATATTTTGTATAAATCAGAAGCAACAACAAAAGAAGCTCTACCAACCTGCGAAGAAGAGAAATAAATCAAACTCTAATTATAGAGAAAGTATAAACAAACTGTAGAAGATAAAACATACCAAGGCACCAAGAAAATTCAAGAGACTGGGAGTCAGTGATCTTGAGATTACTTGGAGAGAATAATTATCTACTAAGATAGGGGCATCGCAAACTTTAGCGAGAGCTTGTGATGTCTTTTCAATAACTTCATCCTCACCATTGGAGGTCATGCTATGGGAAATATCGCTGAAAATTCTGGATAAATGAGTCATTGAGGAATCAGAAGAAGAAGAATTTCTTATTGAAGGAAAACCACCAGCATTAAAATCCTCGTCAATATCCTTATCAGGACCAACACTTGGATTTTCTGGAATTGTCTGAGGATTTGAAGAAGAAGAAGGTTGAATTTTTAATTTCTTTAGCGGAGGATCGCTAGATTCATCATTGCGAGGGGCAGAATATCTTCCCCTAGAAGAAGTAGTCGGCTTCTCAATTATAGATTTCCCAGATGGTTCCTTTGGAGATTTCTCCTTGATTTTTGGAGGAGGCAGTGGTTCTAATTCTTCGATTTTCTACGAGCACAGATGAAGATAAGAAATAGGGGCAACAATATATTGTTAAAATTTATGAAGAAATATTTCTTACTTCATTTGTAAAAGATCTCAGAGCCAAGAGAATGTTGGGTTTCCTAAGAGTTTGATAGCTGAGTTTCATTCTATCAATCTGAGAAAATCAAAAAGGTTAGTGAGAGTATAAAGAAGACAATAAATAATAATAACATGAAAAGTTGAGAGAATATACTTCTTTATATCTTTCAGGCAAGCTGAAGACCCAGGGTTGATATTCTGCGAGATTCGTGGGAAGTTCGCGAGAACCAGATATATAAGGACCTTCAAGACTTAATGGGAAGATGAACCACTTATCGTCGCTAGAATGATGAGGACCTTAGTTAGTAGATGTATGAAAGTCAATATCCATCATAAGAGCATTGTCACTAGTGACTTTCTCTTTCTTCAAACGAACACCCCAACATGTACTATCCCTCTTCATAGGGACAATTCTATAGTTTACAAAAAGGTTGTCCACAGTATAATCGCAAGAAACAATGGAGACATCTTTGAACAAAGGATTCTTTGGAGACTCGGGATAGCGAGTTACTTTACCAGCGCCGCGAGAAGTATATTCAAGTAGTAATCTGATGCAATCCCCACCCAATTGGTATATTGCTCGTGAGAATCTCTCATCAGAAATTATTTGATAAAACAGCGATCTGAGGATCGTAAAGAGGGATGGGAAGACCAGCTTCAAGTTGTCCTAGCGATACTATGATTTTCTCGCGAGAACATTGGTCGTCAGTAAATAGTTTAAGGGAAAGTTCTGATTTGGAATCTTGATCCGGAATCAGAGATAAGTTAAAACCTTTAAGTCTTAGTTTCTCGTGCATTCTATTGAAGGCCTTTAAATTTTTAGCACCAGCAGCAACCATTTTAAGTATGGGAATGAAGGAAAAAGTTGAAAAGAAAAAATAAATCACAGCGGTTATAGAAGCGCAATATGCGGAAGAACAGTAAAAATTGCAGAGAGAATATGGAGAGAAGGAAGAAGAAAGTAAAAGAGAAAAGAAGAGGAATGAGAAGAGTATTTATAGAAGAAGAAAATTCTCGAAAAGGATGAAGGAAATTAATGCAAAGGAAATACTTGGATGGTCAGATCGCAGCGGTTACAGAAGACATGTCAAAAATTTATTGGTATAAAGAAACTCGTGAAAACAGCTGGCGAAGGACATAGAAACGTGTCAGAATGGGAAAGCATAAAAGATAAGCGATTATGGCATTCTTAATTCTCATGATCTTCTCTTCTTCGCAGAAAAGACATGAGAAGAGGCAAGATGTAGTACCAGAATATCGCTACAACACTATTCCTGCGATATTAACAACGTTTCTGCGAGCGTTACTGACGATTCTTCAACAACGCTTCCCGAGCGTTGCAAAATAATTAAAATAAACTGACAATGGAAGAAGTAAAAGAAGAATGTGTTGATTCTGCGATGGCCATCATTCTTGCGATAGGGAATATTGTAACGATCGCGATAAGATTGTAGAGTAGATCCGAATTAAGGGGAAATCATAGCTGTCTTCCACTATATGTTTTCCTATATAAAGAGCACGATAGATCCAGAAAAGGATGATGCATTTTTTAGAGCTGAGAGAATTTTGAGGAGAGAGAAACTCCAGAAAGAAAGTTGTACTTCTGAGTTTCAATATTTCTTGTAAATCTTCCTGAAAGTGAATTAATAAAAGTGTTGTTGTTCATTCACAATCATGACTTAGTTTTCATAGATTCTTGATAAGGGTGTAGTGTAGGAAATCCTGCAACTACAGGGCTAAAGTCATGAGGAGACTTTTTACGGCCAGGATCTTCTCTTGGGATCGAATGGCAACCGTGGATGGGAGCCTGGATTCAATTTGGTAGCCGCATGGGGAAGGCCAGTATGGTGGCGCGGTATGAGGGGCCTTAGCGAGGCATGGCGCGGATAGCTTGGCTAGGTACATGACCAATCTAGGGATAAAGTCATGAGGAGACTTTATACGGCCAAGGTTTTCTCCTGGGATTGAAGGGCAACCGTTGATGGGCGCCTGGGTTCAATTTGGTTTAGAAACCCTAATTGGTTCCCTTCACTATAACCGCTACATAATTCTAGTACGGACTCTGATTTTGATGATCCGCCCCTCAAATCAACCGGAAACGAATTTCCTATCTCCTCACGCGAGGAGATTTAGGTTTTGAACTCGTTCGGGAGGGAAAAATTTCCTGAAAGAAAAACTCAGGGAGATTTCATGAGGGACGGAGGCATGCCTTGGCGTAGCATGGAGTGGTTTGGTAGATGGGGCCAAAGGTTTTCCATGGGTGCATGGCGTGGATAGGGCCAAGGCATGGCGCGACTAGCTCAGGCTAGGTGTGGCTGGCATGATTTGCCATTGGCACACGAGATGTGGCTATCATGGCTAGGGCCATGTGTTTATGGGTGAAAAAAATTCCTGCTAATTTTGGTAATTTGGGGTGTGGATGAGGAATGAATCTAAACCTTAAACAAATGTACTGCGCGGTGAGTGCTTGTAGATTCGAGAGATCAATCTGTGCAAGTCCGGCCTAAACCAAGAAATATCCATTCCAGACTTGTTTCGGTCACAAAAGTGAAGGAGATAGGGTTGATCTTAGGGTGGGAAGTGAAGAAGGTGTTGAGAATGTGAAGGTGTTGGCTATGCAGGACTTGTATCAGAATGCTGAAATGGCTTGCAAGATGTAAGCTATCAGTTCCGGTGTTTGAATACAATTGTATCAACACTTGCCTCTGTTATCTGGACTTGTTATGTTCTCTGCAAAATAGGGCGGACAACCTATTTATACAAGTCTTTTAGCCTAACCCTCGTATCTCATGGGAAGTGGAGAAAGTGGAGTGATGGAGTAGTGGAGTAGTGTGTTGGTGTCACACGACCAGGCTTGCCCACTTCTCCCATCATCACTAACCGTCCATGACTTCCTGACACGTTTTTGTGATGGCGCGTTGTGCGCTGCACGCTGTAAACCGCCAAACCCATACCCCAGTATGTGTCCCCCAGTTTGTGACATGATTGATGTCTCGAGTGTGTGGATCGTGGGATCCACAGAAAGTAGCATGTAATGCTACGTTATTTAAGAAATTGATACTTGTGAAGTATCGTGTGTATACTATGTAGGTACTGCATCGAGTATATTCATCATGTATGAAGTATCGTTATTTGAGCGTAATAACTTCATTTCTAGCCTACTCCATGTGATGGTTTGGAAGTTGCGCATGCAAACCCTCCTTTGACCAACCACATGGTGTGGTAGAGTGACGGATGGTGATCATCATGACTCCGCACTGACCAATTAACTCCTGACTAGGGTTATATAACTGAGCTGGTGAAGTTGGATGGATGAGATGATCTTTGAGATAGTCATCTGCGACACTTGGTGAAATTAGGGTTTCGAAGGAGGTGTGCAGGCACCACTCTTCTCCCTGATCGAATCCAAGCTTAGGACATTCTTTTGGGCTGACCGATCATACATGTGTGTAGATGGCACGACGGTATAGGCGCCTATACCTGACCGTTCCACGGAAACGTGATCGGGGCCACTCAATTCATCCGGCGAAGTTGAGTGGTCGAGATCGAATTGCGATAGAAAATTAGTGCCGCAAAAGCTGCATATCGTACCATCTTCGGGCGGGCGTTCCAAGACGACCAGGCTTGGTCGGTCTTAGCCGATAGCTTTAGCATGTAGATGGAAGGCTGATCTTCACGCCTATGCCTTACCGTCCCATGAAAACATGATTTAAGCCGCTCAATAAGTCCGCGGAATCGAGCGGTTGGAAGCTCGTGATTCAAAACCCTAATTTTGGGCTTCAAGGCTGTGCGTCATGCTCTATTCAGGCGCATGATTTAGAATGACCAACCATGGTTGGTCCTGACCGATTGGTCAGGTATGTAGGTGGGCCCACGATGATTGTGTTGACATACTCCGTGCCCTATGAATCTATATCTGCACCCTCCATCTATGCCTGCGAAGATGGATGGTTGAGACTGTTTTGCGACACATGTAATGTGCCGCAAACCCTAATTTAGGGTTTTCCATCCATAATGCTATGGTTTGGACATTTTTCCAAGCTAGGCCAAGGGGAGGCCGACCATGCGGGATCCGCGTTGGTTCGGCAGATATTCCATACCTGCTTGGTAGTTATGGAATCGATCTGGGCCATCCAATCATGATGGTGGAGTTGGATGGTCGTGATCATATCCATACTGATACGGTCAGTCCGGAAGCTCAATCGGGATAATATAACACACCGAGAGTGGCTCAATCGGGCTAGTATAACACACTGAGAGTTCAGCCTGTACGGGTATTTCGTACATGCTTTCATTATAATGCTTGAAGATTCGTGTTGCTCTGCTGAGAGCAACACTCAGTTATCATGATGAACTGATAATGATGAGTACAGGAAATACAAGGCTGTTGCGCATTAATTAATAATGCTAGAAATTCACAGGGTATATGGGATTGTTGCTACATGCTCTAACCTGGACGAATTTCGTGTATTTTATTCACAGAATGGGATTGTTTCCACATGCTCCATTCTAGGTGAATTGATAAAGTGAAGGAGTATCCATCACTTATAAATGGCCTTATCTTTTACAAGATGTTAGCGCATAATTTTTAGGTTTTACAATTTTACCCTTAAATGAAAATCCACCATCAACATTAAGTCCCCTGCCTAGCACATAATGGTTACACTATTGTTGGGTAGGCATGAGATGGTGACAGTTAAAGATAAAACTTATGAGACAAAGTTAGATGTTACCAGGAGAGACATGTTGTCCTGTCCTTCGAGAATGTCACGTTCAAGAGACGTTCGGGCGAGCGTTCCCCTAGCATGATGTCGGTGTTTCCTGCTTTGATGGACTGTTACGCCTGTTTCTTTCATGGGGCTGCTGCGCCTTCTTGATCGAACGTGGGATTGAAGTGCCTGCTTCGATTAAACGTGGGTCCACTGCATGCCTACTTTGGTTGAACGTGAGACTCATCATGCGCCCGCTTCGGTTAATCGTGGGTCCACTTCGTGCCACGTGCCTGCTTTGCTTGGGGCCGGATGTGCCTGCTTCGACCAATATGGACTGGTTGTGCCTGATCAAGTGGGACTCGCTGCATGTCTACTTTGCTTGAGGCCGGCTGTGCCTACTTCGACCTATATGGGGATGGTATCAAGTGGGACCCGCCGCGTGCCTGACTTAAAGTCGACCCTGTGTTTCGAATAAAAACCGACCCGAATGCGTGCGCCTATTTTATTCGAATACCATCCTTGTGAATTTGATCAATACCATATTCGAAAATTGATCCGGACTTGAAACTTGATCCGGACTTGAAAATTGATCCGGACTTGGAACTTGACCAACACCGGACTTGTGACTTGATCAATACCGGATTTGAAAATTGTGCAATGCCGGAATTGTGAATTGATCCGGACTTTTGGCTTAATCAATACCGGACTTGAAGAAACTTGAGCAGGACTTGAAAATTGATCCGGACTTGTGGCTTGATCAACACCGGACTTGAAATTTGAGCAATACCGGACTTGTGTACTCCAACGTGAATATGTGTTCTATCATGTGTGACTACGCATCTCACACGCTTTTACACAATTACTGACTCTTGTCTTTTATTGTAGAATAAAGAAAAGAACTCATGTTGAGATGTCTTCTAGGGATAATTCTGGTGCTAAGTCAGGAGGAGTTGACAACTTCAAAGATATGCCGAACATTGGTGATGAGTTGTTCACCGCGCCCTTTCAACTATATGAAAATATTCGTTCCACAAGATAACCCTTCTCCTATCGACTTCAAGGTTTTTCATGCTCCGCTGGGCACTCATGAAGGATGGATAAGACGTATGTTGAGCAATGAGTACATCAAAGATAACTTGACCAGAGCGCAAATTATTGATGTAGCTTGAGTGTTGAAATGGCTCGATAGGGTGTTAAAGTGGCTTCTGGTGCGAACATTAAGGTGGATCCTGTAGAGAGTGTTGAAGCAGGATTCTGAAGCAAACGTGGGTCCCGAAGAGAGCATTGAGGCGGCTCTTGAATAGACCATTGAATCAGCCTCTGCTGGAGGGAGCGTTTAAGTGGCTTCCTCTTCAGTTTGATTTACCCTTGCGAATTCCATGCTTCTTGACTGACCACCTCTCTTGTGTTGAAGAAGTCCTTGACTGACGGTGAAGGAACTTCATGCTAAGCTTCAGTCCCCAAGCGTGGTTTACATGGTTTGTTCATAGTGGTTGTTGTCGAGCCAGGTATGGAATATCTTAAACGTTATTTCATAATTGTGGGAGTTGTTCATGTAGTACTGGAGTTGGGGTTGGTGGATGCGCAGGATGTTGTATCTCGGTGGTTTTCCTCTTGTTGCTTTAGGGAACTGCTTACAGAAGGCTGAAGGTTGTATCGCTTGTTGGTTAGATATATGCCCCTACAAACATTATGAGTCTCTTCATTACCTGCAGGCCTGGTTCTTTATATCAGGGCATATGTTGTTGTAGATGAGCGTTCAAAAGATCCAGAGGATGACCAAAAACGCAGATTCTCCAACATAGCATGATAGACATGTACCACTGTCTGATAAAGTGACTCGCCCGGATCTTGCTCGATGTGACGCGTGGACATCGTTATCTTCTTGAGGCTGCTCCCTTGAGGTATCGGCTCCAGTGGAAGATTGCCAGAGCATTGATACGTTGCACCAGCATTCTTTAAACCAAATGGAAGTATGGTATAATAAAAATCTCTGAGAGGAGTTCGAAAAGATATCTTACTTGTGTCATGCTCGTACATCCTTATTTCGTTGTAGCCGCTACATCCATCCATGGAGGAGAATATGCCATGTCTGCTGGTTGCATCTACTAACATGTCGACGTTAGGTAGATGAGGATCGTTTTTGGAGAAGCACATGTTCAGGTCTCTGAAGTCTATGCAGCACCTGATATATCCATCTTCCTCGTGTCTGAACTGCAACTGTTTAACCGACTTGGATCCAGGTATGACATGTAGATGATGGGTGACCAATTTTCATCTAAATCCGTCATTTCTTCATATCTCCAAGCGAATATGTCTTGGTATTCTTTGAGAAGTTCCACGAGCTTCGTGCATTTATCCGTACACAAGGTTGAGCTGATGGAGATAGGCCTAGGAGATTCCTCAACGATTTCAATCTCATCAGTTGTGGAGTTGGTGCCATCTTGCAGCTGTTGTGGAGCATCTAGCACTTGCTCTTGTGGTTCGTTTCTGTTATAGCATTCCATTGGGTGGAGAGACTGGGAAACAGTCTCCCTCGCTAATTGATAATGGCAGTGTCGGTATACCGTTTTCCCTTTCTGGTCACGACTCAGCACAAAAGTCCATTCCCTCTTCGTGTGAACGTGGGTTGTGGCTTCACCGAAGAAGAATGCTTCGTCAGAAAAGATGCATCGTGGGTACTAGCCCTCAATGATGCAAGACGGTATTCCTCCTGAATTGACGCCCCACGTGGGGAGTGGGACGCAACGAACTTGTATGATTCTTTCCATGGAGATTCTCCCGTATGTGCTGGTTTGGTTTCCCTTGAAGTCCGTCATTGTGGCAGGCTTCCGTACGACCTTTCCTGGGAGAACCTTGGATGTCCTTAGAGTTTTGAGAGTAATCATATTCGAAGACGCTCTTGTGTCAATAAGGGACGTTTTGAACTCTGAATCCTTGATGCGTGCAGTGACATGTAAGGCACGGTTGTGACCTTCCTCTGGTTGATTGCAGAAAAATATCTCCGCTCGCTGATTCTTCGAGAGGTGTGAAAGTTCGCATAAACTTTCCACTAGAGAAACCGCTTCCCCACCCACCGACCTCTGGTTCATAGTGAAACTATTGACTTGAAGAGGATCGTTGTGAGGATCAGTCCCCAGTGTAGGAGTCTCCATGACAGGACCGCTCATATCTGATGTCGCTTCTTTGATCAGGTCCATGTAGGTCGGCGCCGCTGAAGTACCTTCTACATTGCGTTGAATGTGTTCCTTGTTGGCTCTAGGGGATGTCGCGGCTCCTGTGGCAATCGATCAGTTAATGTTTTAAAAAAAGTGAGTACCTCTTTCTGAGTTGCGGCCATATCCGTTTAAGTCATAACAAGAATTTTTTGCTTCTCCATCAAGTCTGCAATGGTAATGGGCGGTAGTCCTCCTCTCGTCCCTCCGGCTCCTCGTCCTGATGAAGGAGTGAAAGTTGTTGCTCAGGTGAGGCGTTACACTTGAGGAAATGCTGGGATTCGCGGCTTCTCTGGCTCTGGTGATGGGATGCGTTACACCTACTAGAATATCTCCTGCTCCTCTAGTATTGGTGATAGAAGTGACGGCTCCACGAGATGTATTGACCACAGTAGCTCCACTGACAGGTACATCGACACCGGGAGTGTTATCCACACTAGCTCCATCAGAATTGGTTGATGATCCATACCTGAGTTCCACCATCTTGAAATGAATTGTTGATTGAATTGGTTCTAAGATCTACCCTTTTGAAATTGATAAAATCGAATCGGATTTCGAAGAAATTGACTTTAAAACTAAGAGATTAATCTCCTACCGTGGTCGCCAATTGTTTATGGGTGAAAACTATTCCTGCTAGTTTTGGTAATTTGGGGTGTGGATGAGGAATGAATATAAACCTTAAACAAATGCACTGCGCGGTGAGTGCTTGTAGATTTGAGAGATCAATCTGTGCAAGTCCGTCCTAAACCAAGAAATAGCCGTTCCAAATTTGTTTTGGTCACAAAAGTGAAGGATATGGGGTTGATCTTAGGGAGGGAAGCGAAAAAAAGTGTTGAGAATGTGAAGGTGTTGGCTATGAAGGACTTGTATCAGAAAGATGAACTGGCTTGCAGGATGTAAGCTATCAGTTCCGGTGTTTGAATATGATTGTATCAACACTTGCCTCTGTTGCCTGGACTTGTTCTGTTCTCTGCAAAATAGGGAGGACAACCTATTTATACAAGTCTTTTAGCCTAACCCTCGTATCTCATGGGAATTGGAGAAAGTGGAGTGATGGAGTAGTGGAGTAGTGTCTTGGTGTCACACGACCAGGCTTGCCCACTGATCCCATCATCACTAACCGTCCATGACTTCCTGACACATCTTATGATGGCGCGATGTGCGCCGCACGCTGTAAACCGCCAGACCAATACCCCAGTATGTATTCCCCATTTTGTGACATGATTGATGTCTCGAGTGTGTGGATCGTGGGATCCACAGAAAGTAGCATGTAATGCTATGTTATTTGAGAAATTAATACTTGTGAAGTATCGTGTGTATACTATGCAGGTACTGCATCGATTATATTCAGCATGTATGAAATATCGCTATTTGAGCGTAATAACTTCATGTCCAGCCTACTTCATGTGATGGTTTGGAAGTTGCGCATGCAAACCCTCCCTTCACCGACCATATGGTGTGGTAGAGTGACGGATGGTGATCACCATGACTCCGCACTGACCAATTAACTCCTGACCAGGGTTATATAACTAAGATGGTTAAGTTGGATGGATGAGATGATCTTTGAGACACTCATCTGCGACACTTGGTGAAATTAGGGTTTCGAAGGAGGTGTGCAGGCACCACTCTTCTCCCTGATCGAATCCAAGCTTAGGACATTATTTTGGGCTGGCCGATCATACATGTGTGTAGATAACACGACGGTGTAGGCGCCTATACCTGACCGCCCCATGGAAACGTGATCCGGGCCACTCAATTCGTCCGGCGAAGTTGAGTGGTCGAGATCGAATTGCGATAGAAAATTAGTTCCGCAAAAGCTGCATATCGTACCAGCTTCGGGCGGGCGTTCCAAGATGACCAGGCTTGGTCGGTCTTGACTGATGGCTCCATCATGTAGATGGAAGGCTGATGTTCACGCCTATGCCTTACCATCCCATGAAAACATGATTTAAGCCGCTCAATTCGCCCGGCGAAATCGAGCGGTTTAGATTAGTTTGCAGTTTGGAAGGAGCGACCATGCATGTTGGAGGCGCACGAACCAAGGCATATTTCCAAGTTCGTACTTGGACGATCAGGTGAAGGGACAGACGGGTCCACGGTGGTCATGTTGGTATGACCAGACCTGCTTTGATCTGATCATGGACCCTCCATTCATGCCGGAGAAAATGGACGCTCGTGATTCAAAACCCTAATTTTGGGCTTCAAGGCCGTGCGTCATGCTCCATTCAGGCGCACGATTTGTAATAACCAACCCTGGTTGGTCCTGACCAATTGGTCAGGTGTGTAGGTGGGCCCATGGTGATTGTGTTGACATACTCCGTGCCCTTTGAATCTATATCTGTACCCTCCATCTATGCCTGCGAAGATGGATGGTTGAGACTGTTTTGCGACGCATGTAATGTGCCGCAAACCATAATTTTGGGTTTTCCATCCAGACTGCTATGGTTTGGACGTTTTGGCAAGCTAGGCCAAGGGGAGGCCGACCATGCGGGATCCGCGTTGGTTCGGCAGATATTCCATACCTGCTTGGGGGTTATGGAATCGATCTGGGCCATCCAATCATGCTGGTGGAGTTGGATGGCCGTGATCATATCCAGACTGATACGGTCAGTCTGGATGCTCAATTGGGCTAGTATAACACACCGAGAGTGGCTTAATCGGGCTAGTATAACGTACCGAGAGTTCATCCTGTAAGGGTATTTCGTACATGATTTCATTGTAATGCTTGGAGATTCATGTTGCTCTGCTGAGAGCAACACTCAGTCATCATGACGCACTGATAATGAGTACATGAAATACAAGGCTGTGGCGCATTAATTAATAATGTTGGAAATTCACAGGGTATATGGGATTGTTGCTACATTCTCCAACCTAGATGAATTTCGTGCATTTTATTCACTGAATGGGATTGTTGCCACATGATCCATTCTAGGTGAATTGATAAAGTGAAGGAGTATCCATCACTTATTAATGGCCTTATCTTTTACAAGATGTTAGCGCATAATTTTTAGGTTTTACAATTTTACCCTTAAATGAAAATCCACAATCAACACCATGTCATGGTGCGATTGGCATGGCGCGGATAGCTTGGGCTAGGCGTGGATGGCATGATTTTCCATTGGTACGCGGGTGTAGTTGCAGGAAATCCTAAACTACACCCTTGATAAGATCTTACAGTAATTAACACATATTTAATGATTAAAAAAACACTTTTTATTTGATTTTCAGAAATGTTTACAAGTAATGGAAGAAGATCGAGAACATAACCGCTCTCTTGAATTTTCTCTCTCCTCAAGACTTTCTCAACACTCAAAAATACATCATCGAAACTATTGGGTTTCTTTATATAGGGTAATTACATAGTGGATGACAGCTAAGTTTTCCTTTAATTTCATATTTGGTTCACGATGCTCTCGCGGTAGTCGTAATGTTGACTCTCACAGGTGTTGTAACCATCGCAGGACAATCACGCTCTTCCCGTATTTCTTCATTCGTCAGCTATTACGTCGTTATTTTGTGACACTCGCGAAGTGTTATTGAAGAATTCGCGGTGATATTCGCAGAGGTGTTGTTAATCTCGCAACAGTAATATCATGGCGATATTCCGATCCTACACCTTGCCTCTTCTCATGTCTTTTCTGCGAAGGAGGAAAGATCATGAGAATTAAATCTTTTATAATGCCGCAGCGGATTATCTCTTTGCGCTCTTCTGCTTTGACACGTTTATGTATTCTTCGCCAGCTGTTTTCACGCACTTTTTCTTCCATTCAATTTTTGACACGTCCTTTTCAACCGCTGCGATCTATCCGTTTACGTCCTTTCTTTGCATTAATTGCATTCATCTTCTCGAGAACTTTGTTCTTCTATAAATACTTCTTTCATTCTTTTCTTTCATTCTTTTTTACTTTCTTCTTCCTCCTCTCTACAACTTATCTGCAATTTTACTGTTCTTTGATAGGTGTAGAATACACCTAATTTACTATCTAAGAGTTTATGCTTTCTTTGCTATTTTTCTAGTAAATTATGTATTTTACGCGTGTTTTTGAGCTATTAGGTACTCTGGAGTCCCACGGACGAAAAGAAGGAGAAATCACCAAAATTGAGCATAAAGGGAAGAATTGTCATTTCACAGGGCGACCACTATCTGGAGTCCAGTTATGGTTAAGGGGTTACCATCTAGGGTATCCCTTATAAGTATTTGTGAGTGTAATTATCACTTGGTACCCTTATCCAGAGAGCTATTGTGTTATTTGCACCCAAACTGGGGTGGTCTTATCCCCTGGGGTGTACCATCCAGGCTATACCCTAACCCTAAGTCGAATAGGCATTTCTTCCCAAATAATTTGGGGGTGAAATCAAGAACGGATGCCATAGCTTCTGTTGTCCGAGAGATGGCAGAGTATTAGAGAAATCAGGGAAAGAAGGTGATGAGTTCTGTGATCATGAGTCTGAAATGAAGAAAGAAACGATGGGTTTATTTGAATCGGGGTTACCAGCAAATGAAGATGAAGAATTCTTGCTATTCAATCGAAGAAGAATTTATGAAATGGTGATGTTGGTAGTCGTTGTTGAGGAATTAGAGATCGAATATGAGGAACAGTGGGTTGGAAATTAGGGCTTTGGCGATTGAGAGATGCAGATGCTGTGTTCTTAGAGATGGATTTAGGGTTGATGGGTTCTTACTGATTTTGTGGGATTGAGTTCTAAAGAGGGCACAATTATGTTTCTGTTCAATTGGCAAAATGGGTTCGAGTTTGTGTGTTGGCTGATGGTAGGCTCGGAAAGATACCTACTATTGTATAAAATGCAAGTGCACAGTGTCGACAAGCAACACAGGGCAAGCACAGGTCGAACCACAGAGACTTGGAGAGTGTAGAAGTTGATTCTAAATCCTGATTCAGAGAGTAACCAAAAGGGGTTTGTTTTTGTCGATACGACGATATGATTTTCAAGTGACTGAAATAATAAAAGTAAAAGATGCAAATAGCAAGATATGTAAACAATGATAATATGGATACTAGGGTATTCAAATCCACCAATAACCTATGATATGCATTCAACTTGTAATATTATTCTTGTCCTTATAGTAGAATCAAGTCTACCGTATAACTAAGGTATTTCTCCAATGGATAATTTAATCACAACTAAAGTATTTCTCCAAAGCATTAATTGTCTAATTAAGCACAACTAATCTAAAGATCAATATTTGGTTAAGCATGAGTTGTAGCATAATCAACATAGAGATATTCTAACTACAATGGATACATGGCATACATTGTGAGAGCAAGATGTTGACAAACTTGGATTAAATTATATCTTTAAAAAATTCTAAACTTTCAAGAACAAGATACAAGATATGAATACATACCAATGAGATTAGGGCTTCATCTAAACCCTAGTAAATGAAACTAGAACATGAAGAACATTACAACAAAACTTAAATTTGATAAACTAACATGAACAAGCTATTCTTGGATGGTTTTTCAACACAAAACCCTCTCTATTTATACACAAAATTCCCTCAAGCACTTGGATCCGAATTTTGGCACTCATCCACTCAACAAAACATGTTTTCTTAATTGATGGAATATATTTGGTTGTGGGAAACAAATTGGGAGTGATTGAGTGAGAGAATGGGGGTGAGGTGGATGTTTTGGAAAGAATCCAATGGGGGTGAGGTGGATGTTTTGGAAAGAATCCAATGGGGTGAGGTGGAAATGGATTTGGGTCTTGGGTTTTGGATCATGGGTTTTGGATCATGGGTTGTTTAATCCCATGAATTTGTAAAAAAGTTGCCATTGATGCGCGAGCGGGTTGCAACGCTTCCAACTTTCTTCTCTTTTGTCTTCTCAATTCTTCCAAGCTTTATTTAGTACTTAAAAACACAAAATTAATTAATACAAATATTTATTCTTGAAAATGGTAAAAATGCCGAATTTGGGATAATATATGACTTTGAAGCGCGAAAGATGAGTTAAGTGCCAATGAAAAGGTGTATGAATATGCAATATTTGGCACTCATCAAATACCCCCAAACCTGAATTTTACTTGTCCTCAAGTAAAACAGAAATCCAGAAATCCTAACTATACCACTGTCGCTGGTCTCTCGAATGCATTTTGCGTATGCACTAAGCCTTTAAACCCCTAGGTGTCCCTAGTGGACGAGTTGTAGTCTCGTGAGGGCCTACCAAAGAAGTACCCACAAACCCTTCTCCAATATCAGAGCATCCATAGAAATGTCTTTGTCTTCGGTCTTCAACTGTAGATGATGAACTTCGGAATTTCGTAGAACCTTGATAATTTGTAACCATTTTTTTTAAGACCCGCTACACAGCTGATCATCATATTTTTTTAGTGACCCGCTACACAGCTGATCATCAGATACCAAACACAAGACCCGCTACACAGCTGGTCATCATACAAAAATTTTGATTTTTGATTTATTTATTTTTTAATAAAAGACTAAAAAAATCTATATGCAAAACACTACAAAAAAAAACATACAAAAGACCCGCTCCACAGCTGGTCATCTTAAAAAAAATCAAATTAGTCTAAGAAAATCTATTTGCATATAGAGTTTTTAGTCTTTTATTAAAAAAATCAAATTAGTCTTTTATTAAAAAAAAAAAAAATCAAAAATCAAAAATCAAAAATCAAAAAAATCCTACAAAAGACCCGCTACACAGCTGGTCATCAGAAAATTTTTGATTTTTGATTTTTTTTAATAAAAGACTAATTTGATTTTTTTAATAAAAGACTAAAAACTCTATATGCAAAACACACCCCCAAACCTAAATCTAACATTGTCCTCAATGTTTCAAAAGATGATAAGAACACATATCAAAAGAACAAGGTAGAGAAGATTTAAAGGAAAGAGATTACCCGATGCAGAAAGGGTGGTGCTAACCATAATTGAATGAATGCTTTGAAAGCAAATAATATGAGCGCAAGACAAAAAGTTTGGTTAGCACACAAATATATCAACAAGATTCAAAATTTTACCTACTAGATTATACAATGATGACTCACCGTGTACCAACAATCTAAAAAGTTGAGGATCAACCCAAAAGACGTAGTGCGGAAACATCAACAACCTTACACAATTATAACACGACAGCAATGCAAGTGAGACTGCATATGTGAATGAGTTACCCCCAAACCTAGATTTTTCAATAGATATATTTTTGGGTACAAAATCTAACAATTTCAGGGGTGCACCATGCACAAGATCTAGTTCAAAGTGGATTTTGTCAGGGATGGATGGAGAGACATGAGTGAACTCTAATTATGGCTCATCAAAGGTATTATATTTAACTGCAAAATAGTCCAAGAGGACTTGAGAGGCACACAGTTCCAATCCTAGATTAGGTACTCTTAGAAAAGTAGGTTTAACAATAACTTTACAAACCAAATCTAGGTTGGGTGCAAGATTACCAGTTTGTGACATGGGCAGGGAGGTAGGCACATCATTATTAGGCACATCTATAACTCCTAAATCATTTTCCAGTGTCGCAGCATGCTCACATTCATAGAACAATCCATCAAGACCCAAATAAGTATCATGATCATCCAAAGTTTTATTCTCATGCATAGACAAATCCAAAGAGACATCACAACGTGACCCAGGCAGAGAATCAGACACGTCAATTATGTTTTTATGCATAAGATCATTAGTGTTGACAGGAGATTCAACATTACCTATGTCAGACACAAGTACAACATCATGCTCATGCTCATAAAACAAATCAATAAGCCCCAGTTCACAATCATCCCCTAGAACTTCAGTTTCATGCATAGGAATATCACAAGAAACTTCACACTGTGACTTAGACAGAGAATCAGACACATCAAAGTTATTTTCATGTATAGTATCATTAGTGTCTACAGAAGATTCAACATTTTCTAAGTCACAAACAAGTTGTGTAGCATGCTCTCTTTCACAGGACAACTGCACATGCTCAAGATTAGTAACCACATCACATGTAAATGGAACATTAGAAGAAACTTCATCCATTAAGGTCGAGGCAGATAATCCTAATGTCTCTGAACCCAAAGGTTCGACAATATTTTCAGTAAAAACATATTCTTCTAACATAACATCATCATCATCATCATCATAGAAATGCATTTCCTTATTTAAAATCGTAGTATTTCTAGTCCCTTCATTTAAAATAGGTTCATATGCAATATCAGCTGCACAAGTAAGACTAGGCATACTATTTTCACATTTTATTTCATTAGGACAAACAAATATTTCATCCTGAAATTTCTCCTTTCCTACATTTTGTAAATGAATCAAATTCATTTTTAAAAATGCATTAAGTTGTTCAATGGAAGGAGAGTCTTCAACAGTAGGAAATTCATAATCAATGTTATATGGTTTATCATGCAATACACTCCTAGCATTATTTTGTTCGAAGCTTCTGAGATTTTCCTCCACATATTGAGAAGTACAAAATTGTTCAAATTTCCACTGTGGTGGATGATACATGTGTGCATGGTCATTAGGGTCTATAAAATACTGATCGCAACCTTCGAAAGGTTGATTATGGTCCCAATGACTATCAGCTTTGTAATATGTTGGCATTTCATATTTTGGATTTTCATGATATTCTCTAGATTGCCTAAAATCATGCAAAATATAGCAATTCTCAGCAGGATGGCCTAAGCCTCCACATAAGGTACAAGCATAGATTTCAGATTGCATTTATAAAGCTGTGATTTTAGCTTCTAACTGATCCAAAAATGATGACTGTGAGGGTTGGGCACTGTCAATATGTTCATTTTCACCTTGTGGTGGATGATACATGTTTGAATAGTTATTAGGGTCCATGTATTGATGCCCAGGACTGTGAAAATGTTCATAAAAATCCCTATAACTATTGACATCATGGTCTGTTGGAGGCTTATAATATGAAGCATGCTTGTAAGCAAGCTCTCTAATGAATTTGTTTTCATCCTCACCTGCAGACCAAAATCCTGACATGATCTCTAACTAGCACTAGGCTTGTTGCAGAGATTGGGAGCTACACACTGAAAACAGACCAATATTTTTTTCATTTTTCATTTTTTTTTTTTTTTTTTTTTTTTTTTTTTTTTTTTTTTTTTTTTTTTTTTTTCAAGCCCGTTCTCTAATGACCTCGGGCATACATTAGAAAAACAAAATAAAAGAAGAAATAAACGGAAGGGAAGTTCTATGCAATCGCAAACAAGGATGACTCCACCACAGTAAACCTACTGATTTCTAGCAAACAAAAAGCATGATGGCTCCACTTAGATTGTTTTCTAGACCAGCTTCTAATCCTTCGAAAGGGAATTCGTTACAATCTGAGTAAACCTCTCTGGAATCAATCTGAGTTTAAATAAATTGAATAGAGGCGAGGGAAGCTGCAGGAGCTTTGATACCCAAGGCCTCACCGCAATACAAGGCGGTGCAGTCACGCATTCAATTTACAGAAACCGTCATGAACTTCGAAGTATGCTTAAAGAGTAACCAATATTTTTCAAACGACTTTCCTACTAAGCTCGTTACCCTATATGTCTCGTTCTATTCCAAATTTTAAAGCTTAGGTTCGCGTTTGGTAACGTTTTCCTAAGGCGGGCAAGCAGAGAACGGTGATGAAATACGAATCCCTTATCTTGTATGGCCAGTTCTTGCCCTTTACTAGGAAAATAAAGCAGCCGTATTCAATTCCTCAACATATATGCAAACGAAGGAATACAGTAACTCGCTAACAAGGGATTCGCGAGTGTTTCGACAAACTTACCTCCCGTTCCAGACGGGGGATGAACCGTTGTTGTCGACTCGGGCCACGACTCCTATGTCATGAACGAACCCGAGGGGCAGAGGTGATATTGTAATCACCGTCCTTCTCTGCAAACAGTTGATATTTAATAATACCCTTCCGTAGGGTTTAAAAATAAAAATAAAAATAGAATGTCCAAGTCCAAAGTCCAAAATAAAGTGCAAAAGAAAAAGAAAATTACAAGAGTAAAGGAATCCTAATACAAACTAAAAATAAATAAAATAAACTCTCTCTTTTTTTTTTTTTTTTATTAAAATAAAAACTTCTTCCGCTTCTTTTCCTTCGCCTTTACAACAGCTACTCAGGCACCTGTTGAGCTCAAAAGAGGTAGTTAGGGTTTCGAAGTTTTAAAGCAAAAGCAAAAAAAAAAAAAAAAAAAAAAAAAAAAAAAAAAAAAAAAAGTGTAAAACTGACTGTGAATAGTTGTGTTGCTACATAATATGTGAGTGAACTATCGTTGCTACAGATAACATAATGAGATGAAGAACACGGAGAACAGACGCTTCAGAACTGTCGTTCTGAAGAACACGAAGAACGACACAGAGAATAACTGTCGTTGTTTAACAGTGACACAGTGAATAACTGTTGTTGAAGTGCGACAGTTTTATGCGACTGTTCTGGGCGGGCCCTTTTTTTTTTTTTTTTTTTTTGGTGTTCCTGAATACGCTACAGTAACAGCGACTTTTGTACAGCGTTTTATCTACATTAAAATGCTACAGTTCCAGGAGACAATTTATGAACAGTGACAGGAGACAGAAACTTGAACTACACTTCTACCAAATCCCCGGCAACGGCGCCAAAAACTTGGTAGGCTCGTAAAGATACCTACTATTGTATAAACTGCAAGTGCACAGTGTCGACAAGCAACACAGGGCAAGCACAGGTCGAACCACAGAGACTTGGAGAGTGTAGAAGTTGATTCTAAATCCTAATTCAGAGAGTAACCAAAAGGGGTTTGTTTTTGTCGATACGAAGATATGATTTTCAAGTGACTGAAATAATAAAAGTAAAAGATGCAAATATCAAGATATGTAAACAATGATAATATGGATACTAGGGTATTCAAATCCACCAATAACCTATGATATGCATTCAACTTGTAATATTATTCTTGTCCTTATAGTAGATTCAAGTCTACCGTATAACTAAGGTATTTCTCCAATGGATAATTTAATCACAACTAAAGTATTTCTCCAAAGCATTAATTGTCTAATTAAGCACAACTAATCTAAAGATCAATATTTGGTTAAGCATGAGTTGTAGCATAATCAACATAGAGATATTCTAACTACAATGGATACATGACATACATTGTGAGAGCAAGATGTTGACAAACTTGGATTAAATTATATCTTTAAAAAATTCTAAACTTTCAACAACAAGATACAAGATATGAATACATACCAATGAGATTAGGGCTTCATCTAAACCCTAGTAAATGAAACTAGAACATGAAGAACATTACAACAAAACTTAAATTTGATAAACTAACATGAACAAGCTATTCTTGGATGGTTTTTCAACACAAAAACCCTCTCTATTTATACACAAAATTCCCTCAAGCACTTGGATCCGAATTTTGGCACTCATCCACTCAACAAAACATGTTTTCTTAATTGATGGAATATATTTGGTTGTGGGAAACAAATTGGGAGTGATTGAGTGAGAGAATGGGGGTGAGGTGGATGTTTTGGAAAGAATCCAATGGGGGTGAGGTGGATGTTTTGGAAAGAATCCAATGGGGGTGAGGTGGAAATGGATTTGGGTCTTGGGTTTTGGATCATGGGTTTTGGATCATGGGTTGTTTAATCCCATGAATTTGTAAAAAAGTTGCCATTGATGCGCGAGCGGGTTGCAACGCTTCCAACTTTCTTCTCTTTTGTCTTCTCAATTCTTCCAAGCTTTATTTAGTACTTAAAAACACAAAATTAATTAATACAAATATTTATTCTTGAAAATGGTAAAAATTCCGAATTTGGGATAATATATGACTTTGAAGCGCGAAAGATGAGTTAAGTGCTAATGAAAAGGTGTATGAATATGCAATATTTGGCACTCATCAGCTGAGTTCTTACTGCAGTTGATATGAAGTTTGTAATAATTTTGATCATGGATTGAAGGTGACAATGAAGTTCAGGTGGTGATGATTACACACAGAATTGATGTTGTGTTGGTCTCTTAAACTGATTTTGTGGCAGCTGAGAGTGGTTGGAATTGGTGGTTGCTGCTGGGTTTTGTATGATGAGTTTGAACTGAGAGTTATCTGTGACTGAGTGGGAATGCTTATGCAGATGGTTGTGGTCATGTTGAAATGGAATTGCAAGAAATTCAGTATTACAGGGTTTGGCAAGGCATGATGATAGGAGTAACTGGTGCAAGAATATGCAACATGTTGTTTGAACTGTTGTTGGTGTTTAAAGCCAGGAATGGGATGTTTGTGTTACATGGTACTAGCTTGAGAGCCTGAGATGTTAGTCAGGGAACTGAAAATAATTGTTATGTGATGTGCTTAGGGTTCTGGTAGACTGGATAACGAACTGGTGTATGTTTACAAAGGGTTGGATGAGCTAGCAGGAGGCTGGTGCAGTGAATTCAAGGGAATGGCTATGACAGTGTAGCAGTGAAGGCATTTCAGGCATGGATGAAAGTTTGGCCTGATATGGCAGTGCAGCTGGTGCTGTAATTAGCAGTGAAAGGGACTGGAGTGCTCAAGGCAGTTGCGATAATTGTGCAAGGAAAAAGATGAAATGCTCAGGTTGAACTGGATATGGATGTTGGTTTGGGTTCAATACTAATGAGATAATTGGAGTTGGTTGCAATAGCTGGTGGTGCTGCTGTTACATGGGGTTCTAGTACAGTTGTTGCCATGGAACTAGAAGTGTTGTTGATGTTTGTTTAGCAGAACTAGGTGCTTATGGAACTGCAGGTGATAGATTTCGAGCTACAATGGAGAGCTGTAAACGGGTTGGCATTGATAATGAAGCAAAGAATGGATTTGTGAAGCTGTTGGTGCTGTATGAGTTTTGAGATGTAGCTGCAGATTAGATGAGAACTGAAAATCTAGTTTGTGGTGTGTGAACAGGGGAAGAGCTAGAACTCCGATGTGTTATTTGTGAATGTGTGACTGAATATTTTTATGGCTTGAGGAAATGTAGATGTTGACAAGTGATTGAGAGCATGAAATGGAGGAGAATGGTGTTGGCAGAATTGCAGCTTAACTGAATTGCAGCACAGCCATCATGACTGGAAGCCTGAAAAAATGGTTGCAACTGAGTTGGCCTGGCAACTCAGCCCAGATAGGCGAGTTTGACCCGAGATGACTCAATGGTTTGACTCGGTGACTAACGATAGACTGACGATTGACCTATTTGACCGTTAGTCCTAATGGTTGACCAACAGAATATTCCTTGCCCGGTGGAGAATTTTTCAGGTGGCCGGCGGCGACAAATTCCGGCCAACTTCCGGCCAAAAACACAGTTTTCCGGCGAGCAAAATTACAGAATTTTGGGTGGACTTCTTTCATGTGTGTGAAGACTTAGAATTGGGAATTGGATGAAAACTTGAAAGTTTTGGAGAATTGGACTAGAAATTGGAGTATGGCTCAAATTGGGAAAGTGGTGTTCTTTTGGAATGAGGATTCTTTTCCTACAAAGACATGGAGAGTATTGAAGCCTATAAATAAGAGAGTTCTCTACAACTTTTTACACACATCTACTTTGGAGAAGGAGTTAAAGTGCACAGGGATTGGAGGAAGGAGCAACCATCATCTTTTCAATAAGTTTTTCTTTCTTTCTTCCTTTATTATTATTATTGTGTGAACTCCAAATTATGAGTAGCTAATTTTCTTATTGATTGAGGATGAATTCGTAGTTCTTAATATATGGTTTGAGTTTTGTTTCAATTCTACTTTGAAGTTTTTCATATGATTATCGATTGTTTTTACTAATATTAGTGTCTATGTTTGATTGATAGGTCGTTTGGGTGGCTAACTAAATTGATTTGTTAATTGATCTAAAGCTAGTGAAAGTTAGGGGATAAGTCATCGTTTCTTGACTATTTACATAAGTAGAAAACACAAGATCTTGCGGAGGGATTCCGTGGAGCAATTGTGTGTAAAAACAACGTTAGCAAGTGGACCTTGATCTAAGAGTTTAACTACTAATATCAACCTAATAAATTCATGAATCTTAATGCGTTTAACTAAATTACATCTTGGGTGATCTACTACTAGGTGGTTTGGTGAATAGAATCTGGTAGGCGAGAACTTCCGTATCCGGTGAAACAAGGGATTTTGGGGTTAGCACTAATCTAGCTGCTATACCTACGGTTGGTGATAATCTATGACTAATAACAAGTGGAAAAGAACATAACTTTAATCATTGTTTTGCAGCGAAGAAGGATTCCTTGATCTATTTTCTCTCATTGATTTCAACTTACACTTTTAATTCCTCTGTTTATTTCTTTTGCTTTATAAATTTTACAACCAATACCCCCCTTTTGTGACAATTTTACAACTAATAATCTCTTGCTCCTCGTGGGATCGACCTTGACTACCCTATATTACTCTTTAATTAGGTAGTAAAGTATTAATTAATTTGTTGTGGTTACGACACGCACACAAATTTTAGTTGTTTTTATTTGTTGCCGGGAAGCAACGGGCGATTTTAGTTGTTTTTATTTTTCTTTTTGCATTATTCTTGCTTTGTTAGATTCTATATTGTATCTAACTTAGTTTTGTGAACCTTGCTGTAGGTACTATATCTTTGGTGAATGCTTCAAGGGGGAAGACCGAGTCCAATTAGAATACGTCTTCGATCCGGCACTCAACTAAGGGACTTTATTCGAGCGGTTAACACTCCGCTTCCTCGTTCTACATCAAGTGAATTCGCAGATTCGGACATAGAAGAAGAGGAAATGGGTGATCGTACACTCAAGGACCTAGCTTCTCACAAGATCGATACACAACAATGGTGTATCCAAACTAACTCAACTTTCGAGATCAAGCCGGGGTTGATTAGAGAATTACCAAAGTTCCATGGCATGGTGAATGAAGACCCAAACAAACATCTTATGGACTTCAACACCATAGTCACGGCCATGCTTCCACCGAATACTAATGCGGATGGAGCAATGTTGAAAGCTTTTCCGTTCTCTTTGGCGGGTAATGCTAAGGAATGGTTATACTATTTGCCTTCCGGAAGTATCACAACATGGAATGGGATGAAGAAACTTTTCCTCGAGAGATATTTTCCCGCATCAAAGGCTACTAAAATTCGCAAAGAAATTTGTGGGATCAAGCAACATATGGGAGAGTAATTATATGAATGTTGGGATCGATACAAGAGATTGGTGGCAAGTTGTCCACACAATAAATTTAGTGATGCCATGATAATCCAATACTTCTATGAAGGTCTCCAAACAAGTGATAGATATCTTCTTGACGCCGCCGGTGGTGGTTCACTAGTGAACAAGACGGTGGCCGAAGCTACCGAGTTGATTGAAAGTATGGAGGAAAACTCGCAACAATTCTATGCAAGAGGTGATTCAATGGTTAAGTTGGTGCATGAAGTTAGTGACTCGTCTTCACAATCCGATCAACGGTTAAACAATATAGAGAGGGTAGTGCAACGGTTGGTCACGGTAATTATTCCGGATGATGAAACCGAACAAGTAAATGCTTTATATCCAAATCCAAGGCCAAGGTACGATCCATATTCCAATACTTACAATCCCGGTTGGAAGGATCATCCCAACTTTAGCTATGCAAACAAGCAAGCGGCGGCTCCTAATCCATATGTGCAACAAGGTGGATTCCAACAATCACGTTTCCAACCTCAACAACAACAATTCCAACCATAACAAGTCAAGGAGAAAGATTCTTCGAATAATGACAAGTTGAATGTGATAATGCAAAGCATGCAAGGTCTCACTTCTATGTTACAACAAACCAAACAAAAGACCGATTCGGCAATCAAGGATTTACAAACTCAAATGGGACAATTGGCGACCGATATGAACTTAATGAAAGCTCAAGCATCCACAAAGCTTCCTTCGCAACCCATTGTGAATCCAAGAGAGAATGTTAGTGCGTTTACTTTAAGAAGTGGAAGACAAGTGGAGACTCCAACTCATCATGAAGAAGCTAGTGAAGAGGTAGTCAAAGAGAAGGAGGATTCCGAACCAAGGGAGACTTCAACACCAACCGCCCAATCCAAGGAACCGGTTCCTACTTTCACTACTCCACCACCCTTTCCTAGTCGTTTTGCTAAGTCTAAGAAGGAAGTTCAAGATAAGGCACTCATGGATATATTCAAGAAGATCGAAATCAATATTCCATTCATCGAGGCCATCAAGATAATGCCAAGGTATGTTAAGTTCATGAAGGAATTGTGCACAAAGAAGGATAGGTTGCTTGATAATGAAATTACTAAAGTTGGCGAGAGTGCGTCGGCTATGCTTTTGAAGAAGATGCCTACAAAGTGCACGGATCCCGGTGGTTTCACGGTGCCAATTACTATTGGTAAGAAAAGGTTTGAACATGCTTTACTTTATTTGGGATCTTCCATTAGTGTGATGTCGGCCGATATTTATGACTCCTTGAATCTTGGACCATTGAAAGAGACAAGAGTTATTATCCAACTAGACAATAAGTCTAACATCTATCCAAAGGGACTTGTAGAAGACGTTCTCGTACAAGTGAATGAGTTAATTTTTCCGATGGATTTCTTTGTGGTGGATATGGACAACAATGAGAATCGTTCGTCTACTTCTCTACTTCTTGGGAGGCCATTTATGAAGACCGCAAAGACGAAGATTGATGTGGACAAGGGTACACTCACTATGGAATTCGACAAGGAAGTAATACACTTCAACATATTTGAATCCATGCGCTACCCAAGTGATGTGCATTCCGCTTACTCCATTGATGTGGTTGGTTCATTAGTGCAACAAATGGTGGAATTGAATCGAGAGAACGAACTTGATGTGGTGTTTCAAAAGAGCATTGAATTGGACGTCCACAGTGTGTCTAACTTGGATGTTAAAATTTCCACGGAATTGGTGGAGACGTGTGGTGCCTTGACGGCATTACAAGAAGCTAAGGGTAATGTTTCTTATATTTCTTTACCCGTGAATGATGAATTACTTGTACCATCTATTGTGAAGGCGCCTAAACTAGAGTTGAAGCCACTTCCGGACCATTTGAAGTATGCATTTTTGGGAGATGGAGATGAGATTCCGGTGATTATTTCAAAGAACCTCCCACCGGTACAAGAAGACCGTTTGCTTAGAGTCTTGAAAGAGCACAAAACGGCTATTGGTTGGACAATTGCGGATATCAAGGGCATTAGTCCATCCATATGCATGCATAGGATTCTAATGGAAGAGAACATGAAGCCAGTACGTGATGCTCAACGTAGGCTTAATCCTCCCATGATGGAGGTTGTGAAGAAAGAGATACTCAAATTGTTAAGTACGGGGGTGATCTACCCAATTTCCGATAGCAAATGGGTTAGTCTGGTACAAGTGGTGCCAAAGAAGTCCGGTGTTACGGTTGTTCGAAATCAAGATGATGAACTTTTTCCTACAAGATTTCAAACCGGTTGGAGAGTGTGCATTGATTATAGAAAGCTTAATTCCGCAACCCGAAAGGATCACTTTCCTTTACCTTTCATTGATCAAATGTTGGAGCGGTTAGCGGGGCATTCTTATTATTGTTTCTTGGATGGTTATTCGGGATATAATCAACTTGTTATTGCACCGGAGGACCAAGATAAGACCACTTTTACTTATCCGTTTGGAACGTTTGTGTATAGACGGATGCCGTTTGGTCTTTGCAATGCACCGGCTACTTTCCAAAGATGCATGGTAAGCATATTCTCGGATTACGTGGAGCGCATTATCGAGGTATTTATGGATGACTTTAGTGTTTATGGCAATTCTTTTGATATTTGTTTAGATAACCTTGAACTAGTTCTTAAACGATGCATAGACACTAACCTTGTTCTTAATTGGGAGAAATGTCATTTTATGGTAAGCCATGGCATAGTACTTGGTCACATTGTGTCCTCTCAAGGGATCGAAGTGGACAAGTCAAAGATAGATTTAATAAGAAACTTACAATATCCCACTTCGGTAAGGGAGGTTCGTTCTTTTCTTGGCCATGCAGGTTTCTATAGGCGGTTTATCAAGGATTTCTCCAAAATCTTCATGCCGATGTGAAAGTTTCTACAAAAGGAGGTACCTTTTGACTTCAACAAGGAATGCAAGGATGCTTTTGACAAATTGAAGGAAATGTTGACAAGTGCGCCGATTATCAAGTCACCGGATTGGAATCTTCCATTTGAACTAATGTGTGATGCTAGTGATTATGCGGTTGGAGCCGTTTTGGGTCAAAGAGTGGACAAGTTGTCCCATGTTATCTATTATACATCTAGGACCCTTAATGATGCACAAATAAACTATTCTACCACGGAAAAGGAGTTATTGTCTATAGTGTTTGCATTGGAAAAATTTCGATCATACTTGGTGGGTACAAAGGTTATTGTGTATTCCGATCATGCGGTACTTAGATACTTAATAAAGAAGAAAGAAGCTAAGCCAAGACTAATCCGGTGGATCCTATTACTACAAGAGTTCGACATAGAAATTCGAGATAAGAAAGGTGTGGAGAATACCGTTGCGGATCATCTTAGTAGACTTGTTATGTCTCAAGAAGAACTTCCATTACAAGACCATTTTCCGGACGAACAACTTTTCTCCTTGGAAGAATCAACACCTAGGTATGCGGATATAGTGAATTATTTGGTGACAAGGAAGGTACCTAGCACAATGTCTAACTTCCAAAAGATGAAGCTTAAGAAGATAGCAAAGCAATATGTGTGGGATGAACCATACTTATGGAAATATGACGTTGATCAAATCATACGAAGGTGCGTACCTAACTCCGAATTTCAATCTATTCTATCCTTTTGTCATACTTTTGCATGTGGTGGCCATTTTGGTTCTAAACGTACCGCTCTCAAAGTTCTCGAGAGTGGATTTTATTGGCCCACCTTGTTTGAAGATTCATATGTTTTTTGTAAATCGTGTGATATATGTCAAATAACGGGCAATCTAGGTGCTCGAAATCAAATGCCACTCACACCAATTCTCGCCGTAGAGATTTTTGATGTGTGGGATATCGATTTTATGGGTCCTTTTGTCAATTCAAATGGAAATTTTTATATACTTCTTGCCGTAGATTATGTTTCTAAATGGGTGGAGGCTAGATCCACCAAAACTAATGATTCTCAAGTTGTTTGTGATTTTGTAAGAGAAAACATATTCACTAGGCACGGCACACCAAGAGTGGTGATAAGCGATGGAGGCTCGCATTTCAAGATGTCTTTTCACGCTCTCCTCAAGAAGTACAACATAACACACAAGATTGGTACGCCTTACCATCCACAAACTAGTGGACAAGCCGAAATTTCAAACCGTGAAATCAAGTCCATCCTTGAGAAAACGGTGAATACGACAAGGAAAGATTGGAGCTTTAAGCTCAATGATGCACTTTGGGCGTATAGAACGGCGTAAAAAACACCGATTGGTATGTCTCCATATAGGTTGGTTTATGGAAAAGCTTGTCATCTTCTAGTTGAACTTGAACATAAGGCTTATTGGGCGATAAAGAAATTCAACATGGAGTATGATGAAGCGGGGAAACAAAGAAAGTTGCAACTAAATGAGCTAGAGGAGATACGTAATGATGCTTACGAGAGTGCCCGGATTTACAAGGAAAAGACTAAGCTTTTTCATGACAAGATGATTTCTCGTAAAAGCTTCGTTGTGGGACAAAAAGTCCTTTTATTTTATTCTTGCCTTAAATTATTTCCTGGAAAATTAAGGTCCCGTTGGATTGGACCATATGTTGTTACTAATGTTTTTCCTTATGGTGCAGTTGAAATTACTAGTCTTAGAGACAACTCGGTTTCCAAAGTCAACGGCCATAGATTGAAGCCATAATATGAGAACATCGCCTATGTGAATGTGGATGAACTTCCATTTGAAGATTTTCTCCCTCTGAAGGAGTAATGTGAAGCAAGAGCTATGTCGGGCCGTCGACTTTAAAACAAGCGCTAAGTGGGAGGCAACCCACCGGTTTTGTATTTCTTATCCTTTTGTTTTTATTTGCTTTTTGTTTTGTGTGTTTATTCTTCTTTTTCCATATCATATTAGGATTTCCCACCTTGACTTTACTTGGACGATTCAATTGCATTGAGGACAATGTAAGGTTTAAGTGTGGGGGAGTGGCTAAGCATATATTTTTGCATTAAAAAAAAAAAGAGAATTTTTTTTGCATAAAACTTTCAACTTTTAGAGATTTTAGAGTCACTAGCATACTTCTAGGTATGATTACATAGAGAATTCTGACCGACATAATTGAACTTGGAAATGTTAGGGAACTACGTTCGATTTCTTGCTTGTTAGAGTGTTAAATAATGGATTTAATCATGCCGGTGATGCAAATTTGGTGCAGAGAGAAGTGCGTTATTAGAGTTGCTGATCAATCATTAGTGGAGACTACCCATTTTCATATCATGTGAGGCACTGACTAGAAATTATTCCTTTACTAAAGAGCTTCTTTTGAGTGTGTGTCACCGTACGTTAATTCCGGGTAGAATGGTGAGCTACCCAATTTCAGCATTATTTTGATCTCTTGAGTGCTAATTTTTGTCAATCATGAGGGTGACGTCTAAAGATGAAAGCCTCCTTCTTGTAGTTCGATTTGCAGTTAGCACCATTCTCTCAACAACGGGTCCATAGAAACACCATAATCATCAACAACAAGGGAGCAACATCAAAATCTACAAGGAAAGTTGAAAAGGTTTGAGGTTTACAAGCAACGGAACAAGAAAAAGAGCAAATTTTTATATCCAAGTAAAGCAACATACAATGAGCAGATTTTACATACATGTTGAAGACTTAAAATGCAATGAGGTAATTCCATATCCAAGTATTAAGACTTATTTACAAGAGCGAAGAAAAGCAAAAGGTGAAAATTATTGAAGGTTATGATTTCGAGATGATACAAGTTGTGAAGAATCAAGCGGTAAAGTAATTTTCCACGGCTATGGTATATTTTATTTTTCACTTTTGATTTGTATTGTGTTTCTCTTGTCTAAAAAAAAAAAAAAAAAAAAAAAAAAAAAAAGAGAATTTTTTTTTCATAAAAACTTTCAACTTTTAGAGATTTTAGAGTCACTAGCATACTTCTAGGTATGATTACATAGAGAATTCTGACCGACATAATTGAACTTGGAAATGTTAGGGAACTACGTTCGATTTCTTGCTTGTTAGAGTGTTAAATAATGGATTTAATCATGCCGGTGATGCAAATTTGGTGCAGAGAGAAGTGCGTTATTAGAGTTGCTGATCAATCATTAGTGGAGACTAACCATTTTCATATCATGTGAGGCACTGACTAGAAATTATTCCTTTACTAAAGAGCTTCTTTTGAGTGTGTGTCACCGTACGTTAATTCCGGGTAGAATGGTGAGCTACCCAATTTCAGCACTATTTTGATCTCTTGAGTGCTAATTTTTGTCAATCTTGAGGGTGACGTCTATAGATGAAAGCCTCCTTGTTGTAGTTCGATTTGCAGTTAGCACCATCATCTCAACAACGGGTCCATAGAAACACCATAATCATCAACAATAAGGGAGCAACATCAAAATCTACAAGGAAAGTTGAAAAGGTTTGAGGTATACAAGCAACGGAACAAGAAAAAGGGCAAATTTTTATATCCAAGTAAAGCAACATACAATGAGCAGATTTTACATACATGTTGAAGACTTAAAATGCAATGAGGTAATTCCATATCCAAGTATTAAGACTTATTTAGAAGAGCGAAGAAAAGCAAAAGGTGAAAATTATTGAAGGTTATGATTTCGAGACGATACAAGTTGTGAAGAATCAAGCGGTAAAGTACTTTTCCACGGCTATGGTTTATTTTATTTTTCACTTTTGATTTGTATTGTGTTTCTCTTGTCTAAAAAAAAAAAAAGAATTTTTTTTTCATAAAACTTTCAACTTTTAGATTTAGAGTCACTAGCATACTTCTAGGTATGATTACATAGAGAATTCTGACCGACATAATTGAACTTGGAAATGTTAGGGAACTACGTTCGATTTCTTGCTTGTTAGAGTGTTAAATAATGGATTTAATCATGCCGGTGATGCAAATTTGGTGCAGAGAGAAGTGCGTTATTAGAGTTGCTGATCAATCATTAGTTGAGACTAACCATTTTCATATCATGTGAGGCACTGACTAGAAATTATTCCTTTACTAAAGAGATTCTTTTGAGTGTGTGTGTCACCGTACGTTAATTCCGGGTAGAATGGTGAGCTACCCAATTTCAGCACTATTTTGATCTCTTGAGTGCTAATTTTTGTCAATCATGAGGGTGACGTCTATAGATGAAAGCCTCCTTGTTGTAGTTCGATTTGCAGTTAGCACCATCATCTCAACAACGGGTCCATAGAAACACCATAATCATCAACAACAAGGGAGCAACATCAAAATCTACAAGGAAAGTTGAAAAGGTTTGAGGTATACAAGCAACGGAACAAGAAAAAGGGCAAATTTTTATATCCAAGTAAAGCAACATACAATGAGCAGATTTTACATACATGTTGAAGACTTAAAATGCAATGAGGTAATTCCATATCCAAGTATTAAGACTTATTTAGAAGAGCGAAGAAAAGCAAAAGGTGAAAATTATTGAAGGTTATGATTTCGAGACGATACAAGTTGTGAAGAATCAAGCGGTAAAGTACTTTTCCACGGCTATGGTTTATTTTATTTTTCACTTTTGATTTGTATTGTGTTTCTCTTGTCTAAAAAAAAAAAAAGAATTTTTTTTTCATAAAACTTTCAACTTTTAGATTTAGAGTCACTAGCATACTTCTAGGTATGATTACATAGAGAATTCTGACCGACATAATTGAACTTGGAAATGTTAGGGAACTACGTTCGATTTCTTGCTTGTTAGAGTGTTAAATAATGGATTTAATCATGCCGGTGATGCAAATTTGGTGCAGAGAGAAGTGCGTTATTAGAGTTGCTGATCAATCATTAGTTGAGACTAACCATTTTCATATCATGTGAGGCACTGACTAGAAATTCTTCCTTTACTAAAGAGCTTCTTTTGAGTGTGTGTGTCACCGTACGTTAATTCCGGGTAGAATGGTGAGCTACCCAATTTCAGCACTATTTTGATCTCTTGAGTGCTAATTTTTGTCAATCATGAGGGTGGCGTCTATAGATGAAAGCCTCCTTCTTGTAGTTCGATTTGCAGTTAGCACCATTCTCTCAACAACGGGTCCATAGAAACACCATAATCATCAACAACAAGGGAGCAACATCAAAATCTACAAGGAAAGTTGAAAAGGTTTGAGGTTTACAAGCAACGGAACAAGAAAAAAAGCAAATTTTTATATCTAAGTAAAGCAACATACAATGAGCAGATTTTACATACATGTTGAAGACTTAAAATGCAATGAGGTAATTCCATATCCAAGTATTAAGACTTATTTACAAGAGCGAAGAAAAGCAAAAGGTGAAAATTATTGAAGGTTATGATTTCGAGACGATACAAGTTGTGAAGAATCAAGCGGTAAAGTACTTTTCCACGGCTATGGTATATTTTATTTTTCACTTTTGATTTGTATTGTGTTTCTCTTGTCTAAAAAAAAAAAAAAAAAATTTTTTTCATAAAACTTTCAACTTTTAGAGATTTTAGAGTCACTAGCATACTTCTAGGTATGATTACATAGAGAATTCTGATCGACATAATTGAACTTGGAAATGTTAGGGAACTACGTTCGATTTCTTGCTTGTTAGAGTGTTAAATAATGGATTTAATCATGCCGGTGATGCAAATTTGGTGCAGAGAGAAGTGCGTTATTAGAGTTGCTGATCAATCATTAGTGGAGACTAACCATTTTCATATCATGTGAGGCACTGACTAGAAATTCTTCCTTTACTAAAGAGCTTCTTTTGAGTGTGTGTCACCGTACGTTAATTCCGGGTAGAATGGTGAGCTACCCAATTTCAGCACTATTTTGATCTCTTGAGTGCTAATTTTTGTCAATCATGTGGGTGGCGTCTATAGATGAAAGCCTCCTTGTTGTAGTTCGATTTGCAGTTAGCACCATTATCTCAACAACGGGTCCATAGAAACACCATAATCATCAACAATAAGGGAGCAACATCAAAATCTACAAGGAAAGTTGAAAAGGTTTGAGGTTTACAAGCAACAGAACAAGAAAAAGAGCAAATTTTTATATCCAAGTAAAGCAACATACAATGAGCAGATTTTACATACATGTTGAAGACTTAAAATGCAATGAGGTAATTCCATATCCAAGTATTAAGACTTATTTACAAGAGCGAAGAAAAGCAAAAGGTGAAAATTATTGAAGGTTATGATTTCGAGAAGATACAAGTTGTGAAGAATCAAGAGGTAAAGTACTTTTCCACGGCTATGGTTTATTTTATTTTTCACTTTTGATTTGTATTGTGTTTCTCTTGTCTAAAAAAAAAAAAAAAAAAAAAAAGAGAATTTTTTTTTCATAAAACTTTCAACTTTTAGAGATTTTAGAGTCACTAGCATACTTCTAGGTATGATTACATAGAGAATTCTGACCGACATAATTGAACTTGGAAATGTTAGGGAACTACGTTCGATTTCTTGCTTGTTAGAGTGTTAAATAATGGATTTAATCATGCCGGTGATGCAAATTTGGTGCAGAGAGAAGTGCGTTATTAGAGTTGCTGATCAATCATTAGTGGAGACTAACCATTTTCATATCATGTGAGGCACTGACTAGAAATTCTTCCTTTACTAAAGAGCTTCTTTTGAGTGTGTGTCACCGTACGTTAATTCCGGGTAGAATGGTGAGCTACCCAATTTCAGCACTATTTTGATCTCTTGAGTGCTAATTTTTGTCAATCAAGTGGGTGGCGTCTATAGATGAAAGCCTCCTTGTTGTAGTTCGATTTGCAGTTAGCACCATTATCTCAACAACGGGTCCATAGAAACACCATAATCATCAACAATAAGGGAGCGACATCAAAATCTACAAGGAAAGTTGAAAAGGTTTGAGGTTTACAAGCAACGGAACAAGAAAAAGAGAAAATTTTTATATCCAAGTAAAGCAACATACAATGAGCAGATTTTACATACATGTTGAAGACTTAAAATGCAATGAGGTAATTCCATATCCAAGTATTAAGACTTATTTAGAAGAGCGAAGAAAAGCAAAAGGTGAAAATTATTGAAGGTTATGATTTCGAGACGATACAAGTTGTGAAGAATCAAGCGGTAAAGTACTTTTCCACGGCTATGGTTCATTTTATTTTTCACTTTTGATTTGTATTGTGTTTCTCTTGTCTAAAAAAAAGAGAATTTTTTTTGCATAAAACTTTCAACTTTTAGAGATTTTAGAGTCACTAGCATACTTCTAGGTATGATTACATAGAGAATTCTTACCGACATAATTGAACTTGGAAATGTTAGGGAACTACGTTCGATTTCTTGCTTGTTAGAGTGTTAAATAATGAATTTAATCATGCCGGTGATGCAAATTTGGTGCAGAGAGAAGTGCGTTATTAGAGTTGCTGATCAATCATTAGTGGAGGCTACCCATTTTCATATCATGTGAGGCACTGACTAGAAATTCTTCCTTTACTAAAGAGCTTCTTTTGAGTGTGTGTCACCGTACATTAATTCCGGGTAGAATGGTGAGATACCCAATTTCAGCACTATTTTGATCTCTTGAGTGCTAATTTTTTTCAATCATGAGGGTGACGTCTATAGATGAAAGCCTCCTTCTTGTAGTTCGATTTGCAGTTAGCACCATTCTCTCAACAACGGGTCCATAGAAACACCATAATCATCAACAACAAGGGAGCAACATCAAAATCTACAAGGAAAGTTGAAAAGGTTTGAGGTTTACAAGCAACGGAACAAGAAAAAGAGCAAATTTTTATATCCAAGTAAAGCAACATACAATGAGCAGATTTTACATACATGTTGAAGACTTAAAATGCAATGAGGTAATTCCATATCCAAGTATTAAAACTTATTTACAAGTGCGAAGACAAGCAGAAGGTGAAAATTATTGAAGGTTATGATTTCGAGACGATACAAGTTGTGAAGAATCAAGCGGTAAAGTACTTTTCCACGGCTATGGTTTATTTTATTTTTCACTTTTGATTTGTATTGTGTTTCTCTTGTCTAAAAAAAAAAAAAAAGAATTTTTTTTCATAAAACTTTCAACTTTTAGAGATTTTAGAGTCACTAGCATACTTCTAGGTATGATTACATAGAGAATTCTGACCGACATAATTGAACTTGGAAATGTTAGGGAACTACGTTCGATTTCTTGCTTGTTAGAGTGTTAAATAATGGATTTAATCATGCCGGTGATGCAAATTTGGTGCAGAGAGAAGTGCGTTATTAGAGTTGTTGATCAATCATTAGTGGAGACTACCCATTTTCATATCATGTGAGGCACTGACTAGAAATTCTTCCTTTACTAAAGAGCTTCTTTTGAGTGTGTGTCACCGTACGTTAATTCCGGGTAGAATGGTGAGCTACCCAATTTCAGCACTATTTTGATCTCTTGAGTGCTAATTTTTGTCAATCATGAGGGTGACGTCTATAGATGAAAGCCTCCTTCTTGTAGTTCGATTTGCAGTTAGCACCATTCTCTCAACAACGGGTCCATAGAAACACCATAATCATCAACAACAAGGGAGCGACATCAAAATCTACAAGGAAAGTTGAAAAGGTTTGAGGTTTACAAGCAACGGAACAAGAAAAAGAGCAAATTTTTATATCCAAGTAAAGCAACATACAATGAGCAGATTTTACATACATGTTGAAGACTTAAAATGCAATGAGGTAATTCCATATCCAAGTATTAAGACTTATTTACAAGAGAGAAGAAAAGCAAAAGGTAAAAATTATTGAAGGTTATGATTTCGAGACGATACAAGTTGTGAAGAATCAAGCGGTAAAGTACTTTTCCACGGCTATGGTTTATTTTATTTTTCACTTTTGATTTGTATTGTGTTTCTCTTGTCTAAAAAAAAATAGAATTTTTTTTGCATAAAACTTTCAACTTTTAGAGATTTTAGAGTCACTAGCATACTTCTAGGTATGATTACGTAGAGAATTCTGACCGACATAATTGAACTTGGAAATGTTAGGGAACTACGTTCGATTTCTTGCTTGTTAGAGTGTTAAATAATGAATTTAATCATGCCGGTGATGCAAATTTGGTGCAGAGAGAAGTGCGTTATTAGAGTTGCTGATGAATCATTAGTGGAGACTACCCATTTTCATATCATGTGAGGCACTGACTAGAAATTCTTCCTTTACTAAAGAGCTTCTTTTGAGTGTGTGTCACCGTACGTGAATTCCGGGTAGAATGGTGAGCTACCCAATTTCAGCACTATTTTGATCTCTTGAGTGCTAATTTTTGTCAATCACGAGGGTGACGTCTATAGATGAAAGCCTCCTTCTTATAGTTTGATTTGCAGTTAGCACCATTCTCTCAACAATGGGTCCATAGAAACACCATAATCATCAACAACAAGGGAGCAACATCAAAATCTACAAGGAAAGTTGAAAAGGTTTGAGGTTTACAAGCAACGGAACAAGAAAAATAGCAAATTTTTATATCCAAGTAAAGCAACATACAATGAGCAGATTTTACATACATGTTGAAGACTTAAAATGCAATGAGGTAATTTCATATCCAAGTATTAAGACTTATTTACAAGAGCGAAGAAAAGCAAAAGGTGAAAATTATTGAAGGTTATGATTTCGAGACGATACAAGTTGTGAAGAATCAAGCGGTAAAGTACTTTTCCACGGTTATGGTTTATTTTATTTTTCACTTTTGATTTGTATTGTGTTTCTCTTGTTTAAAAAAAAAAGAATTTTTTTTGCATAAAACTTTCAACTTTTAGAGATTTTAGAGTCACTAGCATACTTCTAGGTATGATTACATAGAGAATTCTGACCGACCACTACAAAAAACCTGAGCATTAGCAACCATGCTAGTTTAGTTGCCTAATACAAAGTTTTAGTTGCCAAACAGAAAGGCAACTAATGGTAGTTGCGGAGCTTAAGTTGCCGTATGGGTTGTTTCCGAAAGAAAAGGCAACTTCTAAAAATGCCTTGTTGCTGTTCGCACTTTTGGCAACTAGCGTTGTAGTTGTCAAATACGTTACCTACTAAATGCAATAGATTAGACCTACTAATTTATGTAGTTTCCAAGTAATTGCCAAACATTTCAGCAACAAAACTTTTATAGCTGTTAGGTGCTTGCCCAACATTACAGCAACTAAGATTATATCTTGTTGCGAATTTGTTTAGCAGTTAATTTGGCAGTAGCCAAATGTCTTGATACGTAATTGCGACTAGTTAAAACAATTAATTTGTAGTTGGCACATTGTTGTTGAATCATTCAACAACCAAGATTTGTAGTTGCCATACTGTTCCTGAATTATTCAACAACTAATATCATTTGCAGTTGCCAAATGTTTTACTTGTTGAGGCAAACATTTAGACCAATGCAGATTTCATTGAATGTGGTGTCTCGAGTCCATAAACCGATATTAATGAAAAATTAATTAGTAATTAATTGGTCAAACGATAAGACCAATGCAAATTTCGTGGGTTGAGTGTCAGGTGTTGGGACTATAAACTAGTATTGATACAACACTAATAATTAAGATTAAAAGTAAATCCAAGATATCAACATAAACCAAAAAACTGTTTCAGAAAGTAATTTTTTTATTTATAATTAAGAATACATTTTTTATTTCGATTACAACAAAGAGTTGACATTAAGCATTTCATAATGGTCCACTCGAACAAATGGTCCTTTCCGATTCCGATAGATATATCAACTGTCATCTTATAGATTTCTTCTATTACCCCCTGATGGATTACACCGTGACCATAATCACCATTTCCATTTCTCTAAACTGCAATGAAGAGGACACTAAACCCGTGTAACTCAAAAAAATAGATTATTTAATAGAACCAGAATCAAATAATTGTATTTGAGAAGCCAAAAAATATATTTGGATTATACTTAGATGATATTATTATTACTATTACCCAAGGAACATTAACAGCAGAGTTGAATATTTTTGGTAAAGCTCTTCTTCCTCCATAACATTTGTGTATCTAAACTAGATGGTCGAACTTCACTTCAATCGTTGAAAATCAATTCAAACATTTCCAATCTGTAAAACAAAAACAAAAAAGAATCAGAAATGCTTAGTTTTCAAAAGAAACAACATGGAAGAAGGGAGGAAGAGAGAGAGTAAATAACATGGAGAACCAAAAGATTAGTACATTTTGAGCTCCTCAAAGTCGTGAGACTGTTTTGGAACCAAGAGTGTAAATCCCACTCTTCGTCCCCAAAAGGAGTCTCTTTTCATAAGTCTGGACAAGCATAAAAGTTAAAGAATTAACCCTCCAAAAAATAAAAATCAAATTAAATCTTGAGGTAATGAGCGATAAGTAAGATGTGGTTGAAAGAGATAGAAAATAAGTAACCAAGTAATGCGGATTTTTTTTTTTTGATGTCGTAGAGATGAGTATGATGATGGTCTTGATGATTATGGATGATGCTGGAACTCTTGATTGTCGGAGAAATAGGTGAAGACTATTATTTTATTTTATTTTATTTTAGATTAAGATATAAATAAGGGATCGAAGCACTACACTGGTATTAGTGTAAGAAATCTTTAGTTAGGGCTTTGAAAAGATTAAAAAAAAAAAAATCCCTACAACATCGTTCAGCTCCATGGTCAACTGCTATGAATCTGTGATGGTTTGGAAAGAGGAGGGGAGGCGGATCGAACGAGAAAGAAGTATATTAGCTATATATCTTCATAGATAAAATGGAAAACGGTAGTAGTGTTGGTGACAAAGAGGCTGTGATCTTGTTGTTAAAGAAGGGTTTTTAGAAGAAAGATTGTGAGAGAGAAATGGAGGCGGAGAAGGGAATGGAGGAAGGTTAAGGTTAGGGTTTTCCTTCTCTTTTGAGCATCATATACGGGTAAACGGGGCAGTTGATCTTGAGAAGATCAGACGTTTCAGAAAATATCTGATTTTTAGTCACTGTGTTGCATGGCTGGACAAATATTAACTTCAACACTGGTTTGGTTGGTCGATCAAGATCTAATGCTTATCTAATTGCCACATGTAAAGAGACGATAACATCTAAGGACTCATCTGGCTAGTGCATCTTTATGTATATTGTCAGTGATTTTTTTCTATTTTTTCTATTAAGAAGAGTTTGTTTTGATGATTTTTTTTATTTATTTTTTTCTATTAAAAAGAGTTTATTTAGATGAGAAATGTACCAACCACCAAAAAATGTGGATTTGATTTTTGTTTCTTTACTTAAATGCACTTTATATAAAAGAGGGAAATGTAATTTTTCTTTATTAAATATATTTGTTTTTCTTATATGAAATTGAACCCATCCCGCTAGTGTTGGTACCCGAATGTAGCAACCCTCCAAAATCGGATCACATAATTTGAGATTATACCCGTAGATGATGAGATTTTAACGAAGGGTAAAATAGTCATTTCTGATAAATTTTGAAATCAGGGGTAAATTGGTACTTTTACACACCTTGGAAAATGATCACTTTATAACTAGAGGCGAAAATGAGTTTCGTCAAGTTTTGGATCAGGGGTAGTATGGTCATTTTACTAAAATTTAGGCAAAAAGAGCATGAACGGTCATTCTAGAGTTTCCTTAGTGCATATGGAAGATTTCGAAGATGGAATACATCCCTCTCACTGATAGACGAAGTTCATCCTCGACCTCAGCCTTCGTTGCCAAAAGACGAAGTTCATCCTAGACCAAAGCCCTGGTGACCAAAAGTCAAGTTCCTCCCTCACTTCAATCCTCGTTGCCAAAAGTCAAGTTCGACCCTAACTACATCCCTCGTCGCCAAAAGTCAAGTTCAGCACTAACTACATCTCTCGTCGCCAAAAGTCACGTTTAACCTGACTACAACCCTCGTCGTCAAAAGTTAAATTCTTCTCTGATTATTGACCCCATCACCAAAAGACAAGTTTAACCTTGATTTCATCCCTCACTGTTAAAAATAAAAAATATCCCTGACTTGATCCCTCACTATAAAAAAAATGATTTCAACCCTCATCAGTAAAAGACGAGTTCATCAGTCTTTAGTTGCCAAATTACAAGCTCATCCTTAGCTTCAATCATGTTTTCAGAAAGACGTAATTCAACATTAACTATCACGAGAAAGACTCAACCATTGGTCTACGAGGTACTTATAGTCATCATTTTTAACATACGTCCAAGCGAGTCACCTTAGTCATGATGTCACGATTCCTAACACACGTCACCGCGAGACACATTGGTTGTATGGGCTCTAAAGACTCATCAGACGTTCATGAGTGACTAATAAGAATCAGTAGAGACTTAACCTCCCTGGTTTCGACATTCGACCCTATCAGAGATCAAAAACCGAATCCGAGTACATCCCTAGGAGATACAACTGGTCAATGTTTACTCTAGACCACGACTCATCTTACCTAGGCCTTTGAATGGTTTTTATGACATCCCCACAAGATACACTGACCATTCTGTCTCTGGACCTCGTGATAGACTCCTAGTCGTCTCATACCAGGGTTGGATCCTCTCAGTTCTCCCTTTAACATCCTTTCGAGATACAATGGACTTATCTTCCCCATGATATTGACAAAGTTAGGGTTGGCTCGTAATTAACACATCGACGCGAGATACACCGATCAAAAATAAGTATATTACATAGGTCTCATTGAGATATTTCCATAAGGACAAAAGACATTATTAGCCTCACTATTTTTATTAACTTGTTTAAATCTCTAAGCATACCCAGGAAGATCGAACAAGTAACGGTAATGGGTGTAAATCCCTAAGCACATCCAATGAGATCGAAGGAATTCTAGTTTTGGATGAATCTTTATTAGGATTGAATTATATAAATTTTATGCATAATTAATAAGATCGGGCTGATTGTAGAGTCGATGGTTTTTCTTGAAATTAACTGGTGTGAACATAAAGTTGGATGGATCTTTCTCTAGGAAGATAATGAAGCTCAGAGGGTGTAAAAGAGAAAGAACTATGGTGATACTGGTGGTAAGAAGAAGGTTAGGTTTCCAATTCAGCGTTTTTCTTTTTATTATACAATGTGTTTTGATGTAAACTCAAATCTCAAGAAATTAACATCAACTTATGTAAATCTTTCAGCATATTAAATATGCTTGGAAAAATTACGAAGACGAACGTGTAAATCTATTTTGGGATAAAATTCAATAAATCTCTAAACAAATCTAGTGAGATTGAAGTAATATATACTTGGACGAATTTTCTCCGGATTTGAATTATGTAAATGTTTATGCACATTCAAGAACATTGAACGAATCTTAAAGCCGACGATCTGTCTTAAAGTTGTATAAATTTTGGAAACTAAAATTATGAGATCTTACAAGTATTTGGTGACTTTGTAAAATTGGGCAAATAGGAATTTCAGTGATTCGAATTCGAATCCGTATTTTATTTATTCAACTAGTACTCATCTTAAATGTTATTTGTCAAACAATCACAATATCTTTGTCGTTGCTCGTTTTCACCCGGATTTCATCCATTTCCTCGACTGTCCATAATTTTTATCATAACAATCGAATTTCTTTTCTGTTAAGCATACAAATTGTAGTGACCGGGCACAAATATAACTTACATTTTTTTTTACGTGTATGAAATATTTTTACTTTTTTTTTTTTTTTTTTTTTTTTTTGGAAGCATACATTTTCATTTAAATTTGGCGCCCACCAAATTTTTTTTCACAAAATACCTAATCCCGTCCACAAATTTTTACATCTCCCCACATCTCTTTCTCTAACGATAATAAACTATGACAAGTCATCGATCCGTATGCCCTTGGGAAGGTATTTCCCAATTGCAATCTTTATTGGCGGGAATAACTTAAGCTTTGGCGCTCTAGATCCCTCCAAATTTCCAACAAAAAAATTCTTTTCCCTCCACTGGAACCCTAGCCGCATCCTTTGATAAAACCAGTAACAAAACCCACAAACAGAACTTCATTCCATTCACCACCTAAAGATAAGAAGATAATTTTCTCTCACCAAACTTCTTTGAGATTTTAATCTACCTTAAAGCGAAACCCATCAGATGATTTTTCCGCGACAAAAAAAAAATCATCAACAAGTTTCTTCCCATTAAAAACCCACAAAAGAATTCCCTCCATAAACATAGAATCCATCAAATCTTTAGGGTGTGTTCTTCAATAATTTTTGATTTGCATTCAAATCTTTAACCCAACTTCGGATCTGACATCAGATCCATTATCAGCATGTTTGTGTCACTCATAAAATGTTTTCGTAGTCATTTACAATTCCAATTTTTCGATCTAATGGAGGAAATCAGCGGTTATACAATTGTAACTGTAGAAATCCATTAATATGGTAAGTAAGTCTGATATACGTTCATCTGTCAATTCAAATACGTTTTATGTGGATTTAATCTTTCGAAGTTTCGGCGCCCGTTTACATCTTTGTATTTCAATTTTTTTATTATTCCCATTAGTTTCTCATAAATCTATCTTGTGTTGGTGTACAGAAAAGAAATTGATTTGTTAATTGGATTTTCTTTTTGTTGGAATTAAGCGTCGGGTTGGTTCGTTTGAAGGATTACGATGTTTGGGTATCCATCAACAGTTTAAATTAATCACAGTTAGGGGTAATTTTCTTTTTTTCTTTCTTTTCCTATGCTACCTGTTTGAGATAATGTCTGACTTGTGAATGTTTAGGAATTGAGTTCATAAAACATATATAGTTTGTGTTTTCTATAATTTGTCTGATTGGTATAGTTTGAAATGTTATCTGATCAATTTTGAAATTTATTAAATCTATGACTGCAGGTGCATGGTTCCGGTGCCCATTATTCTAATCTCCTTGAAGACATTTGAAACATATGTTGCTAAGAGAGCTCCTGCCTCTCAAAATCTAGAGTTGTTTTCAATTAAAGGCTGGTGCTATTTGTAACCTGGGAGTAGACTAGTGCAGTTATAGCATCATTATTCAATTTGTCATTCTGGTCTGCCGTGTCAAAGAATTTCAGTATGTATTTTAATTCAACCAATTTTGTAGTTTTCAATGCTCTGTTGTTTTGTATATTTGCTAATGGGAAGTCATTCAGTTTCAATTTCAGGAAGATGGATCCCAATGATTTTGATTTGTTGACTTGGTCCTGGCCTTGGGGTTCTTCATAGGTATTTGATTACATGTACGCGGGCCTATGTTTTGGTGCTTCCTTTTATGAGGTAAATCTTGTCACTGGGATATGGGTTTCGATCAGTGTCTCTATGAATCTGAATACCCGTACAACGGAATTTTATAATAAGATTGATTCTTGATATTAACCAAGAAAACCAAGTAGACCTATGGTTTTATCTCTCACTAATTTGACTTGCATAGGTTGCTAAAATTTTAAATTTTTATTCGATGGATTCATATTATCTATTTGTTGGTTTGGGACTATAAGCTAGATTTCAATTTTTGCACCATACAGTGTGTAGGTTGGATGGTTGGATTTAAAAAGAACATATTGTCTCACTGATTTAGGTTCAATTGCTTACTTTTCAATTTACTTTTCTTATTGCAGTTGATCCTCGTGATTTATTGGACTGTGAAGCTTCTCTTTGTCTTGATAGCTATGTAACGTAATTGCCATACAATTTACCCCTGTTTCTTTCTTGGAACTCAATATTTTTGATGTGCTGTTGTATCACACTCATATCATGACTTGTGCTTCAACTCCCTTTAGATAAAATATTGTGTGTGCAATTAAGTTATGCTTGGCTTGTTTACGGTATGAAGTCGTCACTTTTGGTGATGCCCACTTCAACTTGAAAATTTATAAATCTATGCAGCCAAATAAGTTCTAATTACCATCATAAATCAAGCCTTGAATTGAATTTTTATACTAGCCTATTCTGTTTTTGAAACTTACCCCATGTCTTGTTGAAAATTACCAAGTCAATCACGTTTTTGAAATGTAAAATACATTCTTAACTGCTATATGAATTGATCTTGCTATTCTTTATAGACCTCCATTCTTTGCGCGATTGTACTTGAAAGGTACATTTTTGTTAGGCTTGAACTGAGATTTGATTTGCTATTTAATTCATTTTCATTCGTGTGCATTATGTCATGATGATTTCTCTGTATTTTGTCTTGTTATAATAAAGCTATTGGTTACCAACTAAAATTTCCAATTATGTTTAATTTACTTGAGCATGTTTAATTTATTACTCTAATTCAAACTATCTTTTTAGGGATCTTAATGATTTACATCGCATCGAATTGATATTTTTATTCTTCATGTTCATAAGATGGATTTCCAAGACTTTACTTTTAATGATATAAGAGGTGGATAGACTTAGAGCTGTCAACGGGGCAAGCTAGGGTCAACCCGGCCCTAGCTTGTGAACCCGTTGACAAGCTAGGGTCAACCCTAGCCCTAGTGTTATTCATCAACAAGCCCAAAATCCCAACCCTAGCTTGTCCGCGGGTTGGCTTGTAGGGTTCACGGGTTGGCTTGTTAGTTATCATAACAACCAAAAAAAAATGTTGAAAGTTAAAAAAAAAAAATGTTTAAAATTACGCTGTTAGGGAGGATTGAACCTAGCTCAGCTAGGTGTTCACTTAGCGTAACAACCAATGGACTACAAATGAACACGTTTCTATTAGATAAAATCTTTAAAATAGGTAACTAACAAGCCAACCCGTGAACCCGCGGGTTGACCCTAACTTGGCTTGTTTTCTACTAGGGTTAGATATGCCAACCCTAACCCGGCTTGTTTAGACAACAAGCCAAGCCGGGCCGGGTTGAAACAAGCTAAGCTAGGTCCAACCCGCGGGCCGGGTTAGGAATTGATAGCTCTAGATAGACTGCCAAGAGACAATGATGCTTCCATTGCAGGAGTCCAAAAGTTCATTGCCTTTTGTATGTACACTAACAGATATCTTGTGTTTGAAGTGCACAGACATATTATGTGGAATAGGTTTATGCCGGGATATGTCAGTTGGATATACCATGGAGAAGGGGGTAGGACCAGGTGAGGGAAACTACTATTACTGGAAATGTGGTGCAGGACAACGATGACTAAATGTTTGATTTTCTGCAAGAAATGAACTATGACACCTCCAATTTATATAAGTTTCTGAACAGTGCACAGGTGTCGCTACTTGCCGTTAGGACTTCTTCTCGCAGTTGAGTTATGAAACTGTGACACCGGGTACTTGGCATTTGGGAAGACATGACAGTTCAAAATTTTAATCTTTGTAAACTTTAAGAGTCTTTCATGATTCTTATTTTTTATCTTTTGTAAACTTTTTAAGAGTGTTTCAAGTTTGTTTAGTTTCAAGGCACTCGTTTTCTTGAACCATGGACGATAATTTGACCAGAGTGCTATAAGGATGTAAGTTACAGATTTCACTGTGAAAACTTTTGTGCATCCCATACCTAACAATCACTGCCAGCTTAATTTATGTACCTACTGTCGGCTGGTCAAGGAATCTCGAAAGGGAAGAGTAGTCTTCGAAATTCCTTAACTTAAAACAACATTCTCTTGTTTTCAAAAAGACTGATCAAGAATGAGTGACAGCAAATCAAAGTGTTAAAATTTAGCAAATTCTGATTAAATTAATGGAAACTCAATGAAATTTGGAGGATATATACTCTTACACATTCCCTTGTATTTTCCTTAATCTAACTTTGGTAAAAACATTAGGTGACTTGTATTTTCCTTAATATTCAAAACAAGAGTAGGAAACATCAAGCTAAAAACTTTGGCAATCACAGTTGCAAAGGGCCTCGGACATGTAATATTTCACAGACGTACTCATTTGAACCATCTGATCCAGGTAGTCTTTTAGATACAGAACTAAAAACTTCTAATTTAAATGTCAACATGTGTTTTAATAACCATTAACATAATCTAGTTGGTGTAATTGGTTGCTCAAACCTTTGGCAATCACAGTTGCTGGATTTCATTTGCGAAGGTTTAAGCAACTACGCAATAGGCTAATTTCCCAAGCTTAATTGCGGAAGAGCGGTTTAAGCAACTAATCTTGCCTTAGTTAGTGTTTTTAGTTGCTTAGATGTTTGAGGCTACTAGTGCATTATATGTTGTTGGCATATATTTGTTTCTGAAGAGTTTGGAAACTAACGAAGACAGTAGTTGCGATTGACGTGTTGCCAAACTATATAGGAACTAACAGTTGCCTTCGCCTAGTTACGGAAGCATCAGGAAACTAGTGTATTTCATGTAGTTGGCATATATTTGTTGCTAAAGAATTCAGAAACTAATAAAAATAATAGTTGCGGTCAGATTGTTGCCGAATTATATATGAACTACTAGTTGTCGTTGACCAGTTTCGAAATCATTTGGCAACTAGCGGTTGCGATATTTTAGTGGCCTTTGCTAGGATTTTTTGTAGTGGACATAATTGAACTTGGAAATGTTAGGGAACTACGTTCGATTTCTTGCTTGTTAGAGTGTTAAATAATGGATTTAATCATGCCGGTGATGCAAATTTGGTGCATAGAGAAGTGCGTTATTAGAGTTGCTGATCAATCATTAGTGGAGACTACCCATTTTCATATCATGTGAGGCACTGACTAGAAATTCTTCCTTTACTAAAGAGCTTCTTTTGAGTGTGTGTCACCGTACGTTAATTCCGGGTAGAATGGTGAGCTACCCAATTTCAGCACTATTTTGATCTCTTGAGTGCTAATTTCTGTCAATCATGAGGGTGACGTCTATAGATGAAAGCCTCCTTCTTGTAGTTCGATTTGCAGTTAGCACCATTCTCTCAACAATGGGTCCATAGAAACACCATAATCATCAACAACAAGGGAGCGACATCAAAATCTACAAGGAAAGTTGAAAAGGTTTGAGGTTTACAAGCAACGGAACAAGAAAAAGAGCAAATTTTTATATCCAAGTAAAGCAACATACAATGAGCAGATTTTACATACATGTTGAAGACTTAAAATGCAATGAGGTAATTCCATATCCAAGTATTAAGACTTATTTACAAGAGCGAAGAAAAGCAAAAGGTGAAAATTATTGAAGGTTATGATTTCGAGACGATACAAGTTGTGAAGAATCAAGCGGTAAAGTACTTTTCCACGGCTATGGTTTATTTTATTTTTCACTTTTGATTTGTATTGTGTTTCTCTTGTCTAAAAAAAAAAAAAAAAAAAAAAAAAAAAAAATGAAAAAGAAAAGAAAAGAAAAGAAAAATATATATATATATGAGACAAGAGAAATATCTATTATTGTTTTGTTTTGAATAAGTCGTGGGGAAGGGAAATCTATAAGGAAGTTTCAAGCGACAAGGAGTTAAGGAAAAAGGTTACAAATTGTTAAGGATCTATGAAGCTAAAGAGTTTATCACCAATAGTTGAAGCCGAAGACCAAGAAGATGAAGACAAGGAGTGGAAGACGTTTCTATTGGATTCCGTGAGTGTAGGAGCGGAATATCACAACAAATGATAACTCGCGAAAGTGTGGGGAGAAAAGATATTTTACGAGCAAAGGAAATCACGAGGAAAATGTGAGCAGATTGCGAAGGCAAAAGAGGTTCGTGAAATGAATCTGCGAAGGTTCGCAGGATAATTCTCATATCCAAAATTAAGGGACAGACAGTTGTTATGCAATATATAAAATCATATAAATAGCCATTTAGGCATGAGAAGAAAGGAGGTCTTTTTTAGAGAGAGAGATAATTTTAGGAGGAGAGAGAAAATATTAGGAGAGATTTTATTTTCTTTATCATCTTCTTCCCCAAAAAATTCTAGAGCTCCAAATATTCTTTAATGGAGTTTCAATTGTACAATCATGTAATTACATACAATCACTAGTGAAGAACCGTGGATGTAGATCACATTGATCGAACCACGTAAAAATCTTTGTGTCACTTTTATAATTTTAGTACTTTAATTCTTAGTTTCATATCAAATTAATTAGATTTAGGAATCATTTTAATGGATTCTTATGAGGGTGTAGTTGTGAGATAATCCGCAACTACATAATTGGCGCTAGAAACAGGGACAGATTAAATGGATTTATCCTTCCCAGAACTTGTTGGTTCCAGAAATTTTCATGAAACCGCATCATTGGTGGTGCATTTCTCTGAGTTTATCAAGTTCTTGGGAAAAATCGGAAGGTACAGCAAAGTAATATCATTATCAATTCACGGAAATCCAAGGAAAATGGATATGGAGATGTAAAGCTACGTCGGCAATCACATTCGAAGGAAACATCGAGATAAAATCAGCCGTAGTTGCCAAAACAGATCTGTTGAAATCACTTTGGAATGAATCCATTTCTTATCTTTATGGTTTAGTTATCAAAAACTCATATTTGTTGTCAAGATAGATCTGCGAAGTAGAGTCGATGCCACTTCGTGAACAGGAAATCCTTCTTGTTTCCTGCGCTAGAAGGTTCGCAGGTAATTGTTGGTGTCAATATTCAAGAAATAAGAAGTTCTGCGAAGTTCACTCAGGAATGAATACCTCGTAACTTCGACGAAGACAAAATAACTCACAATCCAGGTCAACTCGCCGGATTTGGTACAAAACCAGGCAGCCAATGGTTCACAGTATATTGCTTTGTTTAAGGAAATAACCGGAATCAAACTCTGTGAAGATGATTTACTTCGCAGCGGGAAGAGGAAAGAACTTTCTTCGCAAATATTTTTCTTGCGAACATTCGCACTTCTACTCTTTGCAGTTCGCAAATATTTACTTTGCGAACGTTCGCAAGACCAACACTACTACTCTTTTACACTTCACAAATGTTTACATTGCGAACATTCGCAGCACCAACACTTCGCAGACGTTCGTTTACTTCATGCAAAAGTTTACTTCGCAAGATCTATGGTTATTTCGCGAGAAGAAAATGGGAGATTATTTCACGGACATATTTCACAAGAAATGGTTAGAACAGTTGGTATAACGCAACATTATACAAGAGGCAGATCAAGAGACAACAACAAACCACAAAAGCTAAGTACTTCTTTCCTTGAACATTTTATTTTGCTTACGAAAAATAAAAGATTTTTGATTTGATTTATAAAAAGCGATTCAATCGCATGATTACAAAGATTATACAATTACAAATATCTCAAGATTTCACAATTACAAAAGAAACCGAGAAAAATATCTCGCACAAATCAATTTATATATTTATCTTGAAAAATTTACTTTGCTTCAAATGATATGATATCCGACATGGAGAGTAGTAGATGGCAAACCTTTATGGCGTACACTTGCGAAGCAACATTCGTAAGAGGCAAAGAACCTCAGTGCGTCGTATGAGGGGGTACCTATTAGGATCATTTCCATGGAAAAATATTTGTCAAATGAGATGAAATAAATCATACAAAGGAAATCAAAACAAAGAAAAACGATTTCAACTTGCAATTAAATGAATATTTTTGATAAAAGAAATGTTGAATACTAATTTAAATTTTTATTTGCATTACAGCATAGCATGAGGCAAAGAACATGGAGTGAGAGTTTCGCATGATAGATTCGCAATACTTCTTACATTTAGAGGATTAAGTACTTCTTATACTTCTTAAGGATACTTCATACTTCTTATATATTTCGAGGATTGAGTACTTCTTATACTTCTTCAAGGATACTTCATACTTCTTATACTTCAAGGATTGATATTATTTACTTCGCAACATTCCGGGACTTCGAAAAAGAATAGAGGCAAGTATATACTTTTCAAGTCTAGTATTCTTTCGCTCGTTCCTTCATCAACAAAGATCAAAGACTACTCCAACAACCACAGCAAGTGATTTTTTTCCTGAAGATCGCTTTTCAAGAAATATTCAAGAAAAAAGAGGCAAAATGTAGGAGCGGAATATCACAACAAATGATAACTCGCGAAAGTGTGGGGAGAAAAGATATTTTAATGTGAGCAGATTGCGAAGGCAAAAGAGGTTCGTGAAATGAATCTGCGAAGGTTCGTAGGATAATTCTCATATCCAAAATTAAGGGACAGACAGTTGTTATACAATATGTAAAATCATATAAATAGCCATTTAGGCATGAGAAGAAAGGAGGTCTTTTTTAGAGAGAGAGATAATTTTAGGAGGAGAGAGAAAATATTAGGAGAGATTTTATTTTCTTTATCATCTTCTTCCCCCAAAAATTCTAGAGCTCCAAATATTCTTTAATGGAGTTTCAATTGTACAATCATGTAATTACATACAATCACTAGTGAAGAACCGTGGATGTAGATCACATTGATCGAACCACGTAAAAAATCTTTGTGTCACTTTTATAATTTTAGTACTTTAATTCTTAGTTTCATATCAAATTAATTAGAGTTAGGAATCATTTTAATGGATTCTTATGAGGGTGTAGTTGTGAGATAATCTGCAACTACAGTGAGAGTGGTGTTATCATAATTGGCAATCGGATGTGAAGGTAAGTAAGTAATCTCATCCTCGATATAAGTGGTTGATTTCCTTTCTTAGAGATCATTAGAAAAATGGTTTTTAAAAATGTTAAAAGATGTGTTTTTTTCAAAATTTCGGAAGTTATCCTTCCTACCATTCAACGTGTTGCAGGAATTCTCTATTCATTCCTACCTGCACACATGTGAGACCCATAAAAAAGCCGTCTTTTTGAGTGCAATTATCATAAAATCCTATTTGGTGAGGTAGAAGTCGAGGAGAAATGCTTATTGATCGTTTCTCAAACACGTGTTCTCTCATTATGGTGTGGTTATTTCTCACTCAACATTTAAGAATGAGAATATGTTCTTTAGTATTTCTAACTTCTTATTACTAGCATGCAGAAACTCTATGTCCTCATAGCTCTAAGGATGCTTGGGACGCTAGAACGATTTGAAGTTGTAAGTTTGATTTGCTCGAGGACTAGAAAAGTCTAAGTGTGGGGGGATTTGATAGTTGTAGAATACACCTAATTTACTATCTAAGAGTTTATGCTTTCTTTGCTATTTTTCTAGTAAATTATGTATTTTACGCGTGTTTTTGAGCTATTAGGTACTCTGGAGTCGCACGGACGAAAAGAAGGAGAAATCACCAAAATTGAGCATAAAGGGCAGAATTGTCATTTCACAGGGTGACCACTATCTGGAGTCCAGTTATGGTTAAGGGGTTACCATCTAGGGTATCCCTTATAAGTATCAGTGAGTGTAATTATCTCTGGGTACCCCTTATCCAGGGAGCTATTGTGTTATTTTCACCCAAACTGGGGTGGTCTTATCCCCTGGGGTGTACCATCCAGGATATACCCTAACCATAAGTCGAATAGGCGTTTCTTCCCAAATCATTTGGGGCTGAAATCAAGAACGGCTGCCATAGCTTCTGTTGTCCGAGAGAAATCGAGAGATGGCAGAGTATTAGAGAAATCAGGGAAATAAGGTGATGAGTTCTGTGATCATTAGTATGAAATGAAGAAAGAAACGATGGGTTTATTTGAATCGGGGTTACCAGCAAATGAAGATGAAGAATTCTTGCTATTCAATCGAAGAAGAATTGATGAAATGGTGATGTTGGTAGTCGCTGTTGAGGAATTAGAGATCGAATATGAGAAACAGTGGGTTGGAAATTAGGGCTTTGGCGATTGAGAGATGCAGATGCTGTGTTCTTGGAGATGGATTTAGGGTTGATGGGTTCTTACTAATTTTGTGGGATTGATTTCTAAAGAGAGCACAATTATGTTTTTGTTCAATTGGCAAAATGGGTTCGAGTTTGTGTGTTGGCTGAGTTCTTACTGCAGTTGATATGAAGTTTGTAATAATTTTGATCATGGATTGAAGGTGACAATGAAGTTCAGGTGGTGATGATTACACACAGAATTGATGTTGTGTTGGTCTCTTAAACTGATTTTGTGGCAGGTGAGAGTGGTTGGAATTGGTGGTTGTCTGCTGGGTTTTGTATGATGAGTTTGAATCGAGAGTTATCTCAGTGATCGAGTGGGAATGCTTATGCAGATGGTTGTGGTCATGTTGAAATGGCATTGCAAGGAATTCAGTATTACAGGGTTTGGCAAGGCATGATGATAGGAGTAACTGGTTCAAGAATATGCAACATGTTGTTTGAACTGTTGTTGGTGTTTAAAGCCAGGAATGGGATGTTTGTGTTACAGGGTACTAGCTTGAGAGCCTAAGATTTTAGTCAGGGAACTGAAAATAACTGTTCTGTGATGTTCTTAGGGTTCTGGTGGATTGGCTAATGAACTGGTGGATGTTTACAAAGGGTTAGATGAGCTAGCAGGAGGTCAAAAGTGAATTCAAGGGAATGGCTGTGACAAAGTAGCGATGAAGGCATTGCAGGCATGGATGAAAGTTTGGCACTGAGATGGCGGTGCATCCGGTGTTGTAATTAGCGATGAAAGGGACTGGAGTGCTCAAGGCAGCTGCGATAATTGTGCAAGGCAAAAGCTGAAATGCTCAGGTTGAACTGGATATGGATGTTGGTTTGGGTTCAATACTAATGAGCTAATTGGAGTTGGTTGCAATAGCTGGTGGTGCTGATGTTACATGGGGTTCTAGTGCAGTTGTTTCCATGGAACTAGAAGTGTTGTTGATGTTTGTTTAGCAGAACTAGGTGCTTATGGAGCTGTTGTATGAAACTGCAGGTGATAGATTTCGAGCTACAATGGAGAGCTGTAAACGGGTTGGCATTGATAATGAAGCAAAGAATGGAGTTGTGAAGTTGTTGGTGTTGTATGAGTTTTGAGTTGTAGCTGCAGATTAGATGAGAACTGAGAATCTAGTTTGTGGTGTGTGAACAGGGGAAGAGCTAGAACTCCGATGTGTTATTTGTGAATGTGTGACTGAATGTTGCTATGGCTTGAGGCAATGTAGTTGTTGACAAGTGATTGAGAGCATGAAATGGAGGAGAATGGTGTTGGCAGAATTGCAGCGTAACTGAATTGAAGCACATCCATCATGACTGGAAGCCTGAACAAATGGTTGCAACTGAGTTGGCCTGGCAACTCAGCCCAGACAGGCGAGTTTGACCAGAGCTGACTCAGTGGTTTGACTCGGTGACTAACGATAGACTGATGGTTGACCTATTTGACCGTTAGTCCTAACGGTTGACCAACAAAATATTCCTTGCCCGGTGGAGAATTTTTCAGGTGGCCGGCGGCGAAAAATTCCGGCCAAAAACACAGTTTTCCGGCGAGCAAATTTACAGAATTTTTGGTGGACTTCTCTCATGTGTGTGAAGACTTAGAATTGGGAATTGGATGAAAACTTGAAAGTTTTGGAGAATTGGACTAGAAATTGGAGTATGGCTCAAATTGGGAAAGTGGTTTTCTTTTGGAATGAGGATTCTTTTCCTACAAAGACATGGAGAGTATTGAAGCCTATAAATAAGAGAGTTCTCTACAACTTTTTACACACATCTACTTTGGAGAAGGAGTTAAAGTGCACAAGGATTGGTGGAAGGAGCAACCATCATCTTTTCAATAAGTTTTTCTTTCTTCCTTTTTTATTATTATTGTGTGAACTCCAAATTATGAGTAGCTAATTTTCTTATTGATTGAGGATGAATTCCTAGTTCTTAATATATGGTTTGAGTTTTGTTTCAATTCTACTTTGAAGTTTTTCATATGATTATCGATTGTTTTTACTAATATTAGTGTCTATGTTTGATTGATAGGTCGTTTGGGTGGCCAACTAAATTGATTTGTTAATTGATCTAAAGCTAGTGAAAGTTAGGGGATAAGTCATCGTTTCTTGACTATTTACATAAGTAGAAAACACAAGACCTTGCGGAGGGATTCCGTGGAGCAATTGTGTGTAAAAACAACGTTAGCAAGTGGACCTTGATCTAAGAGTTTAACTACTAATATCAACCTAATAAATTCACGAATCTTAATGCGTTTAACTAAATTACATCTTGGGTGATCTACTACTAGGTGGTTTGGTGAATAGAATCTGGTAGGCGAGAACTTCCGTATCCGGTGAAACAAGGGATTTTTGGGTTAGCACTAATCTAGCTGCTATACCTACGGTTGGTGATAATATATGACTAATAACAAGTGGAAAAGCACATAACTTTAATCATTGTTTTGCAGCAAAGAAGGATTCCTTGATCTATTTTCTCTCATTGATTTCAACTTACACTTTTAATTCCTTTGTTTATTTCTTTTGCTTTATAAATTTTACAACCAATACCCCCCTTTTGTGACAATTTTACAACTAATAATCTCTTGCTCCTCGTGGGATCGACCTTGACTACCCTATATTACTCTTTAATTAGGTAGTAAAGTATTAATTAATTTGTTGTGGTTACGACACGCACACAAATTTTAGTTGTTTTTATTTGTTGCCGGGGAGCAACGAGCGATTTTAGTTGTTTTTATTTTTCTTTCTGCATTATTCTTGCTTTGTTAGATTCTATATTATATCTAACTTAGTTTTGTGAACCTTGCTGTAGGTACTATATATTTGGTGAATGCTTCAAGGGGGAAGACCGAGTCCAATTAGAATACGTCTTCGAACCGGCACTCAACTAAGGGACTTTATTCGAGCGGTTAACACTCCGCTTCCTCGTTCTACATCAAGTGAATTCGCAGATTCGGACATAGAAGAAGAGGCAATGGGTGATATTACACTCAAGGACCTAGCTTCTCACAAGCTCGATACACAACAATGGTGTATACAAACTAACTCAACTTTCGAGATCAAGCCGGGGTTGATTAGAGAATAACCAAAGTTCCATGGCATGGTGAATGAAGACCCAAACAAACATCTTATGGACTTCAACACCATAGTCACGGCCATGCTTCCACCGAATACTAATGCAGATGGAGCAATGTTGAAAGCTTTTCCGTTCTCTTTGGCGGGTAATGCTAAGGAATGGTTATACTATTTGCCTCCCGGAAGTATCACAACATGGAATGGGATGAAGAAACTTTTCCTCGAGAGATATTTTCCCGCATCAAAGGCTACTCAAATTCGCAAAGAAATTTGTGGGATCAAGCAACATGTGGGAGAGTAATTATATGAATGTTGGGATCGATACAAGATATTGGTGGCAAGTTGTTCACACAATCAATTTAGTGATGCCATGATAATCCAATACTTCTATGAAGGTCTCCAAACAAGTGATAGATATCTTCTTGACGCCGCCGGTGGTGGTGCACTAGTGAACAAGACGGTGGCCGAAGCTACCGAGTTGATTGAAAGTATGGCGGAAAACTCGCAACAATTCTATGCAAGAGGTGATTCAATGGTTAAGTTGGTGCATGAAGTTAGTGATTTGTCTTCACAATCCGATCAACGGTTAAACAATATAGAGAGGGTAGTGCAACGGTTGGCCGCGGTAATTATTCCGGATGATGAAACCGAACAAGTAAATGCTTTATATCCATTAGAAGAATCTTTAAGAATAAGATCAGGAAGAAATAGAACAATAAATGAAGTAGAAAATTCAAATCAACAGCCGAATCAACAAGCACAATCGCAAAATAGGGATGTGGATTATGATAGAGTGAGCGTACACACTTGTAGGTCGGATTCAATGGAAGAAGCAGAAAATCGACAATTAAGAAATGGAGAAGAAGGAGAAAGAAATCAAAGAATGGCTGGAGGATTAGTTCACGTGGGATGTGAAAATGGGACAGTAGATGATCTGAGGCAAAGAATACAGGTAGAAAGGAGATTAGAGGCGGAGGAACGTGCGAATCTAACAATACAAAATCATGAACTAAGAATGGAGAATTTGAGGTTACAAAGAAGGAGGTCAAGAAGTACTGTAAGATCAAATTCAAGATCATTCAGGGAAGAACCAAGGCGAAATTCCCCAATGAGAAATGTTAGAGAAAAAGTGAAAAATTTAAATGGAGAGCAACGTCCTAGAGGAGAAGAGATAATTGGCGATCGTTATAATCCGCGTGACAATAGAAATCAAGAGGGAAAAAACAACCAAATTGAAGAAGAGAATCCAGAGGAAGGTAGGAGGATATTGCATGGGCGAGAGAATCAAAGAAATCAAAGAATAATTGAAGAAGAAATTGAAAGATACTATACTGAACAAGCACGCCTGGCTTGCAAGAGAGAAAGATTAAGAGCAGAAGTAGAAGAGCATGAATTTCGAGAGGCAGTACGACAAAATAACCATGAAAATCGAGAAAGGATACGTACACAAAATCGCTATAATGATAATATTCAAGAGGAGTATGATAGGATACAAAGGAGAATAGAGAGACAGCGAAAAGAAGAAATTCGCAGAGAAGAAGATAGGCAACTGCGATTTCAAGAGGATGGTGAAAGAGAAAATCACAGAGAAATAAAGGATGATGATGAAGAAGGAGATACACAAAATCTCGCAAGACAAGAAATACAAGAACGTAGAAGAAGGGAAGCTGCATTAAAAAGGCCAATGGAACAAAACTCAGTTGAGATTGAGCAAATTCTGAGAGAATTAGCAGAAATACGAGGAATGATAAGCAATAAAAGAGAAGGAGGTAGAAGGCAACTTGATGAAGCTATTGAAGAAGCTGCGAGGACTCCATTTACTCAAGAAGTACAGTTAAGAGGAATACCTCAAAAATGCAATTTACCAGCATTAACCAGCATTTTTGATGGGACTACTTGTGCCGTTCAACACGTTAAAGCTTATGTTAGATGTATGCTACAGTGGGAGAATCATGACGCTGTGTTATGCAAGTATTTTGCATCTAGCTTAACTGGCGAGGCGTTGAAATGGTTTGAGGGATTACCAAAAAATACTATAACTTCTTTTGATCATTTACAAGCTACATTTTTAGGAGCGTACATTAGCAACAATTCATCGCGGCCGGGTATTGAAGATGTGTTTGGGCTAAAACAAAGAGTTGGCGAGAGTCTGAAGCATTTAACCATAAGGTGGAAATCAATGTGCAGTGAGATGGCTGGAATGGTGGATGGAAGATACTTGATCATATCCTTCATTAACGCAATGTTTGCGACTAATTTGATGTACATTCAAATTTTCAGAATCAAAAATACAATTACCATGACAGAATTGCGAAAGCTACAGGAAGAATATATTGCTTTGGAGGAGAAGCAAAATGAGATGGAATCATATCCAATTGTGAACACCAGCTCGCTAGCGGCAAGTGGAAGTTTGCTTCCTAAAATGATAAATAATATGGCGAGCACCTCGCAGACACAACAAGAGAAAGTGGTGATTGATGACCAGTAGAAATTAGTAGCGATGGGCAGTCGAGATCAGGAAGAATATGAAAGGGAGAAGAATCATTATAATCGCGGTGGTAATAATAGAATTCAAAGACTCGATCAACCTCAAGAAACTTATGGTGGACAAAGGCAGAATAATTTTAAAGGACAAGGTAATCAGAGGATAATCTGGGAAGAAATTAAGATTCCCGCTCTCAATACTAGCATAGAAAAGATTTTGGAAGCTATCATTTTAATGGAAAATATACCCTCTCTGTGGAACATGGGAAAAAAACCCCATCCAAACAATCGAAGTCAAGAATTCTGTCCTTATCATCATTTTCATGGTCACACAGTAAACGATTGTAGGAATGTGAAGATAATAATCTTGAGGATGATTGATCAGGGAAAGTTAAATCATTTTCTAGCAGGACATCCACAATCTCAGCAATTACCGCCAGCACCAGAAACTCGCAGAGTGAATGCTGTAAAAGGAGCGAAAACATTCGTAATAGAAGTTGGAGCCAAAGCAAAGAATTTATTTTGTAATTCTATTGTACATTCACGCAGAACTGTAGAGGATTTCCATGACAATATTTTAAGCAGGGTCTTCGCGAGTGACACAGATGGAAGAGAGATATTGAATATCGCGAGATCCTCGCCATTAGAGGAGTGGCAGAAGCAAAATCTATCTTTCACTGCGCAAGATGTACCTGAGGTTGGCGAGAAACACGATAATCCACTGGTCGTACGATTAGAGATTAATCCAAAACAAATGCAAGAAGAAGATGAAGAGAATGATAGTAAAGTTGAAGATTATTGGGCCATCAACATAGTCTTAATAGATACAGGGAGTTCTGTTGATATCTTATTTTTATCATACCTTTAAAACCATGGGAGGAAAAGACGAAGACCTAATTCCATCAACATACAAAATCTATGGTTTTAATGGCACAGTTAACAGACCAAAGGGGGAAATTGAAATACAGATACCGTTAAAAGGAATATCTTCAAAAATATTATTATGTGTTATGGACATCGAATCACCCTACAATGCCTTAATATGACGACCCTGGTTACACATGATATTGGGTGTAGCATCTACTTATCACCATTGTATCAAATTTCCTCATCCAAAATGTGTCGGAGTTATTAAAGGAGATTGGGGAGAAAGCAAGAAATGTTATGAAATCGATATGAAGTCTTGCGAAGAAAGAGCTGAAAAGAATGGCAATTGGAAGTGAAAAATTAAGCAACGACAGAAATGTGAAAGGTTAATGATTGATACAATAGAACGAAAAGAAGATGTGAAATCTGATGACGAGCGTCTCGCAGAAAAAGAGACAACAGCAAAACGTAGCAGAAAAGAAGAATCAGAAAATAGTAAGTAAAGAGGTAAAATGATGAACTTCAGAGAACTCTGCGAATAATTTGTTTGAAAAATATGTAATTGAACAAGATATTATGCTTGAAAGAATCGCAAAACTCTACCAAATTGATCAAAGTTATGAAATTCTATCAGAGTTACAATACTCACAAGAAACGCGAATAAAATTTCGCAGAGACATAAGAATGGGACGAACTTTCATGGCGTGCACCCTAGTTCGCGAATAAAATTTCGCAAGAGGCGAATGTAAGACCTAATAGCGCGTCATAAAAGGGGTATCTCTGGACATGACTCAGCGATAAGGTTATACCGCTGCTGGAACCTGGGTCATGCAGACGATGGGGTTAAAGAAAACCTATCCGGGAGAGAGATCTTGGATTTACAACTATATATGGTTATACCATGGTTGGACGACTGAGAGTCTCTTCCAAGAAGTGCAAAGTATGACCAAGGCGCCGAGGTACACGGTTGAGCCAAGGGTGCCCGGAGCGTACGAAACTCTCTTGCCATCCTTGGTAAGTCTTGGCTACAATGCGCTTGGCCTGAAGAAAACCCCACTTATGGTGCAGTCTTGTAACTATAAGCCATATAGGCATAAAGGACAAGAGGCTGCGAACATAACTGGTTGTTGGCAAATCCGGATGGGGGGAGCTAGTCTTGTATGGCAAATGTTCCCTCCTTGAAGGGGAAACCAGGGGGAAGATAAGGGAGGCACCCTCCATTAGGGAGCTGATAAGTGTCTTAAGACGGCAATGTCATTGGGCTTTATGATCGCAAGAACATTTAGGCCTGTCATATTTTCGCGTAACGTAAATTATGCAGAGGAAACAATCCACGAGAGCAATGTCAAGATGAGATCAATGGGTTTTTACATGAAAATGTAAAGACGTCCTACGATTTCATCGCAAGACGAAAATATCACAAGGCTTTAATCTTGCGAGAGAACTTAAACTTGTCATATTATCGCAATATAATCAAAGAAGAAAGTTAAGGCAAGATCAATGGGTCAATACATGCAAATGTAAAGACGTCCTACGATTTTGTCACAGAGAGAAGAAGCGTGGAAAAATAAGACCTTTAATTAGGAAGGCACAATAAGACCACAAGATTACTGCGATAATACTCGCAGATGTTATAAGAATTGCGATTTCACGCAACTATTATTTGACGATAAGATCGCCAATATTAAGGTAAATTTTGATTTTTATTTAATATTTAATCAATTTTTATATTGCAGATGAATAATAGAGGCAAGTATGGGAATGCATGAGAACGATGAAATTATTATTCATATATCATATAAAAATCGCATAGATACAAGCACGCAAATAATTAAAAGAATAATAGTTATATTGATTGATTAACTTGCAGAAAAAGAACTGTTTTATGATTCTTACAGGTAGAAACAAAAGAGGAAAAAGAAATTTACAAATTAATGGAAATATTACAGAAAAAGGAGAAAGAAAAAGAAGAGCTAGTTAGATCCATCGCGATCCTCCTTATCAGACTTCTCCTCATCGCCAGATTCTTCCCCTTTATCATTATCATCATTATTTTCTTCTCCACCAGACTTTTCACCTTCGTCATCACTATCATTTTCATCCTCATCAGAATTTTCAGCCTCACTATCAGAGATGTCAAGACTTGAAATTACTGCGGGTAATTCTTTCGCAAGATCAGGGTATACAGAAGGAGAAATTCCATGGTCATCACAGACCAATTAGAATCATTGCGAACGACAATGAGAGATCTATTGAAATTCGCGGTGGTGATGACAAATTGTTTCTTCAGTTGTGAATATTTGTAATTGCGAGCAGCAAGAGTGTTCGCGAGTTGATACTTTTCTTGTTCAAGCTCCTTGATTCTTTCAAGATAACCTTTTTCATCTTCTACAAGAATATAACAACAAGTTAGAAATTTTATAAAAGAGAATAATGAAAACAAGAAATTAGTGAGAAGAAAAGTAGCCAATAACCTTCTCTGTTAGAAATCATATCTCTAATTAGAGCCGCCTGTTCGACTTGAAGGCTAACATTTACACCTAAATCATTTCTGGCATTGTCAAGAACCTTCGCAGCCCAGGCAAACTCATCATCGCTATTAATAAGGAGACGAGATCGAATTTGAGTCTCCCTCGCAAGAATATCTTCATTCTCGCGGATAAGTCTATCTCTAACCATTTGAACTTCAAGGAGAGTTTTATGAAAATCTGCTAAGGTTTCAGATCCCTTTTTTATGGCGAGATCCTTCTCGTCAATAAGATCGCTATTCTTCTGCCTTAATTTATATCTTTCTTTGTTTGAATCAAAATAAAGGTGCCTATATTTGTCAGTCAAGCCTAAATTGAATCTATGTTCAAGTTTTAAGAGATTAAACTTGGATCTAAGTTCATCTATGGAGAGGGAGTTAATCTTATCATCTGAGAAGTTACTCAAAGAATTATTAAGACTAGCGAGAAGAGTATGATCAGCTATAGGTTCATGGAAAGTTTGAAAGATTATAGCCTCGTCAGTAAGACCATAAACATCTGCAAGTTAAAAGTGATTGCCTGAATAAGCAGCGATAGAATAAAAGGAATTAAGAAAGATGGGAAATTAGTCATACCATAGAGTTTTTGGTTAGCTTTATCGAGATTAGCGATCTTTTTCTTATCAACAGAAGCTTCTGTCTCTATCTTCTTATTCTTCTTGCTAAATTCAATAACTTCAGACTCTAGCTTTTCCTTATCTTGGCGAACTTTAGCAGCTTTCTCTTCAGCATAGAAGCATCTTTTGTCTAAATCAGAAGCAACAGCAAAAGAAGCTCTACCAACCTGCGAAGAAGAGAATTAAATCAAACTCTAATGATAGAGAAAGTATAAACAAACTGAAGAAGAGAAAACATACCAAGGCACCAAGAGAATTCAAGAGACTGGGAGTCAGTGATCTTGAGATTCCTTGGAGAGAATCATTATCTACTAAGATAGGGGCATCGCAAACTTTAGCGAGAGATTGGGATGTCTTTTCAATAACTTCATCCTCACTATTGGAGGTCATGCTATGGGAAATATCGTTGAAAATTCTAGATAGATGAGTCATTGAGGAATCAGAAGAAGAAGAATTTCTTATTGAAGGAAAACCGCCAGCATTAAAATCCTTGTTAATATCCTTATCAGAACCAACACTTGGATTTTCTGGAATTTTCTGAGGAGTTGATGAAGAAGAAGGTTGATTTTTTAATTTCTTTAGCAGAGGATCGCTAGATTCATCATTGCGAGGGGCAGAAGATCTTCCCCTAGAAGAAGTAGTCGGCTTCTCCTTTATAGATTTCCCAGATGGTTCCTTTGGAGATTTCTCCTTGATTTTTGGAGGAGGCAGTGGTTCTAATTCTTCGATTTCTGAAAACACGAGATGAAGATAAGAAATAGGGGCAACAATATATTGTTAAAATTTATGAAGAAATATTTCTTACTTCATCTGTAAAAGATCTCAAAGCCAAGAGAATGTTGGGTTTCCTAAGAGTTTGATAGCTGATTTTCATTCTATCAATCTGAGAAAATCAAAAAGGTTAGCGAGAGTATAAAGAAGATAATAAATAATAATAACATGAAAAGTTGAGAGAATATACTTCTTTAGATCTTTCAGGCCAGCTGAAGACCCAGGGTTGATATTCTGCGAGATTCGTGGGAAGTTCGCGAGAACCAGATATATAAGGACCTTCAAGACTTAATGGGAAGATGAACCACTTATCGTTGCTAGAATGACGAGGAACTTGGTTAGTAGATGTATGAAAGTCAATATCCATCATAAGAGCATTGTCACTAGTGACTTTCCCTTTCTTAAAACGAACACCCCAACATGTATTATCCCTCTTCATAGGGACAATTCTATAGTTTACAAAAAAGTTGTCCACAGTATAATCGCAAGAAACAATGGGGACATCTTTGAACAAAGGATTCTTTGGAGCCTGGGGGTAGCGAGTTCTTTACCAGCGCCACGAGAAGCATATTCAAGTAGTAATCTGATGCAATCCCCACCCAATTGGTATATTGCTCGTGAAAATCTCTAGTAAGAAATTATTTGATAAAATAGCGGAAGCTTAGGATCATAAAGAGGGTTGGGAAGACCAGCTTCAAGTTGTCCTAGCGATACTATGATTTTCTCGCGAGAACATTGGTCGTCAGTAAATAGTTTAAGGGAAATTTCTGATTTGGTATCTTGATCTGGAATCAAGGATAAGTTAAAACCTTTAAGCCTGAGTTTCTCGCGCATTATATTGAAGGCCTTCAAATTTTTAGCACCAGCAACAACCATTTTTGAGTATGGTAATGAAGGAAAAAGTTAAAAAGAAGAAATAAATCACAGCGGTTATAGAAGCGCAATTTGCGGAAGAACAGTAAAAATTTGCAGAGAGAATATGGAGAGAAGGAAGAAGAAAGTAAAAGAGAAAAGAAGAGGAATGAGAAGAGTATTTATAGAAGAAGAGATTTTTCGAAAAAGATGAAGGCAATTAATGCAAAGAAAAGACGTGGGTGGTCAGATCGCAGCGGTTACAGAAGACGTGTCAAAAAATTATTGGAAGAAAGAAACTCGTGAAAACAGTTGGCGAAGGACGTAGAAACGTGTCAGCATGGGAAAGAAGAAAAGATAAGCGATTATTGTAGAAAAGATAAGCGATTATGGCATTCTTAATTCTCATGATCTTCTCTTCTTCGCAGAAAAGACATGAGAAGAGGCAAGATGTAGTACCAGAATATCGCTACAACACTATTCCTGCGATATTAACAACATTTATACGAGCGTCACTGACAATTCTTCAACGACATTTCACGAGCATTACAGAACAACTAAAAGAAACTGACGAGGGAAGAAGTAAAAGAAGAATAAGACTGATCCTGCGATGGTCATTATGCTTGCGATAGAGAAATATTGTAACGATCGCGATAAGATCGCAGAATAGATCCGAAATAGGAGGAAAACTTAGCTGTCATCCATTATGTAAATCCCTATATAAAGGGGACTATAGATCCAAAAAAAGGTGATGCATTTTTGAGAGCTGAGAGAATTTTGAGGAGAGAGAAACTCCAGAAAGAAAGTTGTACTTCTGAGTTTCAATAGTTTTTGTAAATCTTCCTGAAAGTGAATTAATAAAAGTGTTGTTGTTTATTCACAATTATGACTTAGTTTTCATAGATTCTTGACAAGGGTATAGTGTAGGAAATCCTGCAACTACACTTCCGCTAATTGCGTATCTGTTACTGCTGTGATTTCTTTCTCGTTTTTCAATCTTTTCTTTCATTCCCATACTCAAAAATGGCTGCTCCTAGTCATAAAAATTTGGTTGCTTTTGGTGAGATGCGAAAAAATCTTAAAAATAAGGGTTTTACTTTGTATACAATTCCAGATCAGAACCCTAAATCCGAACTTTCTGTCAAATTATTTTCTGATCATCAATGTTCTCGCAAGAAAGTTATAGTCTCTCTAGGTCAACTTGAAGCTGGTCTTCCCATTCCTCTCTACGATCCTGAACTTCCTTTGTTCTATGATATACTTTCTCATCATAAATTCTCGCGAGACATATACCAACTGGGTGGGGATTGCATCCGTATGCTGGTGGAGTATGCTACTCGTGGTGCTGATAAAAAATCTCGCTACCCTGAAACTGTGAAGAATCCTAAATTCAAGGATGTTCCAATTATTCCCGCAATGTATACCGTAGATAATTTCTTCATAAATTATGACATAATCCCCATGAAGAGGGATGCCACCTGTTGGGGTGTTCTCTTGCAAAAGAAGGATGATGTCGCGAAAGATAAAATGCTTATGTTGGATATCGATTGGCATACTAGTACTGTAGTAGCAGGATTTCCCACACTACACCCCTATTAAGATCCTATAAAAATCTAAGTGAAACTAGTTGAAGATTGAAGAATTAAACGACACTTTTATTATTTAGATCTCAGAAATGTTTACAAAAAATATTCAAACTCAGAATTACAACTTTCTTTTCTGGAGTTTCTCTCTCCTAAAGATTTTCTCAACTCTAAAAAATACATCCTCCTCATCTGGACTTACTTGAACCCTTTATATAGGAAATTACATAGTGGGTGACAAAATAAGTTTTCCCCTTCTTTCGGATATATTCTCACGATCTCTTCGTGGTATTTGCAATATTAATCTTCGCCAACTTTTGTAATCCTCGTGAAACAACACTCTCATAACATGTCTCTTCAATCGTCAGCTATTATGATGCTTCCCCGTGACGCTCGCCAAATGTTGCTGAAGAATCCGCACGACTCTCTCGTGAATAATGTCATTTATACTTATAGGAATATTTGACCTTCTCGTGAAAGCATTGTTCTTATCACGAGAATATCGTTGTGGCGATATTCTGGTACTACATCTTGCCTCTTCTCATGTCTTTTCTGCGAAGAAGAGAAGATCGTGAGAATAAATTGTCGTAATCTCCTATCTTTTCACCTCCATCTTTATTATGACACGTCTCTAAACCTTTCACCAGCTTTCTTCATATAATTTTATCATCCATATATTTTTCGACACGTCATCTTAAACCGCTGTAATTTAACCATTCACGTCCTTTCATTGTATTAACTATATTTATTTTCTCGAGAAAATTCTTCTGCTATAAATACCTTCTCTCATTCTTCTCTTTTTCTTTCTTCTCATTCTCTTTCCTTCTTCTTCTCTGCAAATTTCATTGCTTTCCCGCAAATAGCGCATCTACTATCTTTCGCCATTTTTTCAATCTTCTTTCATTCCCATTCTCTCAAAATGGTTGTTGCTGGTGCTAAAAATCTTATTGCTTTCAATTTGATGCAAGAAAAACTTAAAAATCAAGGATTTGACTTATCTTTAATCTCAGATCAAAGTCCCAAATCTGTTCTTTCTCTTGAATTATTTTCTAACTTCCAGTGTTCTCGTGAAAAAATTATAGTTTCGTTAGGCCAACTTGAAGCTGGTCTTCCACTTCCTCTCTACAACCCTGAACTTCCACTCTTTTACCAAATAATTTCTGATAAGATATTTTCACGAGCGGTGTATCAACTTGGTGGGGATTGTATTAGATTATTACTGGAATATGCCTCTCGTGGTACTGGCAAAGGATCCCAATATTCCGAAGAACATAAAAGTCTTAAATATAAACATATTCCGATTATCCCTGCAAAGTATACTATAGATAACTTCTTTCGAAATTACCAGTTACTCCCCATGGTAAGGGATAGTACCTGTTGGGGTGTCCGTTTGCATAAAAAGAAGGTCGCTGCTGAAAATGCTCTTATGGAAGACATTGATTTTCATACCAATACAAATGATGGCCCTCGTCATTCTAATGACGATAAGTGGTTTATTTTTCCCTTATGCCTCAAAGGTCCTTATATATCCGGCTTTCTTCAACTTCCTGCGAATCTCTCTCACTATGAACCATGGACTTTCAACTGGCCTTATAGGTTTTCCGATGTATATTCTCTCATGTTCTTATGCTATTATTATTTTTTCCTTCACACTCTCGCTAACTTTTCCGTTATCTTGTAGGTTGCCAAAATGAAGCTTAATTACCAGAAATATAGGAAACCCAACACTCTTCTAGATCTTAGATCTTTCACAGATGAAGTAAGAAATATTCCTTTATTAATTAACAATATATTGTTGCCCCTATTTCTTATCTTTATCTGTGTTTGTAGGTAATTGAAGAATTACCACCTTTAGAGCCAAAACCTAAGGAGAAACCTTCAACTAATCGTAAAGGGAAATCTACTGTTTCAAGTGAAGGAAGACGCTCTGCCCCTCGTGATAAAGAATCCAGCGAGCCTCCTTTGAAGAAGAATAAAACTTAGCATTCTTCTTCTCAACATACCCAATTGGATTCAATCGTTATTAATAAATCTAATGATGAATTTATCGAATAATTTGACGATATTAGAGAAGTTCCCTCTGTGAAAAATTCTTCTCCCTCTGATTCTTCCATGGCCCAACTGTCCATGCTTTTTGGTGATTCTTCTCGTGGAACCGCGAATGAGTATGGTGATGAGACTCTTAATGGGCTAGCTCAAGCGCTCGTCAAAGTGTGCGATGCTCCAATCTTATATGATAATAATTCTCTTCGTGGAATTTCTGGAACTCTAACTCCAAGCTTCTTAAATGCACTTGGTATTCTGGTATGTTTTCTTAATTGTTTTTTTATTCGCCAGATTTCTCTCGTCAAATTTTTTGTACTTATAAAACTCTGTTGCAGGTTGGGAGAGATTCTTTTGCTACTGCTTCTGATTTAGATAATAAATGTGCTTCATTTAAGAAAAAGGCTGTTAACCTTCGCCAAGATAAAGAGAAACTAGAGGCTGAAATTGCTGAGCTTCTCGAGAAAAATAAATTGTTGGAAACTGAAGCTTCAGTTGATAAACAGAAGATTTTGGATCTTAACAATGCCAACAAACAACTTTATGGTATGATTTACTTTTTCTTTCTTTTAGATTTTTTATTTTTCTTTTATATAGCTTATCCAAGCAATCATTTTTGAAGATGTTTATGGTCTAACTGACGAGGCTACGTTCCTTCAAACCTTTCCCGAAACTGTAGATGATAATACTCTTCTTGCTCGCCTTAATAACTCCTTAAGTAATTTTGTTTGATTTAACAAATTAAATCCCTCTCTATAGAGGAACTTAAATTTAAGTTTAATCTCCTGACCATTGAACACAGACACAATTTAGGATTATCTAATAAATTTAAGCGTCTTTATCATGAATCAAAAGAAGTGATCAATGGATTAAGAAGTAGAAATAGTGATCTTGTTGACGAGAAAGATCAAGCAATTAGAAATGGCAGCGAAACTCTAGAATATTTCCATAAAATTCTTCTCGAAGTTCAAATGGAAAGAGATAAACTCTTCTGCGAAAATAAAGATCTTCTTGCAAGAGAAACTCAAGTTCGTTCTCGCCGTCTTATTACTAGCGATGATGAGTTTTCTTGGGCAGTACAGGTTCTTGATAATGCTAGGAATAATTTAGGTATAGATGCTAGTGTTCATGATGATCAATCGGCCTTAATTAGGGACTTGATTTCTGAGAAACAAGGTTGTTAACCACTCCATTCTATTAATTTTTTTATTTTTTTTTATTTTTTTTATAACTTCCATCTTAACGGTGCCTTATTATCGCAGATTCTGAAGATAGATGCCGTGTAAGGATGATAGAACTAGAAGATATTAATCACCAACTCGCGAACGATCTTCTCGCTCACAACAATAAATACTCACGATTAAAATCTCAATTTGGGATTACTTCGCAAATTTTAATAGAACCCTCCTCATCACTCGTAATGATACCACTAAGCAAGGTTTGTGACGACCATGGAATTCCTCATTCTTTGTATCCTGATCTTGCAAAGGCAATACCATCAATAATTCCAGATCTTGGTGTCTCTGATTCTGATGAAGATTTTGATGAGAGTGAAGAAGATAATAATGACGAAGAAACAAATTCTGGCGATGATGAAGAACCCATCAAAGATAATGAAGAAGAGAAATCTGGTGAAAAAGAAGAATCTGATAAAGATAACAATGTTGATAAGTGAAACAATGTATCTGTCTGACTTCTTTCTTTTATGTAATCAATCACGAGTTTCTTCAATTTGCTGCAACTTTCTTCAATTTAATGTGTAAATTTCTTTGCCCCTTTATCTGTATGAATGAAAGAACAACCTCTTTTTTTTTTTTTTTTTTGCAAATATAACTTGGTCAATATAGTTTGCATCTACTAATTATCTGCGCTTTTAATATCCATATAAATTTCTCATATGGTGATGAATAATAATCTTTACCATTCTATTCATTCCCATACTTGCCTCTATTATTCATCTGCAATATGAGAAAGTTAATAAACGAATATTTTGGCGAATTTCATAATTTCTGCGATATTGTCGCAAACCTTGATATTTTTGTAATCTTATGGTCTTATCATGCCTTCCCACTTAAAGGTCTTACTTTGCCATAGTATTCTCTCCGCGACAAGATCGCAGGACGTCTTTACATTTTCATGTATTGACCCATTGATCTTGTCTTATCTGTATTTCTTTATTGTATTGCGACAATATGACGAGCCTAAGTTTTCTCGCGAAAACAAAGCCTCGTGACATTGCCGTCTTGCGATGAAATCGCAGGACGTCTTCACATTTGCATGTAAAAACCCCTTGACCTCATCTTAACTTTTTTTCTCTTATGGATTTTTGCCTCTGATAATTTACGCGACAATATGACAGGCCTAAATGATCTTGCGATCTTAGAGCCCCATGACATTGCCGTCTTAAGACACTTATCAGCTCCCTAATGGAGGGTGCCGCCCTTATCTTCCCCCTGGTTTCCCCTTCAAGGAGGGAACATCGGCCATACAAGACTAGCTCCTCCCATCCATATTTACCAACAACCAGTTGTTTTCGCAGCTTCTTGTCCTTTATGCCTATATGGCTTATAGTTACAAGACTGCACCCTAGGTGGGGTTTTCTTCAGGCCAAGTGCATTATAGCCAAGACTTACCAAAGATGTCCAGGGTAGGTTCGTCCATCCCGGGCATCCTTGGCTAAACCGTGTACCTCGACGCCTTGATCATATTCTGCACTTCTTGGAAGAGACTATCAGTCGTCCAACCAGGGTATAACCTTATAAAGTTAGAAATCCAAGATCTCCCTCCCAGATAGGTTTTATTTAACCCATACTGTAGTTGCAGAATAACCTACAACTACACCCTCAATAGAATTAGTAAAAACTCAAGAAGTTCTTGATGATGAATAACAATTTTCTTATTAATGTTCTCATTGATTACAAAGAAGTATCTAAATGGAACTAGAATAGTTACAACTTTCTCTATTCTCTTTCCTAAGATATTTTCTAACACTCACTAAAAGAACCTCTCGAATTTTACATTTGAACTCCTATTTATAGTAAAATTTATACAGCTGTATATGAGTTGCGAAGTATCGCAACTCATACTCGCAAAATTATTCCATCCTCGCAAAACTTCATATTTCTCCGCGCTACTTCTATCATCGTATCATTTTATAACTCTTTTCTCCTTTATTTATTACGATACTCGTGAACTATTATCTTGCGATATTCAGTACCTACATCTTGCCTCTTCTCATGTCAATTCTACGAAGAAGAAATGATCGTGAGAACATAACCGTTACTTAGTCTTTTAAAATTTGGACACGTCTTTTGTAACCGTTCTTTTCTAGTTATTCCCTTATATAACTCCTTTATATTCTCTTCCTTTTCTTCTTCTTATTTCCGCAATTCTATCTTCTACTCATACTCTCTATTACTGTTTTCTCTGCAATTTTTTCTTCTACTATATCTTCATGAGTTCTCCAAGGTAATTTCCTTCTATCTCTACGTATTTCATTTGTTCTCCTCTTTAATTTCTGTATAATTTGTTATCTGATTTTGGTTTATTTCAGCAAAATAACTCCTCAGATGAAATCTCAACTAAAAAATCCAAGCCCTAATCCACGAAGAAGAAAATCTGAGAATCAAAAGGTAGTTAAAATACTTTTCCTTCTTTCCTGAACAATATATTGTTGCCTCAGTTTTTAATCTACATTTTGATTCGCAGGTTGGCGAAAACCAAACCCTGGTAAGAGATCTCGAATAACTAAACCCACACCATTAATTCCAATTGATGATTTCCTTCCTGAAGTTGATAAGGAATTTTCTTCTCCTCCTCGTGAAAATGCTTCTTCACACACTCCTGCCTCTACTCCATTACCTACCTTTCAATCTCCCATCAATGTCAATTTATCAACACTTCTTCAAGATCAACCCTCACAAAATATTTCTTCAACTTCTTCTCTTGAAAAACAACCCTCGCAAAATATTTCTTCAACTTCTTCTCTTGAAAAACCTATCTTGTCCCCAAATCCTTTGAGTGCTATTTCTCCAAACAATTTGCAGCTTGCTCTTATTCCTTCAAATTCTTCTCCTCTTCCTCAGGAAATTCGAGATGGAATTTATTCAACTTTCCGAATGTTATCTGAGGTTTTGACCAATACTGCGAAGTCTACTAATGTTCGTTCGCAATATGAGTTTTGCGAAGTTTTAAATAATTTCGTCAATCCAGACATTTCTTCTTCACGTCAATCCTTGGAAAAAGAAATTGAATTGCTTCGCCAATCTTTGAAATCTTCTCAAGCAGAATGCGAGGATCTCCATAAAGAAAATCATCATCTTCAGAATAATTCTCTCGAATGTGCGATTCTTCGCAAAAGAAATGATGAATTGAAAGGTATGATTACTATCTTCATATTTTCCCTTTTATTTACTTATATTCTTCATATGCTTGAAACATCCATTAAAACCCATTCCCCTTTATAGAATCCATCCAGAAATGTAGAAGATTGGTACTTCACCATGAATCAGATGCAACAGAATATCGAACCAAGCATGAAAGCCTCTCAAACCAATTCTCCCATTTATCTAATCTTTACTCGTGTGCTCTTGACAACTCTAATGCTCTTTTTCAAGAGAATACTCAACTAATATATGATCGAAATTTTTTGAATGATGACATATCTCAACTTTTTTCTTCCTTAACTAAAGCTAATTTGAGAATAGAAACCTTATTAGAAGAGAACAAAACCTTATCAAGAGAAATGTTCGTTTTTGAATACAATGATTGTTTCTTCGCAAGAATTAAAGACTCTTCAGAATAAATGTTGCGATCAAGAAAATCTTCTTTCTTTGTTGAAAGGTGAACTTGAGGAATTAAAGAAGTCTTCAGATCTTTGAAAGAAATTCTTTTGTTATTGAGAAGAATTCCCTTATTAATAAGAATATAGTCTTGAGTGCTAAGAAGAATCAACTTGAAGAAGATTATTCGTCATTAAAAAGTCTTAATGCCAAACTTGCGAAGGATAAAAATTTTCTCCTTTCTAAAGATCAAAAGCTTCAATCTCGACTTAAAGGATTAGTTGGTGATGGTTTTGATAATGCGATGAATCAGATGAAGAACTGTTGTCTATCTTTAACTCAATCTCTTACTTCGCAAAGAGAAGGTAGTCATTAAAATTTGACTGCCTCTGGTATATCTTTAAATTTCATTATACTCGCAAATTTTATCCTTTGAATTTTGTTTTATTTGCAGAATCTGAGAACAACCTTCATAATGCGAAAGATGAATTAGAAGCCTCCTGTTCCGAGCTTCGTAAGAAAAATGCTTTGCTTTCTACCCGCTTAATCAACTCTCGTGACCGTGCTACTCGGAGATTCAACTATCTTGCTTATTCCAAAGATATCGAAGATACCAATCATCAAAAATCTATACTTCGTGAAAGTCATCTGAAATCTCAAGTCTTTACGAATAACATTCTCTTATCAAGAGCCTTGCCTCCTGTGAAAATTACTCCTCTGAAGATATCTGACGATGAAGTTGCTCGTGAGCCTGATAGTGATTTCGATTATGAGAGTGATGATGAAGATCTTGATGATGAGAAAGAATCTATTCCTCAAGGAGATGTTCCTGTTGCATATTCTTCCAAGGATGATATCTCGCAAAAGTCGAAGGCTGCTAATGACCCTACTGATCTTAAAGATCCATCACAGAGTGTTGATGAAGCATGATAACATTCTTTTTTCAATTTATCATTGACTCTCCTGTCCTCCTTTCTTTTGAATTCCTTCCCTTAGTTACTGTTGGTTTTCTTTTTGCGAACAATTCTATTTTTTAAGAAGTACATCTGATATTTTGCGAAGATGATTTATCCTTTCTTTCTGATATTTTGCGAAGATAATTTAACCTTTCTTTAATTAAATTTGCCCCATTTGATCATATGAAGATAAATAATCCCCATTTGATCATATGAAGAGAAATAATATATAACTCACAGATAAAGCTTAGTATCTCCTTTTCCCCCTATTATTTCTCTTTAAATGATTAAACATTGTTTGAAGTATTAGAATATCTGCCTCAATTTATCTTACGAAGTTTCAACTTGTTACGATTGTAAATAAGAAATCCTCCCTTTTAAGTATAAAAAATAAAATATATGAAATATCCTTAATAAGTATACTACATATACAATACCTTTGAAGAAGTATTAGAAGTACCAAATCCGTCAAATGAAGAGATATAAGAAGTATTAGAAGTACTCGATCCACCAAATGAAGAGATATAAAAAGTATTAGAAGTACTCAATTCACCAAATGAAGAAATATAAGAAGTATTAGAAGTACTCAATTCACCAACTGAAGAAATATAAGAAGTATTCAATCTGTGAATAATTACGTAACATATGACGAAGTATAATGATTATCTAACCTTCACCAAATGAAATATCCGTTAAAGAAGTATAATAAATATGAGATATTCTTGAAGAATTATAAGAAGTATTCAATCTTTTGGAGAAATATTCAATATATGGAGAAGTATAAGAAGTATGTAATTCTCGTAAACTTTTACGAATATGAACTTATCTGTATTTGATTGCTATCAAAATCGCATCTTTTGTTAAGTATTCATTAAAATTCTTTAATGATGTTGTCTTCTTTGATAGGACTTCTTGTAAAAATTCTTCAATGATATTGGCAGAGCTATCTTCTCTTCAAAATTTCTTGATGTATATTCTTGTAAAATTTCTTCAATGTCGATGATATCTTCTTTTCATGCTTCATAATGTATATTTCATAATTTCTTCAATTTTGATGTAATGAATTTCTTTATCATCATGCCTTCCTAAGTAAAGGTCTTATTTTGCCACCTCTTTTGTAGTAAATTTTTGTATTTGCGATAATATGACAAGTCTGAACATTCTTGCGAACATACAACCTCGTGACATTATCGTCTTGCGATGAAATCGCAGGACGTTCTTACACTTTCATGCAAAAACCCATTGATCTCATCTTAACTTCTTTGTATAGTATTTTAGCCTCTTCATTGTTGCGACAATATGACCCTAAATATTCTTGAACGTAAAGCCCCATGACATTTCCGTCTTGCGATGAAATCTCTCTTTTCATGTAGTGACCCATTGATCTCATCTTAACTTCTTTATTATGTTCTTTCTTTTTTTTTTTTTTTTTTTTTCTTTTTTTTTTTTTTTTTTTTTTTTTTTTTAGAAGGCTCGCAGAACTTCATTTGTTGCACAAATATGACAAGCCTTTATGTTTTCGCAAACAAGAAGCCTCGTGACATTTGCGTCTTATAGCACGTATCATCTCCCTAATGGAGGGTGCTGCCCTTTATCTTCCCCCTGATTGCCCCTTCAAGGAAGCGTACATCGACCATACAAGGTTAGCTCTTCCCATCCGGTTCTGCCAACAACCAGCTTTTGATCGCAACCTCTTATCCTTTTTGCCTATAGGGCTTATAGTTACGAGGTTGCACCCTATGGGGTATCTTTGGGCCAAGTGCATCATTTGCCAAGACTTGTCAAAAATGGCAGATGTGGTTCAACCTCACCCGACACTCTTGACTCAACCGTGTACCTCGGCGCCTTGATCGTTTTCTGCACTTCTTGGGAAAGACAGTATGCCTTAGTCGCCCAACCTAAATCCTCTTACACCGCATTTTATATTGCGTAATGTCGCTAGATTAGGTGAGAATCCAAGGTGTCTAACCCGGATAGGTACCCCATTATTGGGTTGTACCCCTAAATTTTTACCATGTACTAAGGGCCCTTGGTGGTGTTCCGATTACCCTTAGCCACGTTATAGGTACCCCTTTAAATGACGTACTTTAGGACTTTGCCTCTTACGAAATATAGCTTCGCGAACTAGGGTGTACGCCACAAAGGTTTGCCTGTATAAAATTTTCTGCGGCTCTCTTTCTTTTTTGGAGGCTGATCACAGATTGCGGTCTTTTATTCGCAAATTAATGAAATTTTAATCGGAATATAAATTTTGAAACTCGTAACTTTTCCCAATTTCCTGCGAGCAAACAATATTCGTAAAAAATTTCATGAGTTTTATGGATAATACCTTTTCAAATATAGTCTGTTCCAAGGTTTGCCAAGCCTCAAACCCATGTCCCTCCCTTATGGATCCATCATCCAATAAGCTCCGCTTCCTACAACTTCTTTAATAACATATGGTCCATCCCATTTTGGTGCTAATTTTCCCCCATTTTCTTTTTGATATGGAGGTGTTTCTCGCATGACCAAATCACCTGGTTTATATTCACGTTCAATGACTCTCTTGTTGTATTCTCGAGCTAATCGTTCTTGATAAATCTTCATATGGTGCAACACCTTTTCTCTTTTTCTTCCAAATCATCCAATTCACTTAATATTACTCCCGCACTTAAATTTCTTTCCCAAGCTTCTTTCTTTGTTGTCGGAATTACAACCTCTGTGGGTATCTTTGCTTCTACTCCATATGTTAGACAATAAGGAGACATTCTAGTTGCTTCTCTTCTAGTTGTATTGTATGCCCAAACTGCGCTAGGTACTTGCTCGCACCATCCTTTGAGATGTCCTTCTAATTTCTTTTTGATTGTATCTCTGCGATTGTTTTATTTGTTGCTTCTGCTTGTCCATTAGCTTGTGGATATAACGGGGTTTGACTTCCCACATTTTATTCTAAAAGCACTGAGTAACATCTCTATATTCTTCCCCTCAAATTGTTTTCCATTATCGATACTAGTTGTCTGAACCCCGTACCTGCAAATGAGGTTCTCAAATATGAATGTAAAAACATCTTTATCACGAATATGATGTACTACTTTTACTTCATGAGCTTCGTGAAATAATCTGTTGCAACTATCAAGTATCGCCTTTGTCCAGAACCAGGTATAAATGGTCCAACAATATCCAAACCCCATTTTCCAAAAGGCAAGCAGCTTGTTGAAGAAGTTAATGTGGCTCCTGGTGCATGAATTCTTTTACCATGTCGTTGACATTCCTTGCATCTTCGTACGAACAATTTTGCGTCCGTATGCATATAAGGCCAGTAATATCCTTGTATCTTTGCTCTATATGCTAGAGATCTTCCCCCACTATGATTTCCAGCTTCTCCTCCATGTAACATCTTCAATATTTTTTCTCCTTCTTCGCGAGTTAAGAACCTGAGAGGTGGTCCATTGAAAGATTTTCTATATAAAATTCCTTCTCGCAACTCATAGTTTGTTGCACGACTCTTTAATTTATGTGCTTCTAGTCTGTTCCTGGATATTTCTCCTGTTGCGAGATATGCATGAATTTCTTTTCTCCAATCTGCGATGTTGTTTGATAACTCTCTTTCTACTTCCATCGCAACATCTTCCTCAATTTCTTTCTCTTTGTCCACTGATGGGTGTTGAATTGTCTATATTTGGATATTTCTTGTATTTGGATTTGTCATCATGCTTGGAATAAATGCAAAAGCATCTGCGAGACGGTTATATTTTCTAGATATATGTCTCCATTTTAATTTTGGTATCTTCGCAGATAATTCCTCAACGAGTTTCTTGTATTTCTTCAAAGAAGATTCATTTGTGGTATATTCCCCTTTAATTTGACAAATCACTAATTGCGAATCACTTGTTATCCTTATACTTTCAAGCTTCTTTTCTATTGCGATCTTTAATGCATGCACTACAGCTTCGTACTCTGTTTCATTGTTCGTGGATGCAAATTCTAGTCTGAATGAGAATGTTGTTCTTTCTCCTTCTGTGAAATCAACACGACTCCAATTCCATTTCCCTCACTATTGGATGATCCATCCACTAGAATTTCCCATCTATCTGGTTCTGTTAACAAGTCTTTTGGATTTCCAAATTCTTCTTCAACATCCATCATTTCCTCTCTTTGCTTCATCTTCTTCCAAAGGAAATTCTGCCAAAAAATCTGCGACAACTTGTGATTTTTGCGATGATAATACTTCGTATTTTATCTTGTAATGGTTTACTTGTGCATTCCACCTTTCTATTCTTCCTGACCTTTTTGTGTTCTTCATGATTGATTCAATTGGGACTTTGGTTACCACTTTTATTACATGTTCTTGAAAGTATATTCGTAACTTGAATGATGCATAAACCAGGGCTAAGATTAACTTCTCCATTTTAGAATAATTCTTCTCTGATGCATTAAAGGTTTTACTAATGTAGTAAATGGGCCTTTCTACTCCTTCGTCTGCTCGCAACATAACTGCACTTAGAGCATATGGAGTTGTTGCGAGGTATACCAATAATTCTTCGTCTCTCTCTGGTTTCTGTAGTATAGATGTATTTGCGAGGTATTCTTTGATTCCTTGAAAAGCTTTTTCACATTCATCAGTCCACTTGAATTTTGCTCCCTTTTTAAGTATGTTGAAAAAATGCTTGCACTTATCTGACATTCGCGAAATAAATCTTCCAAGTGAAGCTAAGAGTCCATTTAGCTTTTGTACTTATTTTATCGTTGCAGGTGTTGGCATGTCACGAACTGCTTGGACCTTTTCTGGATCAACTTGTATTCCCTCCTTTGATACTATGTATCCCAAGAATTTTCCATATGAAACCCCAATTATACATTTCTCAGGATTTAATTTGATGTTGAACTTTCTCATTTGCTCAAATATTTCCTTCAAATCTTGCACATGGTCTTTAGCTTCCTTTCTTTTTATCAACATATCATCTACATATACCTCCAAAGTTTTATGTATCCACTTCGCGAACACTTTTTCAACCATACGTTGATATGTAGCACCCGCATTCCGCAAACCAAATGGCATCTTCACATAACAATACAAACCCCTTGGAGCAAAAAAGGCAGTATGTTCTTGATCTTCTTCTGCGAGTGATATTTGATTATACCCTTTATATCCATCAAGTGAAGTGACTCTATCATGACCTGCAGCTGATTCCACCATTTGTGGTATATCTGGTAATGGAAAACTGTCTTTGGGACATGCCTTGTTTAGATCAGTGAAATCTATGCAAATTCTTATTCCTTTATTCTTTTTCGAACAATGACCATATTCGCAATCCATTCTGGATATTTTGCTTCCCTTATGATCCCGCATCCAACATCTTTTGTAATTCTTCTTCTATCTGTACATGATAATTTTGTGATATCTTCCTTATTCTTTGTTTGAATGGTCTTACATTTTTATCTATGTTCAATCTATGACACGCCACTAATGGATCAATTCCTGGTATCTCATCTACACTTCTTGCGAAGATATCTTTATATTCTCGTAAAAGATCAATAGTTCTTTTTTCTTCTTCTTCATCCATCTTAGTTCCAATTCGCAAGAATAAAGGCTCCTCTTTACTTCCAATATTTATTTCTTTAGTTGGTTCAGCTGCAACATAACTTGGACTTTGCTCCCCCATAGGTGTTGGTTCTTTGATTATTTTTGCTGGTTCCCCTTCTTTTTCTGGAATCTCATTTGGTATACCTCTCCCTTCCTTTTCTCTTATTGTATACACTCGGAATTCTTCTTCCTTTTTTGTTTCCTTCGCAAGTTTCCTACGAAGTTGTTTCTTTCTTGCTCTTCCTCCGCATTGCGTTACTTCAATTTGATAACAAAATTTTGCACTATCAAGATCTCCTTTTATTTCTTGTATTCCATTTGGTGTAGGAAATTTGATTTTCTGATGTAATGTTGAAGCAACAGCTTTGATCGCATGAATCCACGGTCTTCCTATCAGCATGTTATATGGAGATTCCATATCTATCACACACAAGATTACATGTGTTTCGATTTCTCCTAGTAATATTCGCAGCACGATTTCCCCTTTAGATTTTGTTGTAGATTTTCCTAATCCATGAATAAGACATTTTGAATTTGTGATTTCTCCATCTTTAATTCCCATCCCCTTAAGTGCATGATAGAATATGATATTAACAGAACTCCCTGTATCAACCAAAATTCGGTTTAATTTCCATTTTTCTACAGCTTTCTTATCTTCTAGCATGATTGGAATTGTGATCACCAATGGTGAAGTGTGGTTCAAGTCTTCATTTGGAATTTATGCTTTGAAAAATGTGATTTTCTGCTTTTCCCATTCTTCTAAAGTTGTTATCTTTTCTTCCTCCATGATCTTTCTTCCTCTACAATCTCGCTTGTATATTTTTCCCTTTATATTACTATGAAATTCATCAATCATTGTCTTTGTGATCATATTACATTCTTCTTTTTTGCAATCTCCATCTACTGAATTCATTTGATCTTCAAATTTTCCACAATTCCCTCAAATTTAGGCTACCACAATTCTCAAGTCCCTGTTTCTAGCGCCAATTATGTAGTTGCAGAATAACCTACAACTACACCCTCAATAGAATTAGTAAAAACTCAAGAAGTTCTTGATGATGAATAACAATTTTCTTATTAATGTTCTCATTTGATTACAAAGAATTATCTAAATGGAACTAGAATAGTTACAACTTTCTCTATTCTCTTTCCTAAGATATTTTCTAACACTCACTAAAAGAACCTCCGAATTTTACATTTGAACTCCTATTTATAGTAAAATTTATACAGCTTGTATATGAGTTGCGAAGTATCGCAACTCATACTCGCAAAATTATTCCATCCTCGCAAAACTTCATATTTCTCCGCGCTATCATTATCATTTTATAAATCTCATTTTATAACTCTTTTCTCCTTTATTTCTTACGATACTAAAGTGAAATCCAAGATCTCTCTCCGGATTTTTCTTTATCTTGCGACTATTCTAGTAGCGGTATAACCTTATCCCTGAATCATTAAAGAGATACCCCTTTATGACGTTTCAAATCTCAATAATTTCTTTTTGTCTTTTTCTTTTTTTCAAAAATTTCTTTTTTCAAATCTCAATTTTCTTTTAACTTTTCAATTTAATTTTCTTCACTCAAACAGAAAAAACAACTTTACCTTTCCACTTCTAGCGATCTGCTCGTCATATTTCATCTTTCTATCACTTCATTCTTCTCATCTTCCTTATCATCTGTTCTTTTACTTAGTGTTTTCCTGCAAGTTGCTTGTCATTTCTTCCTTTTATGCTTTTTATACATGTACCTTTGCTGCGTTTTATTATTTGCTTGATATCTGCGAGGGACTCGTTAGTTACTTCTTCATGATTTTCTATTGAATCAACCATTAATTTGTCACTTCTCTGTTGTTGCTTAATTCTGTATTTCCAATTGTTGTTCTTCCCTGCTTTTTCTTCACAAGACTTTATATCTATCTCATAACATTTCTTACTTTCTCCCAAATCTCCTTTAATTACTCCAACACCATTTGGATGAGGGAATTTAATGTACTGATGAAAGGTAGATGCAACACCCAATATCCTGTGTAACCAAGGTAGACCAATCAAGGCGTTATATGGTGATTCAATATCGACAACACAGAATAAAATCTTGGAAGTCATTCCTCTTAACGGAATTCTCATTGTGATCTCCCATTTAGGCTTGTTGGCAGTTCCATTAAAACCATAGATTATGTATGTCGATGGTATCAAATCTTCATCTTTCCCACCCATGGTTCTGTAGGTGTGTTAGAACAGGATATCTACGGAACTGTCAGTATCAATTAGGATTCTATCAATGGACCAAGACTCTTCCATTTCGTTATTGTTTTCTTTACCTTCTTCTTCTGCTTGTTCTGGTTTTATTTCCAACCTTACCACCAATGGGTTATCATGCAGCTCGCTTGAGGCTCTGGTATTTCTTGTCTTTGTAAAAGAAAGGATTTGTTTCTGCCACTCTTCTAATGGCGAGATTCTCGCTATATTCATTATTTCTTTTCCATCCATATCTCTGGCAAAGACTCTACTTAAGACATTATCGTGGAAATCTTCGATGGTTCTGAAAGAATGCACAATAGAATTACAAAATAAATTCTTTTCTTTAGTTCCAACCTCTATAACAAAAGTTTCTGCTCCTTTTACATTAGTCATTATGCGATCGTCTGGTGGTGGTGGCAATTGTTGCGATTGTTGATGCCCTTTTAGAAAATGATTTAGCTTCCCCTGATCGATCATTCTTAAGATTATTATTTTTACATTTCTGCAATTATTTATCGAATGCCCATGAAAATGATGATAAGGACAGAATTCTTGATTACGAGTGTTAGGATGTGGTTCCTTCCCCATGTTCCATGGAGAGGGTATATTTTCCATTAAAATGATAGCTTCCCAGATTTTTTCTACACTAGCATTCAAGGGTGGCATCTTAATCTCCTCCCATATGGTTCTCATGCTCCCCTGATTTCTGAAATTATTTTGCTTTTATCCACCATAAGTTTCTTGGGGTTGGTCAAGCCTTTGGATTTGACTATTTCCTCCACGATTGTAATAATTCTTCTCTCTTTCAAATTCTTCTTGATCACGACTTCCCATAGCCACTAGCTTTTGTTTTCCATTATTCTCCACTTTCTCTGCTTGAACTTGCGAGGTGCTCGCCACGTTATGAAAATTAAAGAATTAAACGACACTTTTATTATTTAGATCTCAGAAATGTTTACAGAAAATATTCAAACTCATAATTACAACTTTCTTTTCTGGAGTTTCTCTCTCCTCAAGATTTTCTCCACTCTAAAAAATACATCATCATCATCTGGACTTACTTGAGCCCTTTATATAGGAAATTACTTTGTGGGTGACAACTAAGGTTTCCCTTTATTTCGGATATATTCTGCGATCTCATCGTGATATTTACAATATTAATCTTCGCCAAGTTTTGTAATCCTCGTGAAACAACACTCTCATAACATGTCTCTTCAATCGTCAGTTATAATGACGCTTCCCTGTGTCGCTCTCCAAATGTTGCTGAAGAATCCTTACGACACTCTCGTGAACAATGTCATTTATACTTATAGGAATATTTGACCTTCTCGTGAAAGCGTAGTTCTTACTACGAGAATATCGTTGTGGCGATATTCTGGTACTACATCTTGCCTCTTCTCATGTCTTTTCTGCGAAGAAGAGAAGATCATGAGAATAAATTGTCGTAATCTCCTATCTTTTCACCTCCACCTTTATTCTGACACGTCTCTAAACCTTTCACCAACTGTCTTCATATAATTTTATCACCCATATATTTTTCGACACGTCATCTTAAACCGATGTTATTTGACCATTCACGTCCTTTCATTGTATCAACTATTTTAGTTTCTCGAGAAACTTCTTCTGCTATAAATACCTTCTCTCATTCTTCTCTTTTTCTTTCTTTTCATTATCTTTCCTTCTTCTTCTCTGCAAATTTCATTGCTTTCCCGCAAATCGCGCATCTAATATATTTCGCCATTTTTTCAATATTTTTTCATTCCCATTCTCTCAAAATGGTTGCTGCTGGTGCTAAAAATCTTATTGATTTCAATTTGATGAAAGAAAAACTTAAAAATCAAGGATTTGAATTATCTTTAATTCCAGATCAAAGTCCCAAATCAGTTCTTTCACTTGAATTATTTTCTAATTTTCAGTGTTCTCGTGAAAAAATTATAGTTTCGTTAGGCCAACTTGAAGCTGGTCTTCCACTTCCTCTCTACAACCCTAAACTTCTGTAGGACCAGAATATCGCCACAATTATATTCACGAGAGATTAATGACACTTCTGCGAGCGTCACTGAAAACTCTTCAACAATATTTCACGAGCATCACAAAATAATTCAAAGAATGACGAAGTTGACGACTGAAGAAATATGAGAAGAACATGTGTGTTTCACGATGGTTACAAAGTTCGCGAGAGGATCGCAAGATAGATCCGAAATTAGAGTACAACTTAGTTGTCACCCATTATGTAATTTCCTATAAATAGAGATCTATTAGATTTAGAAGGGATGAGGTATTTTTTAGAGTTGAGAGAGTCTTGAGGAGAGAGAAAATTTTAGGAGAGAGAGATATATTTTTCAGAGAGACTTTTAGAGAGAGAAAATGTATTTTTCTATATCATCTTCTTCCCTAAAACTAGATTGAGAACTCCATTAATGGAGATTATCAAATGTAAAATCAAATATAAACTTTAACAATCATAGTAGAGAATCATGGATGTAGATCAAATTGATCGAACCATGTAAAAATCCGTGTGTCTATTTACAATTTTTACAATTTTAATTATCAAATTAGTTTAGATTAAGAGATTATTATCAAGATATTACAAGGGGTGTGTTGTGGGAAATCCTGCAACTACATTTTGGCGCCGACTAAGGGGACGGATTGAAGAAGATTCAAAGAAATTGGCTATCGTTAGAATTACATTTCACTGGATCTAAAAATTTCAAGGTCAAATATGGAAAGCTACAACGAAAGATCATGACTATACATCAAATAGAGAGAAGGAGATATATTAGGTGGCGGATGAAGAAAATATCAGCAAAATTGTATCAACAAATCATCAAAAAGGACAAATTTCTTCTCACTTTTCTTACTCTTTGTTTCATTTTTCAGATCTGGGAATTTCAAAACACAAATTGAAAAATAGATTTTTACTCTTTGTTTTTTGTAGAAATTTGATTTATTGTGGAAGTCTTGAATCTAAAAATATTTTTGCTACGAATTTGTAGTGACCAAACTTTATTTTACAAATTTGTTTAAAGAATTTCCAAAAATGTCAAATTATGAGATTTTCTGTTCTTCACAGGGAGAAATTCAATGAATTTGAATCAATTAATTGTTCAAACAGGACAAATTCTTTCTTATCTTATTATATGTTCATAGTATAGATCTGGAAGATTTTGAATTTTAGATTATTAATCTTTGTTTTTCACAAAAATTATTGTTTAGTTGATATTTTGAATTCAAAAGAGTTTTGATCATAAATTTACGTCTATAAATCTTGAATTTAATCATAATTTTGACATCTAATGTGAACATGATTTTTGTGATTGAAGTCACAAATGAAGAAATCAAAAGCTCCAGCGAAATTTCTATTTTATTGTAAGATGCATCCACCAACACCAACATTTTAACAAGAAAATTAAGATCCCAACGGAGGAGAAAGGACAAAGACAGCACAGTGGAAAAAGGAAGAAGATATTATTCAAAGTTTACTTCACTTGGTCGCCATCATCAGCAATCATCGCAAATTATCATTAGCAGCAATATCATTGGCAGATACAACGTCTCGCAACTATCATCAATTAATGGAAAAAGGAGGGAACACATATTTTATGCGAAATAATGAAAGCCAATTACAAGGAAGAAAATACAGCGAACATATATTTCAGAGAAGATAACTAGGCAACAAAGTCTAGTGGAATAATACTAAAATTCCCCAGAGCATTGACGATAGTTTCGTCAAAAATCATTTAGGAAAGAGAGATTATTGCGAGATGCTCGCAAATAAGATCATGAGACATCTTCAAAGGTACTGGCGAAGTTATGTAGCTGAATTGGTTCAAATAGGAAGGAAGAATAGATGCAGCAAATGAGAAAAACTTTGCATCATGATACAAAATGAAAGACAAATTTCTGCAAAGAGTAAATAAAGAAAAACTTTCACGGAAGAATAAATCTGCGAGGACGCCGTAATTCCAGTGAACAAGAGTGGGAGGTGATAAGAGATCGACCAAGAAGAGCAATCAATAAATCTGCGAGGAACATCGCCAACAGGATGTGTGAAGGCAGAATTAAAGAGTTATGATTCATGACGAAAATAAAGAAGGATGTACTCGTGAACAGGATATAATCTTCGTACAGTCAGCTAAGAACAGAATTCAAATCACATCAGTTGGAACTCAATAGCATAAGTCCATCGTCAGCACGAAAAAATCAAGACGATAGAATTATCTCACGTTAAATAAACCAATGGAGTGAAAGAAGTACACCTAAGGAATCAATGAAAGGGACAATTAACAGATAAAATAATAGGACAAAGAAGTATAATACTGATCCAACCAAACATATTTTAACGTTTCATCTTGAAAAAATTGGCGAGATTTGGAGGAGTCATAAACAAGAAAAAAATAGCAAGCAAAGTGAAGGAACCATTGCCAATCAACAGGCAAAAGAATAATAAGCAAACTCGTTTTCACGGGAAGAACACTTTCCTTCGCATAAATGAAGAACTGATGTTGCTCGCGGAAAAGTATACAAGATGAAAATTCAAAGGACAAGTTTATCGGCAACAGCAGAGAGTGCAGGACGACAACGACCAAAGAAAAAGAAAAGCTCACTATGCAACTAAACAATGATTAGACAAGTTTATGGGGAGAGAACGACTTTGATTACATACAACTGTACTTATGGAACTTAGGACCCAATCTATTCAAGTTTAATTTAGTTGCGAGAGTATTCTCCACTTGAAGAACGAGAGAAAATATCATGAGAAAATAATGAAAACAAATGGAATGCTAAAGTACAAGCAACAATATATTACTGGCAAAAAACGACAAAAGAAGAAATAGGGACAAAAGAAGAATTAAACTAACTAATGATTGTCACAGTAACAACAAGGAGTACAAGTAACAGATGCCTATCAGAAGAAGAAAGGAATACAAGGACAAGAAAACAAGAAAAGAAGAAAAGTAGAACCAAATTGACGAGAGCATCGTGAATATTTAGGATGAATTCCTTTTCTTTTTACCTTATAAAGTTGGAAATGTAGTCTTGCGAAGATGCGCCCCTTGTAAACTACATTTTAGAAGGAGGGGAATGGAAATATTGACGAGCATAAATTGGTACATCTACTTTCCACGAGAGGATTATTTCATTACTTCGCCAAATTGGTCAGAGGCAGGAATTTGGTATTTCATTACTTCGTCAGATATTTGATTATTTCGCAAGATTAATTTCGCAAGAGAAGGGTTAGAACAATTGGTAGGGTGCAAGAGGCAGATCAAAAGTTTATTTCTCATTTCTTCTAATTTCTCAAGCACCTCAAATACTTCGCGAGAATTGGCAGCAACAGCAAATCGCCAAAACTTAAGTACCACTTCCTTGAATATTTTACTTACAGAAAATGAAAATTTTTGATTTATATTATATCGCCGGATTTCAAAGAGCATTTTTAAGATTTATAATATTTCAAAAAAATTCAAAATTTTTTGATTCAATTCACCAAAAGCGGGATAATCGCAAGATTTCTAAAATTTCAAAAGATTTCAAAGAATTTTGATTTGATTGATTAGGGCGATATATTCGCAAAAATTTATAAATTTCAAAAAAAAAAAAAAAAAAAATCCAAAAATTTCTAAGATTTTTTATTTGACTTACCAAAAAAGAGATACAATCGCCAGATTTCAAAAATTTCAAAAGGTTATAAAAAATGAGATCATCGCAAAAATTTTACAGATCGCAAAAATTTTCAAAGATTACAAAAGGTGAAATCATCGCAAAAAATTTATAGATTTCAAAAAATTTCAAAATTTTCAAAGATTACAGAAAATGAAACTACCGCAAAGATTTCTAAGGTTTCAAAAATTTTTGATTTCATTTCCAAAATAGCGACACTCTCATGAGATTACAAATATTTAAAAAGATTATAGAAAAAGGAATTATCGCCAAAATTTCTAAGATTTCAAATTTCCAAAATACGCGATACAATCTCAAGATTTCAAAGAAGATTACAAAGATTTCTCTAGAATATTTCTTTTACAGAAAGAAATTTTTGGTTTAACAAATGCGATAAAATCGCAAGATTTCAAAGAATATTTCAAAGATTTCAAAAGATTTTAAAGAATATTTCAACTCACAGAAATGAGCAAAACAAATTTTTATCAGACCTGCGAGCGTAATCGCGAGATTATTCAAGATTATATAAAGAATTGACAGAAATGAAAGAATGAAGAAACACGAAAATATCGCGAGAAACGCGAATATAATTTCACAGAGATTAAGAGAATGGGACAAACCTTTATGGCGTGCACCTTAGTTCGCGAATACAATTTCGTAAGAGGAAAATGTAAGACCTGCAAGCACGTTATAAGGGGGTATCTCTTTACATGATTCAGCGATAAGGTTATACCGCTACTGGAACCTGATTCATGCAGATGTTGGGGTTAAAGAAAACCTATCCGGGAGAGAGATCTTGGATTTCCAGCTTTATAAGGTTATACCCTGGTTGGACGACCGAGGATCTCTTCCAAGAAGTGCAAAGTATGACCAAGGCGCCGAGGTACACGGTTTAGCCAAGGGTGCCCGAGACGGACGAACCTACCCTGGCCATCTTTGGTAATTCTTGGCTACAATGCACTTGGCCTGAAGAAAACCCCACCTAGGGTGTAGTCTTGTAACTATAAGCCATATAGGCATAAAGGACAAGAGGCTACGAAAACAACTAGTTGTTGGTAAATCTGGATGGGAGGAGCTAGTCTTGTATGGCCGATGTGCCCTCCTTGAAGGGGCAACCAGGGGGAAGATAAGGGCGGCAGCATCCATTAGGGACCTGATAAGTGTCTTAAGACGGCAATGTCATGGGGCTCTAAGATCGCAAGATCATTTAGGCCTGTCATATTGTCGCGTAAATTATACGGAGGCAAAAAGCCAAAAGAGAAAAAGTTAAGATGAGATCAATGGGTTTTTACATGAAAGTGTAAAGACGTCCTGCGATTTCATCGCAAGACGGCAATGTCATGAGACTTTGATCTCGCGAGAGAACTTAGACTTGTCATATTATCGCATAACAGGCCAAAAAGCCTCAAGAGAAAATATAAGGCAAGATCAATGGGTCAATACATGCAAATGTAAAGACGTCCTGCGATTTTGTCGCAGAAAGAAAAATTGGCGAAATAAGACCTTTAACTAGGAAGGAAAAATAAGACCAATAGAATAATCTCAAATATTAATTATTTTCTTATAAGAATGCAGGAAATATTTTTTCATCGCAAGAGAGATAGCAAGTACTATTCAGAATCTCTCATAAATTACTATTCAGAGTCTATCAAGAGGAACATCTACAATCTCGTAGCATTATTCACAATCGCGCCACTATGCATCTCCACTATTCATCCCTACTATTCATCACCACTATTCATAACAGCACTATTCAAAGCATTATTTCAGAATCTCGCAGAAACATTTAGAGCCTCGCAGAAACATTTAGAAATGCGTATAAACATTCATAATTTCGCGGAAAAAATCAGCAATTCGCAGAAACGTTCAGAAATTCGCAGAAACATTCATAAATTTTCAGACTAATTCAGCATATTGCAGACTATTACAGAATTTCGCAGGAGAAAGGATTATTTCGCAGAATATGATCATTTTATCCAATGAGGCAGAGGCAATTCGTTCATTCAACATTTTCTCAGGGATTCTTCCTTCATAGATAAAGAACAGAGGCAACTATGGATTAATGGATTACCAAGAAAACATTTTATGTTCTTTATCTTCTCGCAAGAATTATTTCCAAAATGGACTAGGATTTTCACCAAAAATGAAGTAATAATTTCACGAGAACAGAGGAAATACTTATGATTTCATTAAAGAACGGATACTTCTTGAAGATTGAGTACTTCTTATATTTCTTCAGGGATACTTCATACTTCACGAGCATTTCAAGAGTTAATACTTCTTATTTACTTAACAAAGATATGGAACTTCGAAAAAGAATAGAGGGAAGTATATACTTTTCAAGTCCAGTATTCTTTCGCTCGTTCCTTCATCAATAAAGATCAAAAACTACTACAACAACATATTTTTTCTTAAAGATTACTTTTCAAGCAATATTCAAGAAAAAAGAGGCAAGATGTAGGACCAGAATATCGCCATAATTATATTCACGAGAGATTAATGACACTTCTGCGAGCGTCACTGAAAACTCTTCAACAATATTTCACGAGCATCACAAAATAATTCAAAGAATGACGAAGTTGACGACTGAAGAAATATGAGAAGAACATGTGTGTTTCACGATGGTTACAAAGTTCGCGAGAGGATCGCAAGATAGATCCGAAATTAGAGGACAACTTAGTTGTCACCCATTATGTAATTTCCTATAAATAGAGATCTATTAGATTTAGAAGGGATGAGGTATTTTTTAGAGTTGAGAGAGTCTTGAGGAGAGAGAAAATTTAAGGAGAGAGAGAGATTTTTCAGAGAGACTTTTAGAGAGAGAAAATGTATTTTTCTTTATCATCTTCTTCCCCAAAACTAGATTGAGAACTCCATTAATGGAGATTATCAAATGTAAAATCAAATGTAAACTTTAACAATCATAGTAGAGAATCATGGATGTAGATCAAATTGATCGAACCATGTAAAAATCCGTGTGTCTATTTACAATTTTTAGAATTTTAATTATCAAATTAGTTTAGATTAAGAGATTATTATCAAGATATTACAAGGGGTGTGTTGTGGGAAATCCTGCAACTACAACTTCCACTCTTTTACCAAATAATTTCTGATAAGAGATTTTCACGAGCGGTGTATCAACTTGGCGGGGATTGTATTAGATTATTACTGGAATATGCCTCTCGTGGTGCTGGCAAAGGATCCCAATATTCCGAAGAACATAAAAGTCTTAAATATAAACATATTCCGATTATTCCTGCAAAGTATACTGTAGATAACTTCTTTTGAAATTACCAATTACTCCCTATGGTAAGGGATAGTACCTGTTGGGGTGTCCGTTTGCATAAAAAGAAGGTCACTGGTGAAGATGCTCTTATGCAAGATAAGTGGTTTATTTTTCCCTTATGACTTAAAGGTCCTTATATATCCGGTTCTTTCCAACTTTCTGCGAATCTCTCTCACTATGAACCATGGAATTTCAACTGGCCTGATAGGTCTTCCGATGTATACTCTCTCATCTTCTTATGCTATTATTATTATTTCTTCACACACTCGCTAATTTTTCCATTATCTTGCAGGTTGCCAAAATGAAGCTTAATTACCAGAAATATAGGAAACCCGGCACTCTTCTAGCTCTTAGATCTTTCACAGATGAAGTAAGAAATATTCCTTTATTAATTAACAATATATTGTTGCCCCTATTTCTTATCTTTATCTGTGTTTGTAGGTAATTGAAGAATTACCACCTTTAGAGCCAAAACCTAAGGAGAAACCTTCAACTAATCGTAAAAGGGAAATCTACTGCTTCAAGCGAAGGAAAACGCTCTGCCCCTCGCGATAAAGAACCCAGCAAGCCTCCTTTGAAGAAAAATAAAACTCAGCATTCTTCTTCTCAACATACCCAATTGGATTCAATCGTTAGTAATAAATCTAATGATGAATTTATCGAAAAATTTGACTATATTAGAGAAGTCCCTTCTGTGAAAAATTATTCCTCCTCTGATTCTTCCATGACCCAGCTGTCCATGATTTTTGGCGATTCTTCTCGTGGAACTGCGAATGAGTATGGCGATGAGACTCTTAATGGGCTAGCTCAAGCGCTCGTCAAAGTGTGCGATGCTCCAATCTTATCTGATAATAATTCTCTTCGTGGAATTTCTGGGACTCTAACTCCATGCTTCTTAAATGCACTTGGTATTCTGGTATGTTCTCTTAGTTGTTTCTTAAATTGCCAGATTTCTCTCGTCAAATTTTTTGTACTTATAAAACTCTGTTGCAGGTTGGAAGAGCTTCTTTTGCTGCTGCTGCTGATTTAGATAATAAATGTGCTTCATTTAAGAAAAAGGTTGTTAACCTTCGCCAAGATAAAGAGAAACTTGAGGCTGAAATTGCTGTGATTCGTGAGAAAAATAAAATGTTGGAAACTGAAGCTTCAGTTGATAAACAGAAGATTTTGGATCTTAACAATGCCAACAAACAACTTTATGGTATGATTTACTTTTTCTTTCTTTAGATTTATATTTTTTTTATATAGCTTATCCAAGCAATCATTTTTGCAGATGTTTATGGTCTAACTGACGAAGCTACGTTCCTTCAAACCTTTCCCGAACCTGTAGATGATAATACTCTTCTTGCTCGCCTTAATAACTCCTTAGGTAATTTTGCTGACGAACAAATTAAATCCCTCTCTATAGAGGAACTTAAATTTAAGTTTAATCTCCTAACCATTGAACACAGACACACTTTAGGATTATCTAATAAATTTAAGCGTCTTTATCATGAATCAAAAGAAGTGATCAATGGATTAAGAAGTATAAATAGTGATCTTGTTGACGAGAAAGATCAAGCAATTAGAAATGGCAGCGAAACTCTAGCATATTTCCATAAAATTCTTCTCGAAGTTCAAATGGAAAGATATAAACTCCTCTACGAAAATAAAGATCTTCTTGCAAGAGAAACTCAAGTTCGTTCTAGTCTTCTTATTACTAGCGATGATGAGTTTTCTTGGGCAGCACAGGTTCTTGATAATGCTAGGAATAATTTAGGTATAGATGCTAGTCTTCATGCTGATCAATCGGCCTTAATTAGGGACTTGATTTCTGAGAAAGAAGGTTGTTAACCACTCTATTCTATTAACCTTTTGCTTCTTTTATTATTCTTTCTTATAACTTCTATCTTATCTGTGCCTTATTCTCGCAGATTCTGAAGACAGATCTTAGTGTAAGGATGATGAGAGAATTAGAAGATATTAATCATCAACTCGCGAACGATCTTACTTCTCGCAACAATAAATACTCGCGATTAAAAGATCAATTTGGGATTACTTCTGCAAATTTTAATAGAACCCTCCTCATTACTCGTAATGATACCACCAAGCAGGTTTGTGACGACCATGGAATTCCTCATTCTTTGTATCCTGATCTTGCAAAGGCAATACCATCAATAATTCCAGATCTTGGTATCTCTGACTCTGATGAAGATTTTGATGAAAGTGAAGAAGAAAATAACGACGAAGAAATAAATTCTGGCGATGATGAAGAACCCATCAAAGATAATGAAGAAGAGAAATCCGGTGAAGAAGAAGAATCTGATAAAGATAACAATGTTGATAAATGAAACAATGTATCTGTCTGACTTCTTTCTTTTATGTAATCAATCGCGAGTTTCTTCAATTTATTACAACTTTCTTCAATTTAATGTGTAAATTTCTTTGCCCCTTTATCTGTATGAATGAAAGAACATCCTCTTTTTTGCAAATATAACTTGGTCAATATAGTTTGCACCTGCTAATTATCTGCACTTTAATATCCATATAAATTTCTCATATGGTGATGAATAATAATCTTTACCCTTCTATTCATTCCCATGCTTGCCTCTATTATTCATCTGCAATATGAGAAAGTTAATAAACGAATATTTTGGCGAATTTCATAACTTCTGCGATATTGTCGCAAACTTTGATATTCTCGTGTTATTATTTTTGCGATCTTATGGTCTTATCATTCCTTCCTACTTAAAGGTCTTACATTGCCATAGTATTCTTTCCACGACAAGATCGCAGGACGTCTTTACACTCTCATGTATTGACCCATTGATCTTGTCTTATATGCATTTCTTTATTGTATTGCGACAATATGACAAGCCTAAGTTTTCTCGCGAAAACAAAGCCTCATGACATTGCCGTCTTGCGATGAAATTGCAGGACGTCTTCACATTTTCATGTAAAAACTCCTTGACCTCATCTTAACTTTTTTCTCTTATGGCTTTTTGCCTCTGTATAATTTACGCGACAATATGACAGGCCTAAATGATCTTGCGATCTTAAAGCCCCATGACATTGCCGTCTTAAGACACTTATCATCTCCCTAATGGAGGGTGCCGCCCTTATCTTCCCCCTAGTTGCCCCTTCAAGGAGGGCACATCGGCCATACAAGACTAGCTCCTCCCATCCAGATTTACCAACAACCAGTTGTTTTCGCAGTCTCTTGTCCTTTATGCCTATATGGCTTATAGTTACAAGACTGCACCCTAGGTGGGGTTTTCTTCAGGCCAAGTGCATTGTAGCCAAGACTTACCAAATATGGCCAGGGTAGGTTCGTCCGTCCCGGGCACCCTTGGCTAAACCGTGTACCTCGGCGCCTTGATCATACTCTGCACTTATTGGAAGAGACTCTCAGTCGTCCAACCAGGGTATAACCTTATAAAGTTGGAAATCCAAGATCTCTCTCCCGGATAGGTTTTCTTTAACCCCTACATCTGTATGACTCAGGTTCCAGTAGCGGTATAACCTTATCCCTGAATCATATAAAGAGATACCCCCTTTATGACGTGCTTGTAGGTCTTACATTTGCCTCTTACGAAATTGTATTCGCGAACTAAGGTGCACGCCATAAAGGTTTGTCCCATTCTCTTAATCTCTGCGAAATTATATTCGCGTTTCTTAAAATTTCTTGCGAGCTTCAAATCTCAATAATTTATTTTCTTTAACTTTTCAATTTCATTTTCTTCACTCAAACAAAAAAAACAACTTTTCCTTTCTACTTCTAGCGATCTGCTCGTCATATTTCATCTTTCTATCACTTTATTCTTCTCATCTTCCTTATCATCTGTTCTTTTATTTAGTGTTTTCCCGAAAGTTTCTTGTCATTTCCTCCTTTTATGCTTTTTATACCTGTACCTTTGCTGCGTTTTATTTTTTGCTTGATTTCTGCGAGAGGCTTGTTAGTTATTTCTTCATGCTTTTCTATTGAATCAACCATTAATTTGTCACTTCTCTGTTGTTGCTTAATTCTGTATTTCCAATTGTTGTTCTTCCCTGCTCTTTCCTCACAAGACTTGATATCTATCTCATAACATTTCTTACTTTCTCCCCAATCTCCTTTAATTACTCCAACACCATTTGGATGAGGGAATTTAATGCACTGATGAAAGGTAGATGCAACACCCAATATCCTGTGTAGCCAAGGTCTACCAATTAAGGCGTTATATGGTGATTCAATATCGACAACACAGAATAAAATCTTGGAAGTCATTCCTCGTAATGGAATTCTCATTGTGATCTCCCCTTTAGGCTTGTTGGCAGTTCCATTAAAACCATAGATTCTGTATGTCGATGGTATCAAATCTTCATCTTTCCCACCCATGGTTCTGTAGGTGTGGTAGAACATGATATCTACGGAACTGCCATTATCAATTAGGATTCTATCAATGGCCCAAGACTCCTCCATTTCGTTATTGTTTTCTTTACCTTCTTCTTCTTCTTCTTCTGCTTGTTCTGGTTTTATTTCCAATCTTACAACCAATGGGTTATCATGCAGATCGCTTGAGCTCTGGTACTTCTTGTGCTGTAAAAGAAAGGACTTGTTTCTGCCACTCTTCTAATGGCGAGATTATCGCTATATTCATTATTTCTTTTCCATCCATATCTCTGGTGAAGACTCTACTTAAGACATTATCGTGGAAATCTTCGATGGTTCTGAAAGAATGCACAATAGAATTACAAAATAAATTCTTTGCTTTAGTTCCAACCTCTATAACAAAAGTTTCTGCTCCTTTTACATTAGTTGTAGTTGCAGATTATCTCACAACTACACCCTCATAAGAATCCATTAAAATGATTCCTAGATTCTATATGAAACTAAGAATTAAAGTACTAAAATTATAAAAAGAGACACAAAGATTTTTACGTGGTTCGATCAATGTGATCTACATCCACGGTGCTTCACTAGTGATTGTATGTAATTACATGATTTTACAATTGAGACTCCATTAATGAATATTTGGATCTCTAGAATTTTGGGGAAGAAGATGATCAAGAAAATAAAATATCTCCTCACATTTTTTCTCTCCTCCTAAAATTATTCCTCCCTCTCCAAAAAAGACCTCTCCTACTTCTCATGCCTAAATGGCTATTTATATGATCTTACAAAATATGACAGTTGTGTTGTCCCGCCATTTTGAATTTAATAATTATCTTGCGAACCTTCGTAACTTCATTTCGCGAACTTCTTTTGCTTTCCTCGTGATTTCCTTTGCTCGCAAAATATTCTTTGCTCGCAAGATGTCTTTTTTCTCCACCATTTCGTAAGTTATCATTTGTTGTGATATTCCGCTCCTACATTAGTCATTCTGCGATTGTCTGGTGGTGGTGGCAATTGTTGCGATTGTTGATGCCCTTTTAGAAAATGATTTAGCTTCCCCTGATCGATCATTCTTAAGATTATTCTTTTTACATTTCTGCAATTATTTATCGAATGCCCATGAAAATGATGATAAGGACAGAATTCTTGATTACGAGTGTTAGGATGTGGTTCCTTCCCCATGTTCCACGGCGAGGGTATATCTTCCATTAAAATTATAGCTTCCCAGATTTTTTCTACACTAGCATTCAAGGGTGGCATCTTAATCTCCTCCCATATGGTTCTCATGTTCCCCTGATTTCTGAAATTATTTTGCTTTTGTCCACCATAAGTTTCTTGAGGTTGGTCAAGCCTTTGGATTTGACTATTTCCTCCACGATTGTAATAATTCTTCTCTCTTTCAAATTCTTCTTGATCACGACTTCCCATAGCCACTAGTTTTTGTTTGTCATTATTCGCCACTTTCTCTGCTTGAACTTGCGAGATGCTCACCACGTTATTAATTATTTTGGGAAGCAAACTTCCATTAGCCATTACAGAACTGGTATTTGCAATTGGGTATGACTCCATTTCGTTTTGCTTTTCTTCCAAAGCAATGTACTCTTCTTGTAGTTCTCTTAGTTCAGTCATTGTGATGGTGTTTTTGATTCTGAAAATTTGTATGTAGAGCAAATTGGTCGCAAACATTGCATTAATAAAGGATAAAATAAGATATCTCTCATCTACTCTTCCCTCCATCTCACTACACATTGTCTTCCATCTTATGGTTAGATGTTTTAGACTCTCGCCAATTCTCTGTTTTAATCCAAACACATCTTCGATACCTGGTCGTGAAGAGTTGTTGCTTATGTATGCACCCAAAAATGTAGCTTGTAAGTGATCAAAAGAAGTAATAGTATTTTTCGGCAATCCCTCAAACCATTTTAGCGCCTCGCTAGTCAAACTGGATGCAAAGTACTTGCATAAAACAGCATCATGATTCTCCCACTGCAACATACACCAAACATAAGCTTTAACATGTTGAATAGCACAAGTAGTCCCATCGAAAATACTGTTTAGCGCTGGCAAATTGCATTTTGGAGGAATTCCTCTTAGTTGTACTTCCTGTGTGAAGGGAGTTCTAGCTGCTTCTTCGATTGCTTCATCAAGTTGCCTTCTTCCACCTTCTCTTCTATTATTTATCATCCCTCTCATTTCTGCTAATTCCCTCAAAATTTTCTCATTTGCAGTTGGGCTTTGTTCTATTGTTCTTTTTAATGCACTTTCTCTTCTCCTGCGATTTTCCTCCTCATTTCTATCCGAAATTCGCAATTGATTTTGTCTCCTAATTTCTTCTCCACCAACTTCTTCATTTCTCGAAAATTCTCTTTGTTGTCTTTCTATCCTTCTCTGTATTCTGTCATATTCTTCCCGAATATTGCCATTTTCGCGATTTTGTGTACGTCTTCTTTCTCGATTATCATGATTGTTTTGCCTTATTGCTTCTTGGAACTCCTGTTCTTCCATTCCTGCCCTCCGTCTTTCCCTCTCGCAAGCTAGGCGTGCCTGTTCAGCTTAATGTCTCTCTATTTCTTTCTCAATAATTCTTTGATTTCTGACGTGCTCTCGGCCATGTAATACTCTTCTACCTTCTTCGTGATTTTCTTCACCATCTTGATTACCTTCATTTCTTTGATTTTCAATATTTCATCTTCCATTTAAAGTTTCTCCTTGTGGATCGTTACAATCATTATTTATTCTCTCTTCTCCCTGACGTTGTCCTCTATTTGGATTTTCAGTTTCTTCTTGTACATTTTCTCCGTTATTTCTTATGGGAGAATTTCTCCTTGGTATTTCTCTGAATGATATTGAACTTGATCTAGTAGTACTTCTTGATCTTCTTCTTTGTAACCTTAAATTCTCCATTCTCAACTCATGATTTTGTCTTGTTAAATTTGCACGTTCCACCGCCTCTAACCTTCTTTCTTCCTGTATTCTTCGCCCTAATTCCTATGCTGTTTCATCTTCATCTTGATGAATCGACCCTTCTTCTACCTCCTGATTTCTTCCTACTCCATTTTCTTCTCTTAATTGTCGATTTGTTTCTTCTCTCATTGAATCTGATCTCCATGTATGCACGCTTACTCTATCATAATCCACTCTTCCATTTTGTATCGATGTTGATTATTTTGGTTGTTGAATTGAATTTTCCCTTTCATTCCTTGTTATATTCCTCCTAGTTCTCATCCTTGAAGACTCTCCTAATATACTTGTTTCTTCACCTGCAAGTATTTTACTTCTTCTCACTGTTGTTAGTGGTTCTGATGTATTTCTTCCTCTTCTTCCAGCCATTTCTTCAATTTCTCCAAATCTTCAAATTGTAATTAGAGATTTTGGATCTTCGATTACCCTTAGTCGGCGCCAAAATATAGTAGCAGGATTTCCCACACTACACCCCTATTAAGATCCTATAAAAATCTAAGTGAAACAAGTTGAAGATTAAAGAATTAAATGACACTTTTATTATTTAGATCTCATAAATGTTTACAGAAAATATTCAAACTCAGAATTACAACTTTCTTTTCTGGAGTTTCTCTCTCCTCAAGATTTTCTCCACTCTAAAAAATACATCATCATCATCTGGACTTACTTGAGCCCTTTATATAGGAAATTACATTGTGGGTGACATCTAAGTTTTCCCTTTCTTTCGGATATATTCTGCGATCTCATCGTGATATTTACAATATTAATCTTCGCCAAGTTTTGTAATCCTCGTGAAACAACACTCTCATAACATGTCTCTTCAATCGTCAGTTATAATGACGCTTCCCTGTGTCGCTCGCCAAATGTTGCTGAAGAATCCTTACGACACTCTCGTGAACAATGTCATTTATACTTATAGGAATATTTGACCTTCTCGTGAAAGCATTGTTCTTACTACGAGAATATCGTTGTGGCGATATTCTGGTACTACACATTTTGGGAAGCAAACTTCGATTAGACACTACAGAACTGGTGTTTGCAATTGGGTATGACTCCATTTCATTTTGTTTTTCTTCCAAAGAAATGTACTCTTCTTGTAGTTCTCTTAGTTCAGTCATTGTGATGGTGTTTTTGATTCTGAAAATTTGTATGTAGAGCAAATTGGTCGCAAACATTGCATTAATGAATGATAAAATAAGATATCTCTCATATACTCTTCCCGCCATCTCACTACACATTGTCTTCCATCTTATGGTTAGATGTTTTAGACTCTCGCCAATTCTCTGTTTTAATCCAAACACATCTTCGATACCTGGTCGTGAAGAGTTTTTGCTTATGTATGCACCCAAAAATGTAGCTTGTAAGTGATCAAAAGAAGTAATAGTATTTTTCGGCAATCCCTCAAACCATTTTAGCGCCTCACCAGTCAAACTGGATGCAAAGTACTTGCATAAAACAGCATCATGATTCTCCCACTGCAGCATACACCTAACATAAGCTTTAACATGTTGAATAACACAAGTAGTCCCATCGAAAATACTGTTTAGTGCTGGCAAATTGCATTTTGGAGGAATTCCTCTTAGTTTTACTTCCTGTGTGAAGGTAGTTCTAGCTGCTTCTTCGATTGCTTCATCAAGTTGCCTTCTTCCACCTTCTCTTCTATTATTTATCATCCCTCTCATTTCTGCTAATTCCCTCAAAATTTGCTCATTTGCAGTTGGGCTTTGTTCTATTGGCCTTTTTAACGCACTTTCTCTTCTCCTGCGATTTTCCTCTTCATTTCTATCTAAAATTCGCAGTTGATTTTGTCTCCACCAACTTCTTCATTTCTCACCAATTCTCTTTGTTGTCTTTCTATCATTCTCTGTATTCTGTCATATTCTTCCTGAATATTGCCATTTTCACGATTTTGTGTACGTCTTCTTTCTCGATTATCATGATTGTTTTGCCTTATTGCCTCTTGAAACTCCTGTTCTTCCATTTCTGCCCTCAGCCTTTCTCTCTCGCAAGCTAGACGTGCCTGTTCAGCATAATGTCTCTCTATTTCATTCTCAATAATTCTTTGATTTCTGACGTGCTCGCGTCCATGTAATATTCTTCTACCTTCTTCGTGATTTTCTTCACCATCTTGATTATCTTCATTTCTTTGATTTTCAATATTTCGTCTTCCATTTAAAGTTTCCCCCTGTGGATTGTTATAATCATTATTTACTCTCTCTTCTCCCTGGCATTGCCCTCTATTTGTATTTTGCGTTTCTTCTTGTACATTTTCTCCATCATTTCTTATGAGGGAATTTCGCCTTGGTATTTCTCTAAGTGACCTTGAACTTGATCTAGTTGTACTTCTTGATCTTCTTCTTTGTAACCTTAAGTTTTCCATTCTCAACTCATGATTTTGTCTTATTAAATTTGCACGTTCCACCGCCTCTAACCTTCTTTCTTCTTGTATTCTTTTCCCTAATTCCTCTGTTGTTTCATCTTCATCTTGATGAATCGATCCTTCTTCTACCTCCTGATTTCTTCCTACTCCATTTTCTTCACTTAATTGTCGATTTGTTTCTTCTCCCATTAAATCTGATCTCCATGTATGCACGCTTACTCTATCATAATCCACTCTTCTATTTTGTACCGATGTTGATTGGTTTTGTTGAATTGAATTTTCCCTTTCATTCCTTGTTCTATTCCTCCTAGTTCTCATCCATGAAGATTCTCCTAATACACTTGTTTCTTCACCTGCAAGTCTTTTACTTCTTCTCACTATTGTTGGTGGTTCTGATGTATTTCTTCTTCTTCTTCCAACCATTTCTTCAATTTCTCCAAATCTTCAAATTGTAATTAGAGATTTTGGATCTTGACTCCCCTTAGTCGGCGCCAAAATGTAGTAGCAGGATTTCCCACACTACACCCCTATTAAGATCCTATAAAAATCTAAGTGAAACTAGTTGAAGATTGAAGAATTAAACGACACTTTTATTATTTAGATCTCAGAAATGTTTATAGAAAATATTCAAACTCAGAATTACAACTTTCTTTTCTGGAGTTTCTCTCTCCTCAAGATTTTCTCAACTCTAAAAAATACATCCTCCTCATCCGGACTTACTTGAACCCTTTATATAGGAAATTACATAGTGGGTGACAGCTAAGTTTTCCCCTTCTTTCGGATATATTCTGCGATCTCATCGTGGTATTTGCAATATTAATCTTCGTCAACTTTTGTAATCCTCGTGAAACAACACTCTCATAACATGTCTCTTCAATCGTCAGCTATTATGATGCTTCCCCGTGACGCTCGCCAAATGTTGCTGAAGAATCCTCACGACTCTCTCGTGAATAATGTCATTTATACTTATAGGAATATTTGACCTTCTCGTGAAAGCGTTGTTCTTATCACGAGAATATCGTTGTGGCGATATTCTGGTACTACAAGTACTAATCAAGGTCCGCGTAATTCCTGCGATGAAAAATGGTATATCTTCCCTTTACTTTTAGAGGGTTCATATATTTCTGGTACCCATGCTCTTCCTGTGAATCTCGCCGAGTTCCAACCGTGGGTATTCAGTTGGCCTGAGAGAAATAAAGAAGTATGTTCTCTTAATCCTTTGCATAATAAATTACCATTATTAATTTCATAATGTCTTTAGATTCTCGCTTACTATCTCTTTTTTATCATATTGAAAGGTTGAAATCCAGCTATGATAAGTTTGGGAAACCTGCTACTTTCTTAGCTCTTAAGTCTCTCACAGATGAAGTAAGAAATATTTCTTTATAACTTTTTACAATATATTGTTGCCTCTATTTCTTATCTTTATCTGTGTTTGCAAGAAATCGAAGAGAGAGCCTGCGAGAACTAAAGATAAATCCACAGTTGGTCACAAGGGGAAATCTACTGCCCCTCTCAAATAGAAGTCTGCTGCTCCTCGCAGAGAGAAATCTGGTGCTCCTGCCTTAAAGAAAATCAAAACCCAATTCTCTTCTTCTTCAACTCCTCAAGCTAATGCAGAAAACTCGAGTGGGGATTCTGATGATTTTAATGCTGATGTCCCTTCTACCATGGATTCTTCCCAATATGATTCCTCCATGACTCAACTGTCCAAGATCTTCGGCGATATTACATATGGTATAGCAAATGATTATGGATATGAATACCTTAATGGGGTATCCCAGGCTCTCGCTAAAGTCTGCAATGCTCCGATACTGGTTGATAATGATTCCCTCCAAGGAATCTCAAGATCAATATCTCCCAGTCTCTTAAATTCTCTTATTATTCTGGTATATTTTCATTTCTTTACTATACTTATGTATTCATGTCCTCGCCATCTTTAATTTACAGTATTCTCTCGTATACTGGAAGAGCTTCCTTTGTTGTTGCCTCAGACTTGGAGAGGAGGTGTGAATCTTTTCGCAAGAAGAATCTGGATTTGGAATCTGAGTCCGCTAGTCTTCGCGGGCAATTAGAATCTGGGTCAACTGACCTTCAAGAAAAAATCAAGCAGTTGGAAACTGATCTAACGTTCTTGCAAGAAAAGGTCGCAAGCCTCCAAGCTGCGAATGATCATCTTTATGGTAAGAAATCTTTCCCTTTCTTTTTATCCATGTATTCCTTTACATTTTGTTCTTATTATTCTTCTTCGCAGATGTTTATGGCCTTTCTGACAAAGTTGTATTCCTTTATTCTTTTCCAAACCCAATAGATGATGATACACTTCTCAATCGCCTTAATGAATCTTTAGGTAGTTATTCAAATGAACATATTAATTCTTTTTCTGTAGATGATCTTAGATCCAAATTTCATATTTTAGCAATTGATCATATATCTAGCTTGAAAGCGCCCAATGTATCCAAGCGTCAATATCTTAATTATTAGCGGATTTTCATAAAACCCTTCTTGAAGTCCAAATTAACAGAGATAAACTTATCCGCGAGAGAGATGATCTTGTTGAAAGAGAAAACCAAATCCGTTCCCGTCTTCTTATTAACGATGATCATGAATTTTCTTGGGCTGCAAAGATTCTTGACAACGCCAGAGCTAACTTAGGTGTAGATGTTATTCTTCATTTTGAACAGGCGGCCTTAATTAAGGACATGATTTCTGAAAGAGAAGGTTTCTAATTGTTATTCCTCATTAATTTCTTGTCATTAATCTTCTTATCTTTGCAGAATTTCAATTTGTTGTTATATATTCGCAGGAGTTGAGAAGAGATATACTGAAAGAATTGGAGAACTTGAATCCGATAAGAATCAACTCGCAAATACTCTTGCTGCTCGCAATGAAATATATTCAAGGTTGAAAGATCAATTGAAGATTACTGCTGCGAATTTTAGTAATGCCCTTATTGGTGTTCGTAACAACTCCATTAAAATGGTCTGCAATGATCATAACATTCCTCATTATACATATCCTGGTCTCGCGGAAGAAATTCCAGCGAATACTCCAAACCTTGTTATCTCTGATAGCGAAGCTGAGGAATCTGACGAGGATGAAGCTGATGGTAAAGGTGAAGAAGAAGAAAAATCTGGCGAAGATGATGATGGATCTAATTAGTCTTGAACCCCTCTGTAATATTTGTTCATTTATCTCTTTCTCCTTGTATTATACTTCTGCGAGTATCTCCAGCTTCCAACATTCCTTAATGTATAAATTTCTTTTGCTTATATCTATAAATCAAAAAGAAATTCTTTTCTGCGATATAATCAATCAGCATAATTATTAATCTTTAACTATTTGTGTAAATGTGTCATATAATAATGTCTACGTAAATTTATCATATGATGATGAATAACAATTTTATCATTCTATGCATTCCCATACTTGCCTCTGTTATTCATCTGCAATATGAAAAAATTGAGTAGAGCTTAGATATCAGTTGTAAATAAAGTTGAGTTGCGAGCATCATCGCAAGTAACAGTTGTATACTTTTATGACATATGCATAAATATCGCAAATTTCATAATCTCTGCAAAAATATCGCAGTCATTCAACTTCTTGTGGTCTTATTATGCCTTCCTAGTTAAAGGTCTTACTTTGCCACTTTTTGTATCCTCGACAAAATCGCAGGACGTCCTTACACTTGTATGTAAAAACCCATTGATCTTGCCTTATCTGTATTTTTTCAATTTCTCTGCGGAAATATGACAAGTCTAAGTTCCCTTGCGAGAACAAAGCTTCATGACATTGCCGTCTTGCGATGAAATCGCAGGACGTCTTTATACTTTCATATAAAAACCCATTGATCTCATCTTAACTTTTTCTTATGGCTTGATGCCTCTGTATAATATTCGTCACACGATAATATGACAGGCCTAAATTCTCTTGCGAGCATAAATCACCATGATATTGTCGTCTTTAGACACTTATCAGCTCCCTAATGGACGGTGTCGCCCTTATCTTCCCCATGGTTTCCCCTTCAATGAGGGAACATCGACCATACAAGACTAGCTCCTCTCATCCGTATTTACCAACAGCTAGTTGTTTTCGCAGCCTCTTGTCCTTTATGCCTATATAGCTTATAGTTACAAGACTGCACCCTAAGTGGGGGTTTCTTTGGGCCGGGTGCATCATAACCAAGACTTACCAAGAATGGCCAGGGTAGGTTCGTCCATCCCGGGAAACCTTGTCTCAACCGTGTACCTCGGCGCCTTGTTCATACTCTGCACCCCTTAGAAGAGACCTTCATTCGTCCAACCAGGGTATAACCTTATATAGTTAGAAATCTAAAGTATCTCTCCTGGATAGGTATCTCAAAGAGATGGACCCCAGTCTCCGTGACTCAGGTTCCAGCAGTGGTATAACCTTATCCCTGAGCCACGCAAAGAGATACCCCCTTATATGACGCACTTTAGGTCTTACATTTGCCTCTTGCGAAATTGTATCTGCGAACTAAGGTGTACGCCATATAGGTTTGTCCCATTCTTATGTCTCTGCGAAGTTTTATTCGCGTTTCTTGCGAGTAATACAATTCTTATGAAATTTCTTTTCTTGGATCTTCTTTTCATTTGCATTTCAACTCTTCAATTCCATCTTTTTCATTCCAATGAAATATTCTTTTGAAACATTTTCTTCAACAAATCATTCATAAACTTCTTAAATTTCTTCATTTTACCTTTCTACTTACTACTTTCTGCTTCTTCCTTTTTGTTGTGTTTTGCATCTACGAGCCGCTCGCCATTCATATACTCATGTTAATTTCGTAGTATTCCTTCCTCTCGCCTCTCTATTGTATCAACCATCAGCTTATCACCTCTTTTTTTTTGCTTGATGTTTCGTTTCCAGTTTTTGTTCTTTGCTGCCCTTTCCTCGCAAGTTTCCATATCAATTGCATATCATTTCTTCCCATCAGCCCAGTCTCCCTTTATTATTCCAACACCATTAGGATGAGGAAATTTAATACATTGGTGAAAGATTGACGCCACACCTAATATCCCATGTAACCAAGGTCGGCCAATCATGGCATTATAAGGTGACTCAATATCCACAACGCAAAATAGAATCTTAGAAGATAACCCCTTTAATGGAATTCGCATTGTAATTTCCCCTTTGGGCTTGTTGGCAGTGCCATTGAAACCATAGATCTTATAGGTTGATGGTATTAGATCTTCGTATCTTCCACCCATGGTTCTGTAAGTATGATAAAATAATATATCAACTGAACTTCCAGTATCTATTAGAACTCTATTAATTGCCCAGGAATCTTCAGTTTCACCATTATCATTTTCTTCATCTTCTATTTGTTTTGGATTTATTTCTAATCTTACCACCAGTGGGTTGTCATGCATCTCGCCAGGATCTGGTACTTCTTGCACAGTAAAGGAGATAGTTTGCTTTTGCCACTCCTTTAATGGCGAGACTCTCGCGATATTCATTATCTCTCTTCCATTTGCGTCTCTCGCGAAGACTCTGCTTAAAACATTATAGTGGAAATCCTCAATAGTTATATATGAATGTATGATAGAATTACAGAACAGATTATTCGCCTTGGATCCAACCTCTATCACAAATGTTTCTGCTCCTTTTACAGTATTCACTCTGCGAATATCTGGTGCTGGTGGTAGTTGCTGAGATTGCGGATGTCCTATTAGAAAATGATTTAACTTTCTCTGATCAATCATCCTCAAAATTATTCTTTTTACATTCCTGCAATCGTTTATTGAATGACCATGAAAATGATGGTAAGGACAAAATTCTTGATTTTGATTATTTTGATGTGGCTCTTTTCCCATGCTCCAGGGTGATGGTATATTTTCCATCAAAATGATAGCTTCCCAATTTTTTTCTATGCTAGAATTCAGGGGTGGCATCTTAATTTCTTCCCATATTACTCTTTGATTCCCTTGTCCTATGAAATTATTTTGTCTCTAACCACCATAAGTCTCTTGTGGCTGATCAAGTCTGTGGATTTTATTATTTCCACCGCGATTGTAATAATTCCTTTCTCTTTCATACTCCTCTTGATCTCGACTTCCCATAGCTACTAACTTCTGCTGATTTTCAATCACCACTTTCTCTTGTTGTGGCTGCGAGGTGCTCGCTACATTGTTGATCATTTTAGGAAGTAAACTCCCGTTTGACGCTATTGAGCTGGTGTTTGCGACTGGATATGATTCCATCTCTTTTTTTTTCCTCCAAAGAAATGTATTCTTCTTGTAGTTCCCGTAGCTCAGTCATTGTGATGGTATTTTTTATTCTGAAAATTTGTATGTACAATAGATTGGTTTCGAACATTGCATTAATGAAATATAAAATGAGGTATCTTTCATCCACTCTTCCTGCCATTTCAATGCACATTTTCTTCCATATTATGGTTAGGTGTTTCAGACTCTCGCCAATCCTCTGTTTTAATCCAAATACATCTTCAATACCGGATCGTGAAGAATTGTTGCTTATATATTCTCCCAGAAATGTAGCTTGCAAATGGTCGAAATAAGTTATTGTATTTTTAGGTAAGCCTTCAAACCATTTTAACGCCTCACCAGTTAAGCTAGATGCAAAGTATTTGCATAACAGAGCATTATGGTTTTCCCATTGTTGCATACACCTAACATAAGCCTTAACATGTTGAACATCACAGGTAGTCCCATCGAAGATACTGGTTAATGCTGGTAAATTGCATTTTGGAGGGATTCCTCTTAATTGTAATTCTTGAGTGAATGGAGTTCTCGCAGATTCTTCAATGGCTTCATCAAGTTTTCTCCTGCCTCCTTCTCTTCTGTTATTCAACATTCCCCTCATTTATGCTAATTCTCTTAAAATTTGTTCATTTTCAGCTGAATTTTGCTCCATCGGTCTTTTCGGTGCAACTTCTCTTCTTCTACGTTCATGTCTTTCTTATCTTGCGAGATTTTGTGTATCTTCATCTGCATCTTCATTCTGCCTTCTCCTGCGATTTTCCACTTCAAATCCTTCTAGATTTTGCAACTAATTATGTCTCCCAATTTCTTCTCTGCGAGTTTCTTCATTTCTCATTGCTTCTCTTCGCTGTCTTTCTATTCTTCTTTGTATTCTATCAAATTCCTCATTGATATTATAGTTATGGCAATTTTGTGTGCGTCTTCTTTCTCGATTTTCATGATTATTCTGCCGTATTGCTTCTTAAAACTCTTGTTCTTCAATTTATGCTCTTAATCTTTCTGTTTCGCAAGCGAGTCGTGCTCGTTCAGCATAATGCCTCTCAATTTCCTCCTCAATGATTCTTTGGATTTATCTCCCATGTAATATTCTTCTACCTTCTTCTCGATTTTCTTCACCATCTTGGTTATTTCCGCCCTCTTGATTTCTATTATCACGTCTACCATTCACATTTTATCCGCGTGGAATGTAGCGATCACGAATCATCTCTTCTTCTCTATGATGCTGCTCTTCATTTGGATTTTGCATCTCCTCTCGAATATTTTCTCCAGCATTTCTCATTGGGGAATTTTTCCTTGGCTCTTCTCTAAATTATCTTGAACTTGATCCAGCAGTACTTCTTGATCTCCTATATTGCAATCTCAAATTCTGCATTCTTAACTCGTGATTCTGTCTTGTTAAATTTGCACGTTCTTCTTCTTCTAATCTCCTTTCCTCTTGTATTCCTTGTCTTAAATCATCTAATGTTTAATTTTTGCCTTCTCCATGAATTAATCTTTCAACCACTCCTTGATCTCTTTCTTCTCTTCTATCATTTCTTAATTGTCGATCTTCTGCTTCTTCCATAGAATCTGATCGCCAAGTATGCACGCTAACTCTATCATAATCCACAACTCTATCTTGTGTTGGTGTTTTCCGATTTGGCTGTTGAACTTGATTTTCTCCTTCATTCCTTGTTCTATTTCTTCTTGTTATTATCTGTAGTTGCAGGATTTCCTACACTACACCCTTGTCAAGATTCTATGAAAACTAAGCCATAATTGTGGATGAACAACAACACTTTTATTAATTCACTTTCAGGAAGATTTACAAAAAAGATCAAAACTCAGAAGTACAACTTTCTTTCTGGAGTTTCTCTCTCCTCAAAATTCTCTCAGCTCTCAAAAATGCATCATCCTTTTCTGGATCTATCGTGCTCTTTATATAGGAAAACATATAGTGGAAGACAACTAAGATTTCCCCTTAATTCGGATCTACTCTGCAATCTTATCACGATCGTTACAATATTCCTTATCGCAAGAATGATGGCCATCGCAGGATCAACACATTCTTCTTTTACTTCTTCCATCGTCAGTTTCTTTTAATTGTTCTGCAACGTTCGTGAAGCGTTGTTGAAGAATCGTCAGTAACGCTCGTAGAAACATTGTTAATATCGCAGGAATAGTGTTGTAGCGATATTCTGGTACTACATCTTGCCTCTTCTCATGTATTTTCTGCGAAGAATAGAAGATCATGAGAATTAAGAATGCCATAATCGCTTATCTTTTCTGCTTTCCCATTCTGACACGTTTCTACGCCCTTTGCCAGCTGTTTTCACGAGTTTATTTCTACTAATAAATTTTTGACACGTCTTATGTAACCGCTGCGATCTGACCATCCACGTATTTCCTTTGCATTAATTTCCTTCATCCTTCCAGAGAATTTTCTTCTTCTATAAATACTCTTCTCATTCCTCTTCTCTTCTCTTTTACTTTCTTCTTCTTTATCTCCATATTCTCTCTGCAATTTTTACTGTTCTTCCGAAAATTGCGCTTCTATAACCGTTGTGACTTATTTATTCTTTTCAACTTTTTACTTCATTCCCATACTCAAAATGGTTGCTTCTGGTGCTAAAAATTTGAAGGCCTTCAATAAAATGCGCGAGAGACTTAGAACTAAAGGTTTTAATTTGTATTTAATTACAGATCAAGATTCTAAATCAGAACTTTCCCTTAAACTGTTCACTGATGATCAATGTTCTCGCGAAAAAATCGTAGTATCGCTAGGAAAACTTGAAGCTGGTCTTCCCATCCCTATTTATGATCCTGAACTTCCTCTGTTTTATCAAATAATCTCTGACGAGAGATTCTCACGATCTATATACCAATTGGGTGGGGATTGCATCAGATTACTACTTGAATATGCTTCTCGTGGCGCTGGTAAAGGAACTCGCTACCCCAAGGCTCCAAAGAATCATTTGTTCACAGATGTCCCCATTGTTTCTTGCGATTATACTGTGGACAACTTTTTTGTAAACTATAGAATTGTCCCTATGAAGAGGGATAGTACATGTTGGGGTGTTCGTTTGAAGAAAGAGAAGGTCATTGGTGACAATGCTATTATGATGGATATTGACTTTCATACATCTACTAACCAAGGTCCTCGTCATTCTAGCGACGATAAATGGTTCATCTTCCCATTAAGTCTTGAAGGTCCTTATATATCTGGTTCTCGCGAACTTCCCGAGAATCTCGCTGAATATCAACCCTGGGTCTTCAACTGGCCTGAGAGAACTAAAGAAGTATATTCTCTCAATTTTTCATATTATTAACATTTATCATCTTCTTTATATTCTCGCCAATGTCTTCTTTATATTCTCGCTAACTATTTTGGTTTTTTTCATATTGATAGGATGAAACTCAGTTATAAAGCTCTTAGGAAACCCGGCATTCGCCTGACTTTAATGTCTTTCACAGATGAAGTAAGAAATATTTCTTTATAAGTTTTTACAATATATTGTTGCCCCTATTTCTTATCTTCATCTGTGCTCGCAGGAAATCGAAGAGTTAGAACCATTGCCTCCTGCAAATTTCATGGATAATTTTTTAAAGGAACCATCTGGGAAACCTGTAAAGGAAAAGTCTACTACTTCTTCTAGGGGAAGATCTTCTGCCCCTCGCAATGATGAATCTAGCGATCCTACGCTAAAGAAAAGAAAAACTCAACCTTCTTCTTCTTCAACTCCTCCATTAATTCCGGAGAATCCAAGTGCTGGTTTTGACGAGGATTTTAATGCTGGTGGTTTTCCTTCAGTAAGAAATTCTTCTTCTTCTAATTCCTCAATGACTCATCTGTCCAGAATTTTTAGCGATATTTCCCATAGCATGACCTCTAATGGTGAGGATGAAGTTATTGAAAAGACATCTCAATCTCTCGCTAAAGTTTGCGATGCCCCTATCTTAGTAGATAATTATTCTCTCCAAGGAATCTCTATATCACTGACTCCCAGTCTCTTGAATTCTCTTGGTGCTTTGGTATGTTTTCACTTCCTTAATTTGTTTATTTTTCTTCATCGATATATTTTAATTTGTTTTTATTCTTCGCAGGTTGGAAGAGCTTCTTTTGCTGTTGCTTCTGATTTAGACAAAAGATGCTTCTACGCTGAAGAGAAAGCTGCTAAAATTGGCCAAGATAAAGAAAAACTAGAGTCTGAAGTTATTGAATTACGCAAGAAGAACAAACAGATGGAGACGGAAGCTTCTGTTGATAAGAAAAAGATCGCTAATCTCGATAAATCTAACCAAAAACTTTATGGTATGACTGATTTCCCTTCTCTCTTAATTCATTTTATTCTATCGCAGCTTATTCAAGCAATCACTTTTAACTTGAAGATGTTTATGGTCTTACTGACGAGGCTATAATCTTTCAAACTTTTCCTGAACCTGTAGATGATCATACTCTTCTCGCTAGTATTAATAATTCCTTGAGTAACTTCTCAGATGATAATATTAACTCCCTCTCCATATATGAACTTAGATCCAAGTTTAATCTCTTAAAACTTGAACACAGATTCAATTTAGGCTTGTCTGACAAATATAGACGCCTTTATTTTGATTCAAAGAAAGAAATAGATAAATTAAGGAAGAAGAATAGCGATCTTATTGACGAGAAGGATCTCGCCATAAAAAAGGGAGCTAAAAACTTAGCAAATTTTCATAAAACTCTCCTTGAAGTTCAAAAGGTTATAGATAAACTTATCTGCGAGAATGAAGATCTTCTTGCGAGGGAGACTCAAATTCGATCTCCTCTCCTTATTAATAGAGATGACGAGTTTGCCTGGGTTGCGAAGGTTCTTGACAATGCCAGAAATGACTTAGGTGTAAATGTTAGCCTTCAAGTCGAACAGGTGGCTCTAATTAGAGATATGATTTCTAACAGAGAAGGTTATTGGCTACTCTTCTTCTCGCTAATTTCTTGTTTTCATTATTCTCTTTTATAAAATTTCTAACTTGTTGTTATATTCTTGTAGAAGCTGAAAAAGGTTATCTTGAAAGGATCAAGGAGCTTGAACAAGAGAAGGATCAGCTCGCGAATACCCTTGCTGCTCGCAATTACAAATATTCACATCTGAAGAAGCAGTTTGGCATTACCAACGCGAACTTCAATAGATCTCTCATTGTCGTTCGCAATGATTATGTTAAATTGGTCTGTGATGACCATGGAATTTCTCCTTCTGTATACCCTGTTCTTGCGAAAGAAGTACCCGCAGTGATTTCAAGTCTTGACATTTCTGATAGTGAGGCTGAAAATTCTGATGAGGATGAAAATGATAGTGATGACGAAGGTGAAAAGTCTGGTGGAGAAGAAAATAATGATGATAATGATAAAGGGGAAGAATCTGGCGATGAAGAGAAGTCTGATAAGGAGGATCGCGATGGATCTAACTATTTCTTCTTTTTCTTTCTCCTTTTTCTGTAATATTGCCGTTAATTTGTAAATTTCTTTTGCCTCTTTTGTTTCTACCTGTAAGAATCAGAAAACAATTCTTTTTCTGCAAGTTAATCAATCAATATAACTATTATTCTTTTAATTATCTGCGTGCTTGTATCTATGAAATTTTTATATGATAGATGAATAATAATTTCATCGTTCTCATGCATTCCCATACTTGCCTCTATTATTTATCAGCAATATAAAAATTGGTGAAAGATTAAATAAAAATCAAAATTTTACCTTAATAGTTGCGTGAAATCGCAATTCTTATAACATCTGCGAGTATTATCACAGTAATCTTGTGGTCTTATTGTGCCTTCCTAATTAAAGGTCTTATTTTGCCACGCTTATTCTTTCTGCGACAAAATCGCAGGACGTCTTTACATTTGCATGTATTGACCCATTGATCTTGTCTTATTCATGTTTCTTTCAGAATCTTTGCGACAATATGATAAGCATACATTCTATCTCAAGAATTTACCCTTATGACATTGCCGTCTTGCGATGAAATCGCAGGACGTTTTTACACTTTCATATAAAAACCCATTGATCTCATCTTAACATTGCTCTCGTGGATTTTTGCCTCTGCATTATTTACGTTACGCGACAATATGACAAGCCTAAATGTTCTTTCGATAATAAATCCCCATGACATTTCCATCTTAAGACACTTATCAGCTCCCTAATGGAGGGTGCCGCCCTTATCTTACCCCTGGTTTCCCCTTCAAGGAGGGCACATCGGCCATACAAGACTAGCTCCCCCCATCCGTATTTTCCAACAACCAGTTGTGTTCGCAGCCTCTTGTCCTTTATGCCTATATGGCTTATAGTTACAAGACTGCACCCTAAGTGGGGTTTTCTTCAGGCAAAGTGCATTGTAGCCAAGACTTACCAAGGATGGCAAGAGAGTTTCGTACGCTCCGGGCACCCTTGGATCAACCGTGTACCTCGGCGCCTTGGTCATACTCTGCACTTCTTGGAAGAGATTCTCAGTCGTCCAACCAGGGTATAACCATATATAGTTGGAAATCAAAGATCTCTCTCCCGGATAGGTTTTCTTTAACCCCATCGTCTGCATGACTCAGGTTCCAGCAGCGGTATAACCTTATCGCTGAGTCATGTCCAGATATACCCCTTCTATGACGCGCTATTAGGTCTTATATTTTCCTCTTACGAAATTTTATTCGCGAACTAGGGTGCACGCCATGAAAGTTCGTCCCATTCTTATGTCTCTGCAAAACTTTATTCGCGTTTCTCGCGAGTATTGTAACTCTGATAGAATTTCATAACTTTGATCATTTTGGTAAAGTTTTGCGATTCTTTCAAGCATAATATCTTGTTCAATTACATATTTTTCAAACAAATTATTCGCAGAGTTCTCTGAAGTTCATCATTTTACCTCTTTACTTACTATTTTGTGATTCTGCTTTTCTGCTACGTTTTGATGTTGTTTCCTTTTCTGCGAGATGCTCGTCATCAGCTTTCACATCTTCTTTTTGTTCTATTGCATCAATCATTAACCTTTCACATTTCTGTCGTTACTTAATTTTGCACTTCCAATTGCCATTCTTTTCAGCTCTTTCTTCCCAAGACTTCATATCGATTTCATAACATTTCTTGCTTTCTCCCCAATCTCCTTTAATAACTCCGACACCTTTTGGATGAGGAAATTTGATACACTGGTGATAAGTAGATGCTACACCCAATATCCCGTGTAACCAGGGTCGTCCTATCAAGGCATTGTAAGGTGATTCGATGTCCACAATACAAAATAAGATTTTTGAAGATATTTCTTGTAACGGTATCTGCATTTCAATTTACCCCTTTGGTTTGTTTGCTGTGCCATTAAAACCGTAGATTTTGTATGTTGATGGAATTAGATCTTCGTCTCTTCCTCCCATAGTTTTAAAGGTATGATAAAATAAGATATCAACAGAACTCCCTGTATCTATTAAGACTCTGTTGATGGCCCAAGAATCTTCAACTTTACTATCATTCTCTTCATCTTCTTCTTGCATATGTTTTGGATTAAACTCTAATCGTACGACCAGTGGATTATCGTGCTGCTCGCCAACCTCAGGTACATCTTGCATAGTGAAAGATAGATTTTGCTTCTGCTACTCCTCTAATAGCGAGGATCTCGCGATATTCAATATCTCTCTTCCATCTGTGTCTCTCGCGAAGACCCTGCTTAAGATATTATCATGGAAGTCCTCTATAGTTCTGCGTGAATGTACAATAGAATTACAAAATAAATTCTTTGCTTTGGCTCCAACTTCTATTACAAATGTTTCCGCTCCTTTTACAACATTCACTCTGCGAGTTTCTGGTGCTGGCGGTAATTGCTGAGATTGTGGATGTCCTACTAGAAAATGATTTAACTTTCCCTGATCAATCATCCCCAAGATTATTCTCTTCACATTCCTACAATCGTTTACTGTGTGACCATGAAAATGATGATAAGGACAGAATTCTTGACTTCGATTGTTTGGATGGGGTTCTTTTCCCATGTTCCACGGAGAGGGTATATTTTCCATTAAAATGATAGCCTCCCAAATCTTTTCTATGCTAGTATTGAGAGCAGGCATCTTAATTTCTTCCCAGATTATCCTCTGATTACCTTGTCCTTTAAAATTATTCTGCCTTTTTCCACCATAAGTTTCTTGAGGTTGATCGAGTCTTTGAATCTTATTATTACCACCGCGATTATAATAATTCTTCTCCCTTTCATATTCTTCCTGATCTCGACTGCCCATCGCTACTAATTTTTGTTGGTTATCAATGACCACTTTCTCCTGTTGTGGTTGCGAGGTGCTCGCTACATTATTTATCATTTTAGAGAGAAAACTTCCACTTGCCTCCAACGAGCTGGTGTTCACGATCGGGTATGATTCCATATCATTTTGTTTCTCCTCCAAAGAAATGTATTCTTCCTGCAATTCTCACAATTCTGTCATAGTGATTGTATTTTTGATTCTGAAAATCTGAATGTACAGTAAATTAGTCGCAAACATTGCATTAATGAAGGATAGGATCAGATATCTTTCATCCACTCTTCCAGCCATTTCGCTGCACATTGATTTCCATCTTATAGTTAAGTGCTTCAGACTCTCGCCAACTCTCTGTTTTAGCCCAAACACATCTTCAATACCCGGCCGTGATGAATTGTTGCTGATGTACGCTCCTAAGAAGGTAGCTTGTAAATGATCAAAAGAAGTTATAGTATTTTTTGGTAATCCCTCAAACCATTTCAACGCCTCGCCAGTTAAGCTAGATGCAAAATAATTGCATAACATAACATAATGATTCTCCCACTGTAGCATACATCTAACATAAGCTTTAACGTGTTGAGCAGCACAAGTAGTCCCATCGAAAATGCTGGTTAATGCTGGTAAATTGCATTTTGGAGGTATTCCTCTTAATTGTACTTCTTGAGTAAATGGAGCCCTCGCAGCTTCTTCAATAGCTTCATCAAGTTGCCTTCTACCTCCTTCTCTTCTATTGCTTATCATTCCTCGCATTTCTGCTAATTCTCTCAAATTTTGCTCATTCTCAGCTGAGTTTTGTTCCATTGGCCTTTTTAATGCAGCTTCCCTCCTTCTACGTTCTTGTCTTTCTTGTCTTGAGAGATTTTGCGTATCTCCTTCTTCATCATCATCCTGTCTTTCTCTGCGATTTTCTCTTTCACCATCCTCTTGAAATCGCAGTTGCCTATCTTCTTCTTTGCGAATTTCTTCATTTCTCCTCATTTCTCTTCGCTGTCTCTCTATTCTCCTTTGTATCCTATCATACTCCTCTTGAATATTATCATTATAGCGATTTTGTGTACGTCTTATTTCTCGATTTTCATGGTTATTTTTTCGTACTGCCTCTCGAAATTATTTCTCTTCTACTTCTGCTCTTAATCTTTCTCTCTCGCAAGCCAGGCGTGCTTGTTCAGTATAGTATCTTTCAATTTCTTCTTGAATTATTCTTTGATTCCTTTGATTCTCTCGCCCATGCAATATCCTCCTACCTTCTTCTGGATTCTCTTCTTCAATTTGGTTGTTTCTTCCCTCTTGATTTCTATTGTCACGCAGATTATAACGATCGCCAATTATCTCTTCCTCTCTATGATGTTGCTATCCATTTAAATTTTGCACTTCTTCTCTAACATTTCTCATTGGGGAATTTCGCCTTGGTTCTTCCCTAAATGATCTTTAATTTGATCTTACAGTACTTCTTGACCTCCTTCTTTGTAACCTCAAATTCTCCATTCTTAGCTCATGATTTTGTCTTGTTAGATTCACACGTTCCTCCGCCTCTAATCTTCTTTCTTCCTGTGTTCTTTGCCTCAGATCATCTACTGTCCCATTTTCACGTCCCACGTGAACTAATTCTCCATCCATTCTTTGATTTCTTTCTCCTTCTTCTCCATTTCTTAATTGTCGATTTTCTGCTTCTTCCATTGAATCCGACCTCCAAGTGTGTATGCTCACTCTATCATAATCCACATCCCTATTTTGCGATTGTGCTTGTTGATTCGGATGTTGATTTGAATTGTCTACTTCATTTCTTTTTCTATTTCTTCCTGATCTTATTCTTAAAGATTCTTCTAATTCACCTGTTCCTTCACCTGCAAGTCTTTTGCTTCTCCTCACAGTTGTTGGTGGTTCTGATGTATTTCTTCTCCATCTAGCCATTTCTCCAATTCTAACAATTTTTTCAAATTTTCAAGTTGCAATTTGAGATTTCTTAGACAGATTCTCCCTGTTTCTGGGCGCCAAAATATAGTTGCAGGATTTCCTACACTACACCCTTGTCATGAATCTATGAAAACTAAGCCATAATTGTGGATGAACAACAACACTTTTATTAATTCACTTTCAGGAAGATTTACAAGAAAGATCAAAACTCAGAAGTACAACTTTCTTTCTGGAGTTTCTCTCTCCTCAAAATTCTCTCAGCTCTCAAAAATGCATCATCCTTTTCTGGATCTATCGTGATCTTTATATAGGAAAACATATAGTGGAAGATAGCTAAGATTTCCCCTTAATTCGGATCTACTCTGCAATCTTATCGCGATCGTTACTGTAGTTGCAGGAAATCTTACAACTACACCCTCAGTAGAATTTGTGAAACTTTAAGAAGTTCTTGATGAAAAAGACAATCTTGATTAATTCTTTCAATTGATTACAAAGAAATATGTTAATGGAGATTAAAATAGTTACAACTTTATATATTCTCTCTCCTAAGACTTGTTCTAACACTCACCAAAAGAACCTCTCCAATTTTACATTTGAACTACTATATATAGTGAGATCTGTATAGCTATATATAGTTTGCGAAGCATCGTAACCTTTGATCGTATACTTATTCTATATTCGTAAACCCTTCACACTTCTACCATGTTTCTTCTACTATCGCATAATCTTGCGACACTTTTCTCTTGTATTTATTACTATGTTCATAACCTTATATCTTGTGATATTCTGTCCCTACATCTTTCCTCTTCTCATGTCATTTCTGCGAAGAAGAAATATCATGAGAATCATTATTCTCGCAAATTTAATATAGTTATTGTCATCTGTTATGTTCGCAATACGTGTTTTTTCTTCCATTTAATCTTTGACACATATTTTCGTAACCGCCCTTCTCAACCGTTCACGTCTAATTGCATTGATGAATTTCCATCTTCATCAAACTCTTTTTTTTATAAATACTATCTTTAATTCCTCTTTCTATTCTTTTATCTTTTCATCTTCCTTATTACGTCTTCTTCTGCAATCTTTTCCTTCTTTCTTATACCACTATTTCTCGTCTTTTTTATTTATTTTCTTCTCTGTTTTCTATCCTTCATCTAATGGCTCCAAAGAAGAAAACTGTAGAACAACTTAATGCAGAGCTTGCTGATAGAGATCTCATTCTTTCTGAGATTGATGGTCATACCAATAAAACCCATCTCTGTATGGAACTCTTTACTGATCTCCATTGGGATGATCAGATAATTTTGGTCTCAAGAGGCAAAATCCTCGCAGGTCTTACTCTTCCTATTTATGATGTCAATCTTCCTTTATTATATGAGATTATTTCTTACCCAAATTTCTCACGAGCTATTTATCAATTGACGGGAGATTGTATTCGCATTCTGGTTGAGTTCGCAACCCGTTCTGCTACTGGAAAATCTTTATACCCAGTTGAACTTAGGAAACCTAATTTTAGAAATGTAGAAATTATCGCCGCAGACTATACAGTTGTAGGTACCGAATATTGCAAGATATTAGCTTACGAACATCGTAATAAATATAAGAGGAAAGAATCGCAAAATAATACGATGATAGAAGAAGCGCGAGGAAGTATGAAGGATTTGCGAGCATAAAATAATATTACGAGGATATGTTGCGATACTTCTCAACACTTATACAGTTGTGCAAATTTTACTATAAATAGTAGTTCAAATGTACAATTCGAGAGGTTCTTTTGGTGAGTGTTAGAAAATATCTTAGGAAAGAGAATATAGAAAGTTATAACTATTCTAGTTCCATTTAGATACTTCTTTGTAATCAATTGAGAGCATTAATAAGAAAATTGTCATTCATCATCAAGAACTTCTTAAGTTTTACAAATTCTACTGAGGGTGTAGTTGTAGGTTAATCTGCAACTACATAATTGGCGCTAGAAAAAGGGATTAATTAAAGAATTTTACATCAGAGAAATGGTTAGGAGAAGGAATATATCAGAGCCATTGATCATAGAAGAAGAAGTGCAAGACTCACTGGTGGAGAAGCAAACATAACAGGAGAGCCTAGTAGGAGGAGGAGTAATCGAAGAAATCAAACTCAACAAACAACAATGCAAGGAAGAGCAATAGATCATGATCGAGTAAGCATACACACTTGGAGAACTGATACACCAGCAGAAGCATATGGAGAACCGCAAATTAGAGAAAATGGGAGATTGATGGGAGGAGCAATTCATGAAAGAGAAATGGAGATATTAGAAACATCGAGACAAGAAATTCAAGAAGAACGAAGGTTTGAAGCTGAAGAACGCGCAAATTTAACAAGACAAAATCAAGAATTGAGGAGGGAAAATGAGATGTTACAAAGGAGGAGATCTCAAAGTATTGCAAGATCAAATATTAGACCAGAAAGATAAGAACGAAATTCACCAACAATCAATAGTGAAAGTACTATGCAAGGACAAGCACATAATCAGGTTGAAAGAAATCGAGAGAGATGCTTCATTCTGATACCAAACAATGGGCAAAACGTAGAAAATTTACAAACAGAACCATTTCCAAGAGAAAATAACCAGAATGGCGGAGAAGATAGGGAGGAAGAGCAGCAACTCATGGAAGAAATTGAGAGACAACAAGCAGTACATCAAAACAATTACGAGGATGGAGTAAGAAGACGCGAAGAGGCTCGCAATAATCAAAATCTTGAATATGATAGAATTCAAAGAAGAACTGGAAATAAACAAACATAAATAACAAGGAATGAACCAAATCTTCGAATCAGAATTCAAGAAAATCAAGGAGAGGTAAATCACAGATGGAGGAGAGATGAAGAAGAAGAAATTCCTGATATTCGCATGAGAAGGATTAGGAGAACAGAAATGAAAGAACAAGAATTTCAAGATGCTATGTAACAGAATAATTGTGATAATCTGGAGAGAAGATATCTGCAAAATTGTTCAAATGGAAACATTAATGAAGAATATAATAGAATGCAAAGGATCGCAAGAGAAGAAATACAAGAACGTAGAAGAAGAGAGGCTGCGTTAAAGAAACCAATGGAGGATAATTCTGAAGCAAATGCACAAATCTTTCGAGAATTAGCGTAAATGAGAGGAATGATAATCAGTAGAGGAGGAGGAGATAGAAGGCAATTAGATGAAGCAATAGAAGAAGCTGCGAGGACTCCTTTTTCTAGAGAGGTACAATTGGGAGGGATTCCACCAAAGTGCAATCTTCCTACATTAACCAGCATCTTTGACGGGACTTCATGTGCTATTCAGCACATTAAAGCATATGTAAGATGCATGCTACAATGAGAGAATCACGATGCTGTATTATGCAAATACTTCGCATCAAGTTTAACAGGAGAAGCTCTAAAATGGTTCGAAGGACTTCCCAAGAACACTATTACATCATTTAATCATTTACAAGTAACTTTCTTAGGAGCATATATCACGAATCATTCCTCGCGACTTGGCATTGAAGATGTGTTTGGTTTAAAACAAAGAATTGGTGAAAGTTTGAAGCATTTGGTAAGAAGATGGAAAACTATGTGCAGTGATATGGCAGGGCGTGTGGATGAGAGATACCTGATTTTCTTTTTGATAAATGCGATGTTCGCAACTGAATAGTTATATGTTCAAATCTTCAGAAGAAAGAATTCAATTATGATGACAGAATTGCAAGAGGAGTATATTACATTAGAAGAAAAGCAAAACAATATGGAGTCATATCCAGTGGCAAACACCAACAATCAAGATACAGGAGCAAACTTACTTCCTAAAATAATCAATGTTGTAGCAGGTAATTCGCAAATATCCTCGCAAACATCTTCGCAGATATCAGAAGAGAAGAAAATCAACAATAGCCAACCAAAAATGGTAGCAATGGGTAGTAAAGATCAAGAAGAGTATGATAGAGAAAGGAATTTCTACATCCGAGGAGGAAATAACCAGATCCCAAGATTAGATCAGCAGCAAGAAAATTATGGGGGACAAAGGCAGAATTATTTTGGACAAGGGAATCATAGAAAAAATTATAACAATGGTCAAGGAGGTCAAAGAATGATAAGAGAAGAAATAAAGATGCCACCTTTGAATACAAGTGTAGAAAAGATATGGCAGGCAATTATCTTGATGGAGCATATACCAACTCCATGGAATATGGGAAAAGAACCACCAATGGGTCCAAGAAGTCATGAATTTTTCTCGTACCATCATTTTCATGGACATTCTACAAATAATTGCAATAATATCAAGAATATTATCTTGCGAATGAATGATCAAGGTAAACTGGATCACTTTTTACTCAAGCAAGCACAGTCGCAAAAATTACCACAAGCTCCAGTGATAATTTGCAGAGAGAAGACAATACAAGAAAAGACAAAGGAAACATTACACATAGAAGTAGGGCCAAAAGCAAGGAATATTTTCTGCAATTCTATCGTTCACTCATATAAAACCATAAAGGATTTTCATGATAATGTGTTAATCAGGGTATATGCGAGAGATGGTAAAGGAATGGAAATAATGAGCATCGCAAAAATTTCACGACTGGAAGATTGGAAAAAGCGTGAAATTTCTTTTGAAGCCACATAAATTCCAGAAGGTTGTGAAATACATCATAATCCATTGGTAGCGAGATTAGCAATTTGTATGAATATAGAAGAAAGTGAATATGATACGAACGAAGAATCATTTGATCTTAATAGGATCTTGATTGATACAGGAAGTTCTGTCAATATTATCTTCTATCTTGCTTACAAAACCATGGGGGGAAAAGACGAAGATCTAATACCTTCTACATAGAGGATTTATGGTTTTAATGGAACTGCTAATAAGCCCAAAGGAGAAGTAAGCATGCGAATTCCCTTAAGTGGGATGCGAACTGAAATTCTGTTTTGCATTGTTGATGTCGAATCACTGTACAATGCTTTGATAGGAAGACCTTGGCTTCATGGAATTATGGGCGTAGCTTCAACTCTACATCAATGCATAAAATTTCCTCATCTGAAGGGTGTTGGAGTCATCAAGGGTGATTGGGATGAAGGGAAGAAATGTTACGATACAGAAGTAGAAGTTTGCGAAGGAAAAACAACTGAAAAGGAAAGCTGGAGAAAAAGAGCAAAGGCTGTGAAAAGAAGTGAAAATTTAATGGCTGAGGATTAAGACGTGAAAGAATAAAGTTACAACATTAATCATACAGGAAATTTATGATGATAGAAAAGGGATGTGGTTTGTGAAGAAAAGTGAATGAAGAAAAAAGGTAATGAAACAAGAAGGTAATCATATATTTTCTTATTGATATTATTCGCAAAACAAGAAATTGGAACAACGTATTTCGCAACATAAAATATTTTTCACGAATTAAAACAATTTATTGCGAGTGGATTTCATCGAAGAAAGACGCAAAAATTTATTTGCGAATAAAAGACCGCAATCTGTGATCAGCTTCCAAAAAAGAAAGAAAGCCGCAGAAATATTACACAGGCAAACCTTTGTGGCGTACACCCTAGTTCACGAAGCAACATTTCTCAAGAGGTAAAATCCTAAAGTGTGTCATTTAAGGGGGTACCTATAAGCATCGCTCAGGGAAACCGGAACACCACCAAGGAACCTGAGTACATGAAACATTACGGGGTACATAACCCAAAAGCGGGGTACCTATCCGGGATAGACACCTTATATTTTCAACCTAATCTTGTGATGTACCATGATTTAGGTTGGGCGACTAAGGCATACTGTCTTTCTCAAGAAGTGCAGAAAACGATCAAGGCGCCGAGGTACATGGTTGAGTCAAGAATGCCGGGTGGGCTTGAAGCACATCTGCCATTCTTGACAAGTCTTGGCAAATGATGCACTTGGCCCAAAGATACCCCATAGGGTGCAACCTCGTAACTATAAGCCCTATAGGCAAAAAGGATAAGAAATTGCGATCAAAATCTGGTTGTTTGCAGAACCGGATGGGAAGAGCTAACCTTGTATGGTCGATGTACGCTTCCATGAAGGGGCAACCAAGGGGAAGATAAAGGGAAGCACCCTCCATTAGGGAGCTGATACGTGCTATAAGACGCAAATGTCATGAGGCTTTTGTTCGCAAGAACATAAAGGCTTGTCATATTTGTGCAACAATTATATTTCTGCGAAGTTACAAATAATATAAAAAAAAAAAAAATGACGCTCGCAGAATTACATACAATAAATTTAAGATGAGATCAATGGGTTATTACATGAAAGTGTGATAACGTCCTGCGGTTTCATCGCAAGACTATAATGTCACGATGTTGTATATTCGCAAGAATGTTCAGACTTGTCATATTATCGCAAGAACAAAGATATTATCACAAAAGAGGTGGCAAAATAAGACCTTTACTTAGGAAGGCATGATAAGACCACATCAACCAAGGAAATCAATTATATTGGAGATTCTTTATATTTCCAACAACGAAATATATCAACTCGATCAAGAGTTCTTTACATATTCGCAATAAAGGGCGGATATTTCATGTTACGAGGATTGGATATTTATTATACTTCTTCCAAGATCGAATACTTCTTATATTTCTCATATTCCACAATCAAAGGTTAAATACTTCTTGTATTTCTTATATTTCCTATACTTCGCAATCAAGGGGTAAATATTTTTTGATGCTTCGTATATTTTATATAATTCTTATACTTATTCAAGGATATTACATAATACTTCTTCAAGGATGTTTTATAATTCAAGGAGGATTCATAATTCTTATACTTCAAGGGGAAGATTTCATATTTACTTCGCAAAAACTTGAAGCTTCGCAACTTAAACTGAGGCAGATATTCTTGATACTTAAAATAAGAACTGATCACCTGAAGAGCAATAATAAGGGGGAAAGGAATACTAAGTTAGGTCTTCAAAATATATTATTTATCTCCATATGATCAAGTCATGCAAACATAGGGAAGCATTCAGTTAAACATCAACTCATCATCGCAAAATTAAGACATTGGTACTAATTAAGTTTCAAAAGGAAATTGTTGATTGATTAAAAGTGCAGGAAAAAAGAAAATATTGTACTCAAGTAAACAAGACAAAAGAACTGAAGCAAATATACAGAAATTAATAAAACTATTTTGAAGATGATTTATCTTCATCAAAATGATCTTCTTTTTCTTCTTCAGAGATATCATCTTCAGCTTCACTATCAGAAATTTCCAAATATGGGGTATCATTGGGAATTTCTTCAGAAAGGAGCGTCTGATACTTCTTGAGAGGAATTTGGTTGTCTTCACAAATCTTGCGAGTCATCTTAGCTCGGAAACGTTTGATATTTAAACTATGATTGTCCCGAGAGATTTGAAGTTGAGATTTTAAATCAGAAATCTTCTGGTTACGCGCGGCAAGAATAGTTTTCAGATCATCATTCATCTTCGCATAATTTTCTGCAGTAACTACAGGATAAGAGAATAAAAATTAAGGTAAGAAATTAAGGAATTGGTTAAAAAACTACGGAGTTAAAGTAATCATAGTACACAAACTTACCTTATAATTGCTTCTTATCATTACGAAGAGAAGTATTTTCAAGCTTTAATTGATTATTCTCCTCAAGAATGGAAAAACCTCCAGCTGCGATACTCGCAGATTGTGGGTTATCTTCGCAACGGGAATTTAATTCCGCATTATCAATATTCAAATCCTCTATTTGCTGACGAAGTTTTGAATTCTCAACTTCCAACTTCTTACAACGGCTTAAAGTTTTCTTCTCAGCAATGGAATGACGTCTTTCCCAATCTGAAGCAGCTGCGCAGCTGACCCACCCAACCTGAACAAATAAAAAGGATTAAAAATCAATGAAAAAAAAAGGAAAATAAACAAGGAATAGAAAAGAAATTTACCATACTCCCCAAAGCGTATAATTTAGCAGGAAATACGAATCTTGAAATTTCATTAAGAGAATTATTGTTGAGTACAGTGGGAACTTTGCAAGCCTTCGCAATAAGTCTATGAGCATTCGCAGTAGGAGAGTTTCCTAACCCACGAGAAGAGTGGATAAAAGCCTCAGAAACTTGATGTAGTTGCAGGATTTCCCACAACACACCCCTTGTAATATCTTGATAATAATCTTTTAATCTAAACTAATTTGATATTAAAAGTATGACTAAAATTCTAAAACTGTAAATATACACACGGATTTTTACATGGTTCGATCAATTTGATCTACATCCATGATTCTCCACTATGATGGTTAAAGTTTACATTTGATAATCTCCATTAATGGAATCCTAAATCTAATTTTGGGGAAGAAGATGATAAAAAAAAATATCTTTTCTCTCTCTAAAAATCTTTCTCTCTCCTCAAGACTCTCTCCACTCTAAAAAATACATCATCCTCTTCTGGACTTACTTGAACCCTTTATATAGGAAATTACATAGTGGGTGACAGCTAAGTTTTCCCTTTCTTTTGGATCTATTTTGTGATCTCATCGCGGTAATTACAATGTTAATATTCGCCAACTTTTGTAATCCTCGTGAAACAACACTCTTCTAACATGCCTCTTCAATAGTCAACTTCGTCATTCTTTGAATTATTTTGTGACGCTCGTGAAATGTTGTTGAAGATTTTTCAGTATCGCTCGCAAAAGTGTCGTTAATCTCTCGTGAACATAATTGTGGCGATATTTTGGTATTACACTTGAATCATTGCAGACTCAAAAGTTTCCGCATTGATATAGTCTTCATCTTCTTCATCATTGTCATCGTCATGTCCCCTATCAGAAATAGTATCAGAGTTAGAGCTAAGACCCTTCTCAGGAAATTTATCATCTTCATCACTTTGTTCTCCGTCTACATTCTTGCTAGAGGAGATCACGTTGGAGTAAGTACTGGCTGGGAGTTTCTTCCTCTTCTTTGCAGAAACCACATCCTCAAGCTTTCTCTTTCCTTTGCGAAGAGTATTTTCTTCATTATCAGAAGATTTGGTGTTCTTCACAGAACGAAGCGTTCTCTGTCTCACAGATAGGACTTTAGAAGAAGTTGAGTTCTTATCTTTACTCGCAATGGTCCCAGGAAAATCAGGAAGAGTCTATAAATTCAAATAAGGATAAAAACAGAGGCAACAATATATTGTTTAGAATACATATAAAAGTGTTTCTTACCTCATTTGAAAACAAGTTGAAAAATAACAAGAAGATAAGGGGATGGATATACATACATCTTTATCTTTGTTAGGCCAAGAAAAGACCCAAGGTTGATAGTTACGATCACGAAGGTTCGCAGGAAGATCTACTATCCCAGAAATGTAAGAACCCGATAATGCTAGAGGGTAATTATACCAATCTTCATCATGAGAATGGCGAGGGGTTTTATTATTTCCCGAGGCATAATCAATATCGTGCATAAGAAGATCATCTTCTGCGGTATCAGCTTTACGATGAAGACGAACACCCAAATGTTTATCTCCTTTCTTCGCAGGAATTAATGTATAATTTTTGAAGAAGTTCTCGACTGTATAATTTGCAGCAACAATTTCCACATCTCTAAATGCAGATTTCCTAAGATCAATAGGATATAAATATTTTCCTGTAACAGCGCGAGTTGCGAATTCAACCAGAATGCGAATGCAATCACCAGTCAATTGATAAATGGCTCGTGAGAAATTTGTATGGGAGATAATTTCATAGAATAAAGGAAGATTGACATCATAAATAGGAAGAGGAAGACCTGCGAGGATTTGGCCTCGTGAGACTAAAACTTTCCGATCATCCCAATGGAGATCAGTAAAGAGTTCTATACAGAGAGAGGACTTATTATCATGACCATCAATTTCAGAAAGGATGAGATCTCTATCAGCAAACTCTGCATTAAGTTGTTCTATAGTTTTCTTCTTTGGATCCATTGGATAAAAGATAGAAAAACAGAGAGGAAAAGAAGTGAAAGAGATAAAAAATCGTAATAGAAGAAAAAAAAAAGAAATTGCAGAGGCAGGTGTGATAAAGAAGATGAATAAAATAAAAGAATAAAAAGAAGAATTAAAGATAGTACTTATAAAGAAGGGAGAGTTTGATGAAAGTAAAAATTCATCAATGCGATTAGACGTGAACGGTTGAGAAAGGCGGTTACGAAACAACGTGTCAAAAATTTAATGAAAGAGGAAAATACGTGTTGCGAATCTAATAGGTGATAATAACTATATTAAATTTACGAGAATAGAGGTTCTCATGACATTTCTTCTTCACAGAACTGACATGAGAAGAGGCAAGATGTAGGTACAGAATATTGCAAGATATTAGTTTACGAACATTGTAATAAATATAAGAGGAAAGAATCGCAAAATAATACGATGATAGAAGAAGCGCGGGGAAGTATGAAGGATTTGCGAGCATAAAATAATCTTACGAGGATATGTTGCGATACTTCGCAACACTTATACAGTTGTGCAAATTTTACTATAAATAGTAGTTCAAATGTAAAATTCGAGAGGTTCTTTTAGTGAGTGTTAGAAAATATCTTAGGAAAGAGAATAGAGAAAGTTGTAACTATTCTAGTTCCATTTAGATACTTCTTTGTAATCAATTGAGAGCATTAATAATAAAATTGTCATTCATCATCAAGAACTTCTTAAGTTTTACAAATTCTACTGAGGGTGTAGTTGTAGGTTAATCTGCAACTACAACAGTCGAGAATTTCTTCAAAAATTACACATTGATTCCTGCGAAAAGAGAAGATAAGCGTTGGGGTGTTCGTCTTTATCGAAAACTGATGTCGCAGAAGCGGATCTTCTTATACATGATATTGATTATGCTTCTGGAAATAATCGAACACCTCGCCATTCTCATGATGAAGATTGGTACAATTATCCTCTAGCACTATCGGGTTCTTACATCTCTGGGATAGTAGATCTTCCTGCGAATCTTCATGATCGTAACTATCAACCTTGGGTCTTTTCTTGGCCTAATAGAGATAAAGATGTATGTATCTCCATTTTCTTATCTTCTTGTCATTTTTCCTCTTTATTAATCCTTTTGCCATATTTGTCAGGTGAATGAACTTAAGGAGAGTTACCTTAAAACTGGGAAATCTAATACTCGCGAGGCTTTTCAATTGTTTTCAAATGAGGTAAGAAACATCCTTATATGTGTTTTAAACAGTATATTGTTTTCTCTGTTTCTTATCCTTATTTGAATTTGTAGGTTCTCCATGACTTCCCTGGGACTGTTGTGAGTGAGAATAAGAATTCAACTTCTTCTGAAGCGCTAACTTCAAGACAAAAAACACTTCGCTCTGCGAATAACACCCATATTTCTGGTAATAAAGAAGATGCTCTTCGCAAAGGAAAAAGGAAACTTGAGGATATTGTTTCTGCGAGGAAGAGGAAGAAACTCCCACCCAGTGCTTACTCCAATATAATCTCCTCTAGCAAGGATGTTGACGAAGAACAAAGTGATAAAGATGATAGACTTTTTAGGAATGATCTCAGTTCTAATTCTGATACTGAATCTGATAGGAGGAATGATGATGATGATGAAGAAGAAGATGGAGATTACATCAATATGGAAACTTTTGAGTCTGCAATGACTCGATTGTCTGAAGCTTTTCTTAACTCCTCTCATAGATTAGGAAAGTTTCCCACTGCGAATGCTCATAGGCATATTGCGAAGGCTTGCAAAGTCCCTACTGTAATCAAAAATAATTCCCTTAATGGAATTTCAAGATTTATTTCTCCGGTTTCATTATACTCTTTGGGGAGCATGGTAAGTTTCTCTTCTATTCATTGTTAATTTCCCCTACTTTATTGATTTCTAATATTTTTTATTTGCTCAGGTTGGAAGGATTAGCTATGCAGCTGCTTCAGATTGGGAAAGACGTCACACAATTGCTGAGAAGAAAACTTTAAGTTGTTGTAACAAGCTGGAGGTTGAGAATGCAAAACTTCTTCATAGGATAGAGGATTTGAATATTTATAATGCAGAGTTAAAATCCCGTTGCGAAGATAATGCGCAATCTGCGAGTATCGCAACTGAAAATTCTTCTCTCTTAGAGAAGAATAATCAGCTAGAGCTTGAAGTCACTTCTCTTCGTAATGATAAGAAGCAATTAGAAGGTAAATTCGCAAATCTTGATCACTTTAACTCTACAATTCGCTAATAAATTCCTTAATTTATCCTCTTATTCTTTGTTCTCTTATCTCTTACTTATCCTTTTTCTTTGTAAGCTACTCTTGTTGCGCGTAATCAGAAGATTTCCAATTTAAAGTCTCAACATCAAATTTCTCAAAACAATCATGGCTTAAACATCAAGCGCTTCCGAGCTATGATGACTCGCAAGATTTGTGAAGACAATCTAATTCCTTTTATTAAGTATCAAACGCTCCTTTCTGAAGAAATCCCTGATGATACCCCAGATTTGGATATCTCTGATAGTGAAACTGAAGATGATATCTCTGAAGAAGAAAGAGAAGATCATTTTGATGAAGATAAATCTCCCACAGAGTAGCTTTATTCCTTCCTGTATATTTTCTTTAGTTCTTCTTGTCTTGTCTGTTTGAATACAATTTTTTCTTCTTTCCTGCACTTTTAATCTACTACCAATTTTCTTTTCGCAAATTAATTAGTACCAATATCTTAATTTTGCGATGACGAGTTGATCTTTCTTTAATTGAATGCTTTCCTTTCTTGCATAACTTGATCATATGAAGATAAATAATATATTTTGAAGACCTAGCTTAGTATTCCTTTTCCCCTTATTATTTCTCTTCAGGTGATCAATCGTTGTTATAAGTATTAGAATATCTGCCTCAGTTCAGGTTACGAAGCTTCAGGTTGTTGCGAAGTAAAAAGAAATCCCCCCCTTGAAGAATTATAAAACACCCTTGAAGAAGTATTCAAACCTTAAAGAAATATGAGGAATATTCAATCCTTGAAGAAATATGAGAAGTATTCAATCCTTGAAGAAATATGAGAAGTATTCAATCCTTGAAATTTTTTAATGAGTATGAAATACCCATCCTTGATTGCGAATAAAATATATTCTTAGAAAGAATCTCCAATGATATTAACGGAATTGACTCTATTAGTTTCTGTGGTCTTATCATGCCTTCCTAAGTAAAGGTCTTACTTTGCCACCTCTTTTTCGATAAATTCACAGGACGTTGGTGCATTCGCATGCCTCAACCCCTTGACCTTATCTTAACAATATTTTTGTGTTTGCGATAATATGACAAGTCTGAATATTCTTGTGAATATACAGTCTTATGACATTATCGTCTTGCGATGAAATCGCAGGACGTTATCACACATTCATGTAATAACCCATTGATCTCATCTTAACTTCTTTGTATTTAAATCTGCGAGTATATATATATATATATATTTTTTTTTTTTTTTACTCGCAGAAATACGATTGTTGCACAAATATGACAATCCTTTATATTCTTGCGAACAAAAAGCCTCGTGACATTTGCGTCTTATAGCACGTATCAGCTACCTAATGGAGGGTGCTGCCCTTTATCTTCCCCTTGGTTGCCCCTTCAAGGAAGCGTACATCGACCATACAAGGTTAGCTCTTCCCATCCGGTTTTGCCAACAACCAACTTTTGTTCGCAACCTCTTATCCTTTTTGCCTATAGGGCTTATAGTTACGAGGTTGCACCCTATGGGGTATCTTTGGGCCAAGTGCATTATTTTCCAAGACTTTCCAAGAATGACAGATGTGCTTCAAACCCATCCAGCACTCTTGACTTAACCGTGTACCTCGGCGCCTTGATCGTTTTCTGCACTTCTTGGGAAAGACAGTATGCCTTAGTCGCCCAACCTAAATCATGTTACATCGCAAGATTAGGTTGGGAATCCAAGGTGTCTTACCCGGATAGGTACCCCACTTTTGGGTTATGTACCCCGTAATTTTCATGTACTCAGGTTCCGTGGTGGTGTTCCGTTTCCCCCGAGCCATGCTTATAGGTACCCCCTTAAATGACGCACTTTAGGACTTTGCCTCTTGCTAAATGTTGCTTCGCGTACTAGGGTGTACGCCACAAGGTTTGCTTGTGTAAATTTTCTGCGGATTTCTTTCTTTTTTGAAAACTGATCACAGTTTGCTTCTTTCTTTTATGAAAGCTAATCGCAAATAAATTTCTGCGTCTTTCTTTAATGAAAGATAATCGCAATTGTAGTAGCAGGATTTCCCACACTACACCCCTATTAAGATCCTATAAAAATCTAAGTGAAACTAGTTGAAGATTAAAGAATTAAACGACACTTTTATTATTTGGATCTCAGAAATGTTTACAGAAAATATTCAAACTCAGAATTACAACTTTCTTTTCTGGAGTTTCTCTCTCCTCAAGATTTTCTCAACTCTAAAAAATACATCATCCTTTCTGGACTTATTTGAACCCTTTATATAGGAAATTACATAGTGGGTGACAGCTAAGTTTTCCCCTTCTTTCGGATATATTCTGCGATCTCATCGTAGTATTTGCAATATTAATCTTCGCCAACTTTTGTAATCCTCGTGAAACAACACTCTTATAACATGTCTCTTCAATCGTCAGTTATTATGAAGTTTCCCTGTGACGCTCGCCAAATGTTGCCGAAGAATCCTTACGTCACTCTCGTGAACAATGTCATTTATACTTACAGGAATATTTGACCTTCTCGTGAAAGCGTTGTTCTTACCACGAGAATATCGTTGTGGCGATATTCTGGTACTACATCTTGCCTCTTCTCATGTCTTTTCTGCGAAGAAGAGAAGATCGTGAGAATAAATTGCCGTAATCTCTTATCTTTTCACCTCCGTCTTTATTCTGACACGTCTCTAAACCTTTCACCAGCTGTCTCCATATAATTTTATCACCCATATAGTTTTCGACACGTCATCTTAAACCGTTATATTTTGACCACTCACGTCCTTTCATTGTATTAACTATTTTATTTTCTCGAGAAACTTCTTCTGCTATAAATACCTTCTCTCATTCTTCTCTTTTTCTTTCTTCTCATTCTCTTTCTTTCTTCTTCTCTGCAAATTTCATTGCTTTCCCGCAAATCGCGCATCTAATATCTTTCGCCATTTTTTCAATCTCCTTTCATTCCCATTCTCTCAAAATGGTTGCTGCTGGTGCTAAAAATCTTATTGCTTTCAATTTGATGCAAGAAAAACTTAAAAATCATGGATTTGACTTATCTTTAATCCCCGATCAAAGTCCCAAATCTGTTCTTTCTCTTGAATTATTTTCTAACTTCCAGTGTTCTCGTGAAAAAATTATAATTTCGTTAGGCCAACTTGAAGCTGGTCTTCCACTTCCTCTCTACAACCCTGAACTTCCACTTTTTTACCAAATAATTTCTGATAAGAGATTTTCACGAGCGGTATATCAAATTTGGCAGGGATTGTATTAGATTATTGGAATATGCCTCTCGTGGCGCTCGCGAAGGATCCCAATATTCCGAAGAACATAAAAGTCTTAAATATAAACATATTCCGATTATCCCTGCGAAGTATACTGTAGATAACTTCTTTCGAAATTACCAATTACTTCCCATGATAAGGGATAGTACCTGTTGGGGTGTCCGTTTGCATAAGAAGAAGGTCACTGGTGAAGATGCTCTTATGCAAGATATTGATTTTCATACCAATACAAATGATGGCCCTCGTCATTCTAATGACGATAAATGGTTTATTTTTCCCTTATGCCTTAAAGGTCCTTATATATCCGGTTCTCTCCAACTTCCTGCGAATCTCTCTCACTATGAACCATGGACTTTCAACTGGCCTGATAGGTCTTCCGATGTATATTCTCTCATCTTCTTATGTTATTATTATTTATTCCTTCACACTCTCGCTAACTTTTCCATTATCTTGCAGGTTTCCAAAATGAAGCTTAATTACTAGAAATATAGGAAACCCAATACTCTTCTAGCTCTTAGATCTTTCACAGATGAAGTAAGAAATATTCCTTTATTAATTAACAATATATTGTTGCCCCTATTTCTTATCTTTATCTGTGTTTGTAGGTAATTGAAGAATTACCACCTTTAGAGCCAAAACCTAAGGAGAAACCTTCAACTAATCGTAAAGGGAAATATACTGCTTCAAGTGAAGGAAGACGCTCCGCCCCTCATGATAAAGAATCCAGCGAGCCTCCTTTGAAGAAAAATAAAACTCAGTATTCTTCTTCTCAACATACCCAATTGGATTCAATCGTTAGTAATAAATCCAATGATGAATTTATCGAAGAATTTGACGATATTAGAGAAGTTCCTTCTGTGAAAAATTCTTCTTCCTCTGATTCTTCCATGACCCAACTGTCTATGCTTTTTGGCGATTCTTCTCGTGGAACTGCGAATGAGTATGGCGATGAGACTCTTAATGGGCTAGCTCAAGCGCTCGTCAAAGTGTGCGATGCTCCAATCTTATCTGATAATAATTCTCTTCGTGGAATTTCTGGAACTCTAACTCCAAGCTTCTTAAATGCACTTGGTATCCTGGTATGTTTTCTTAATTGTTTCTTAATTAGCCAGATTTTTCTCGTCGAATTTTTTTTGTACTTATAAAACTCTGTTGCAGGTTGGGAAAGCTTCTTTTGCTGCTGCTGCTGATTTGGATAATAAATGTGCTTCATTTAAGAAAAAGTTTGTTACCCTTCGCCAAGGTAAATAAAAACTAGAGGCCGAAATTGCTGAGCTTCGCGAGAAAAATAAACTGTTGGAAATTGAAGCTTCAGTTGATAAACAAAAGATTTTGGATCTTAACAATGCCAACAAACAACTTTATGGTATGATTTACTTTCTCTTTCTTTTAGATTTTTTATTTTTCTTTTATATAGCTTATCCAAGCAATCATTTTTGAAGATGTTTATGGTCTAACTGACGAGGCTACATTCTTTCAAACCTTTCCCGAACCTGTAGATGATAATACTCTTCTTGCTCGCCTTAATAACTCCTTAAGTAATTTTGCTGACAAACAAATTAAATCCCTCTCTATAGAGGAACTTAAATTTAAGTTTAATCTCCTAACCATTGAACACAGACACACTTTAGGATTATCTAATAAATTTAAGCGTCTTTATCATGAATCAAAAGAAGTGATCAATGGATTAAGAAGTATAAATAGTGATCTTATTGACGAGAAAGATCAAGCAATTAGAAATGGCAGCGAAACTCTAGCAGATTTCCATAAAATTCTTCTCGAAGTTCAAATGGAAAAAGATAAACTCCTCTGCGAAAATAAAGATCTTCTTGCAAGAGAAACTCAAGTTCGTTCTCGCCTTCTTATTACTAGTGATGATGAGTTTTCTTGGGCAGCAAAGGTTCTTGATAATGCTAGGAATAATTTAGGTATAGATGCTAGTCTTCATGCTGATCAATAGGCCTTAATTAGGGACTTGATTTCTGAGAAAGAAGGTTGTTAACCACTCTATTCTATTAACCTTTTACTTCTTTTATTATTCTTTCTTATAACTTCTATCTTATTTGTGCCTTATTCTCGCAGATTCTGAAGACATATGCCATGTAAGGATGAGAGAATTAGAAGATATTAATCATCAACTCGCGAACGATCTTACTGCTCGCAACAATAAATACTCGCGATTAAAAGATCAATTTGGGATTACTTCTGCAAATTTTAATAGATCCCTGCTCATTACTCGTAATGATACCACCAAGCAGGTTTGTGACGACCATGGAATTCCTCATTCTTTATATCCTGATATTGCAAAGGCAATACCATCAATAATTCCACATCTTGGTATCTCTGACTCTGATGAAGATTTTGACGAAAGTGAAGAAGAAAATAACGACGAAGAAACAAATTCTGGCGATGATGAAGAACCCATCAAAGATAATGAAGAAGAGAAATTCGGTGAAAAAGAAGAATCTGATAAAGATAACAATGTTGATAAATGAAACAATGTATCTGTCTGACTTCTTTCTTTTATGTAATCAATCGCGAGTTTCTTCAATTTGCTGCAACTTTCTTCAATTTAATGTGTAAATTTCTTTGCCCCTTTATCTGTATGAATGAAAGAACATCCTCTTTTTTGCAAATATATCTTGGTCAATATAGTTTGCACCTGCTAATTATCTGCACTTTAATATCCATATAAATTTCTCATATGGTGATGAATAATAATCTTTACCATTCTATTCATTCCCATGCTTGCCTCTATTATTTATCTGTAATATGAGAAAGTTAATAAACGAATATTTTGGCGAATTTCATAATTTCTACGATATTGTCGCAAACCTTGATATTCTCGTGTTATTATTTTTGCGATCTTATGGTCTTATCATGCCTTCCTACTTAAAGGTCTTACTTTGCCATAGTATTCTTTCCACGACAAGATCGCAGGACGTCTTTATACTCTCATGTATTGACCCATTCATCTTGTCTTATCTGCATTTCTTTATTGTATTGCGACAATATGACAAGCCTAAGTTTTCTCACGAAAACAAAGCCTCATGACATTGCCGTCTTGTGATGAAATCGCAGGACGTCTTCACATTTGCATGTAAAAACCCCTTGATCTCATCTTAACTTTTTTCTCTTTTGTCTTTTTGCCTCTGTATAATTTACGCGACAATATGACATGCCTAAATGATCTTGCAATCTTAGAGCCCCATGACATTGCCGTCTTAAGACACTTATCATCTCCCTAATGGAGGGTGCCTCCCTTATCTTCCCCCTGGTTGCCCCTTCAAGGAGGGAACATCGGCCATACAAGACTAGCTCCTCCCATCCAGATTTACCAACAACCAGTTGTTTTCGCAACCTCTTGTCATTTATGCCTATATGGCTTATAGTTACAAGACTGCACCCTAGGTGGGGTTTTCTTCAGGCCAAGTGCATTGTAGCCAAGACTTACCAAAGATGGCCAGGGTAGGTTCGTCCGTCCCGGGCACCCTTGGCTAAACCGTGTACCTCGGCGCCTTGGTCATACTCTGCACTTCTTGGAAGAGACTCTCAGTCGTCCAACCAGGGTATAACCTTATAAAGGTGGAAATCCAAGATCTCTCTCCCGGATAGGTTTTCTTTAACCCCTACATCTGTATGACTCAGGTTCCAGTAGCGGTATAACCTTATCCCTGAATCATATAAAGAGATACCCCCTTTATGACGTGCTTGTAGGTCTTACATTTTCCTCTTACGAAATCGTATTCGCGAACTAAGGTGCACGCCATAAAGGTTTGTCCCATTATCTTAATCTCTGCGAAATTATATTCGTGTTTCTTAAAATTTCTTGCGAGCTTCAAATCTCAATAATTTCTTTTCTTTAACTTTTCAATTTCATTTTCTTCACTCAAACAGAAAAAAACAACTTTACCTTTCTACTTCTAGCGATCTGCTCGTCATATTTCATCTTTCTATCACTTTATTCTTCTCATCTTCCTTATCATCTTTTCTTTTACTTAGTGTTTTCCCTCAAGTTCTTTGTCATTTCCTCCTTTTATGCTTTTTATACCTGTACCTTTGCTGTGTTTTATTTTTTGCTTGATTTCTGCGAGAGGCTCGTTAGTTATTTCTTCATGCTTTTCTATTGAATCAACCATTAATTTGTCACTTCTCTGTTGTTGCTTAATTCTGTATTTCCAATTGTTGTTCTTCCCTGCTATTTCCTCACAAGACTTGATATCTATCTCATAACATTTCTTACTTTCTCCCCAATCTCCTTTAATTACTCCAACACCATTTGGATGAGGGAATTTAATGCACTGATGAAAGGTAGATGCAACACCCAATATCCTGTGTAGCCAAGGTCGACCAATTAAGGCGTTATATGGTGATTCAATATCGACAACACATAATAAAATCTTGGAAGTCATTCCTCGTAATGGAATTCTCATTGTGATCTCCCCTTTAGGCTTGTTGGCAGTTCCATTAAAACCATAGATTATGTATGTCGATGGTATCAAATCTTCATCTTTCCCACCCATGGTTCTCAGAGGTGTGGTAGAACAGATATCTACTAACTCGCCAAGATATCAATTAGGATTCTATCAATGGCCCAAGACTCCTCCATTTCGTTATTGTTTTCTTTACCTTCTTCTTCTTCTTCTTCTTCTGCTTGTTCTGGTTTTATTTCCAATCTTACCACCAATGGGTTATCATGCAGCTCGCCAGGCTCTAGTACTTCTTGTGCTGTAAAAGAAAGGACTTGTTTCGGCCACTCTTCTAATGGCGAGATTCTCGCTATATTCATTATTTCTTTTCCATCCATATCTCTGGTGAAGACTCTACTTAAGAAATTATCGTGGAAATCTTCGATGGTTCTGAAAGAATGCACAATAGAATTACAAAATAAATTCTTTTCTTTAGTTCCAACCTCTATAACAAAAGTTTCTGCTCCTTTTACATTAGTCATTCTGCGATCGTCTGGTGGTGGTGGCAATTGTTGCGATTGTTGATGCCCTTTTAGAAAATGATTTAGCTTCCCCTGATCGATCATTCTTAAGATTATTCTTTTTACATTTATGCAATTATTTATCGAATGCCCATGAAAATGATGATAAGGACAGAATTCTTGATTACGAGTGTTAGGATGTGGTTCCTTCCCCATGTTCCACGACGAGGGTATATCTTCCATTAAAATGATAGCTTCCCAGATTTTTTATACACTAGCATTCAAGGGTGGCATCTTAATCTCCTCCCATATGGTTCTCATGTTCCCCTGATTTCTGAAATTATTTTGCTTTTGTCCACCATAAGTTTCTTGAGGTTGGTCAAGCCTTTGGATTTGACTATTTCCTCCACGATTGTAATAATTCTTCTCTCTTTCAAATTCTTCTTGATCACGACTTCCCATAGCTACTAGTTTTTGTTTGTCATTATTCGCCACTTTCTCTGCTTGAACTTGCGAGATGCTCGCCACGTTATTAATCATTTTGGGAATCAAACTTCCATTAGCTATTAAAGAACTGGTATTTGCAATTGGGTATGACTCCATTTCGTTTTGTTTTTCTTCCAAAGCAATGTACTCTTCTTGTAGTTCTCTTAGCTCAGTCATTGTGATGGTGTTTTTGATTCTGAAAATTTGTATGTAGAGCAAATTGGTCGCAAACATTGCATTAATAAAGGATAAAATAAGATATCTCTCATCTACTCTTCCCGCCATCTCACTACACATTGTCTTCCATCTTATGGTTAGATGTTTTAGACTCTCGCCAATTCTCTGTTTTAATCCAAACACATCTTTGATACCTGGTCGTGAAGAGTTGTTGCTTATGTATGCACCCAAAAATGTAGCTTGTAAGTGATCAAAAGAAGTAATAGTATTTTTCGGCAATCCCTCAAACCATTTTAGCGCCTCGCCAATCAAACTGGATGCAAAGTACTTGCATAAAACAACATCATGATTCTCCCACTGCAGCATACACCTAACATAAGCTTTAACATGTTGAATAGCACAAGTAGTCCCATCGAAAATACTTTTTAGTGCTGGCAAATTGCATTTTGGAGGAATTCCTCTTAGTTGTACTTCCTGTGTGAAGGGAGTTCTAGCTGCTTCTTCGATTGCTTCATCAAGTTGCCTTCTTCCACCTTATCTTATATTATTTATCATCCCTCTCATTTCTGCTAATTCCCTCAAAATTTGCTCATTTGCAGTTGGGCTTTGTTCTATTGGTCTTTTTAACGCACTTTCTTTTCTCCTGCGATTTTCCTCCTCATTTCTATCCGAAATTCGCAATTGATTTTGTCTCCTAATTTCTTCTCCATCAACTTCTTCATTTCTCGCCAATTCTCTTTGTTGTCTTTCTATCCTTCTCTGTATTCTGTCATATACTCTTCCCGAATATTGCCATTTTCGCGATTTTGTGTACGTCTTCTTTCTCGATTATCATGATTGTTTTGCCTTAATGCTTCTTGAAACTCCTGTTCTTCCATTTTTGCCCTCAGTCTTTCTCTCTCGCGAGCTAGGCGTGCATGTTCAGCATAATGTCTCTCTATTTCATTCTCAATAATTCTTTGATTTCTGACGTGCTCTCGGCCATGTAATACTCTTCTACCTTCTTCGTGATTTTCTTCACCATCTTGATTACCTTCATTTCTTTGATTTTCAATATTTCGTCTTCCATTTAAAGTTTCTCCTTGTGGATCGTTACAATCATTATTTATTCTCTCTTCTCTATGACGTTGTCCTCTATTTGGATTTTCAGTTTCTTCTTGTACATTTTCTCCGTTATTTCTTATGAGAGAATTTCTCCTTGTTATTTCTCTGAATGATCTTGAACTTGATCTAGTAGTACTTCTTGATCTTCTTCTTTGTAACCTTAAATTCTCCATTCTCAACTCATGATTTTGTCTTGTTAAATTTGCACGTTCCACCGCCTCTAACCTTCTTTCTTCCTGTATTCTTCGCCCTAATTCATCTGCTGTTTCATCTTCATCTTGATGAATCGACCCTTCTTCTACCTCCTGATTTCTTCCTACTCCATTTTCTTCTCTTAATTGTCGATTTGTTTCTTCTCTCATTGAATCTGATCTCCACGTATGCACGCTTACTCTATCATAATCCACTCTTCCATTTTGTACCGATGTTGATTGGTTTGGTTGTTGAATTGAATTTTCCCTTTCATTCCTTGTTCTATTCCTCCTAATTCTCATCCTTGAAGATTCTCCTAATACACTTGTTTCTTCTCCTGCAAGTCTTTTACTTCTTCTCACTGTTGTTGGTGGTTCTGATGTATTTCTTCTCCTTCTTCCATCCATTTCTTCAATATCTCCAAATCTTCAAATTGTAATTAGAGATTTTGGATCTTCGTATCCCCTTAGTCGGCGCCAAAATGTAGTAGCAGGATTTCCCACACTACACCCCTATTAAGATCCTATAAAAATCTAAGTGAAACTAGTTGAAGATTAAAGAATTAAACGACACTTTTATTATTTGGATCTCAGAAATGTTTACAGAAAATATTCAAACTCAGAATTACAACTTTCTTTTCTGGAGTTTCTCTCTCCTCAAGATTTTCTCAACTCTAAAAAATACATCATACTTTCTGGACTTATTTGAACCCTTTATATAGGAAATTACATAGTGGGTGACAGCTAAGTTTTCCCCTTCTTTCGGATATATTCTGCGATCTCATCGTAGTATTTGCAATATTAATCTTGGCCAACTTTTGTAATCCTCGTGAAACAACACTCTTATAACATGTCTCTTCAATCGTCAGTTATTATGAAGTTTCCCTGTGACGCTCGCCAAATTTTGCTGAAGAATCCTTACGTCACTCTCGTGAAAAATGTCATTTATACTTACATGAATATTCGACCTTCTCGTGAAAGCGTTGTTCTTACCACGAGAATATAGTTGTGGCGATATTCTGGTACTACAGAAATAAATCGTTCGTAAAAACGCATTGAAAATATTTCATGTTGCAAAATACCTCGTTTCATTTTCTTGTTTTTCAAAATACATTTTGTTGCGAACAAATATACTGATTACTTTTTTGTTTCATTACCTTTCTTCTGCATTCTTTTTTGTTCGCAAATCATATCTCTTTTCTATCATCATAAATTTCTTGTATGCTAAACATTGTAAATTTATTCCTCCATGCCTTAGTCCTCATCCATTAAATTTTTGCTTCTTTTTGCAGCCTTTGCTCTTTTTCTACAGCTTTCCTTTTCAACAGTTTTTCCTTCGCAAACTTCTACTTCTGTATCGTAACATTTCTTCCCTTCTGCCCAATCACCCTTGATAACTCCAATACCCTTTGGATGAGGAAACTTTATGCATTGATGAAGAGTTGAATCTATGCCTAGAATCCCATGAAGCCAAGGTATCCCTATCAAAGCATTATATGGTGATTCGATATCAACAACACAGAATAGAATTTCAGTTCGCATTCCACTTAAGGGAATTCGCATGCTTATTTCTCCTTTAGGTTTATTAGCCGTTCCATTAAAGCCATAAATCCTATAAGTAGAAGGTATTAGATCTGCATCTTTTCCCCCCATGGTTTTGTAAGCATGATAGAAGAGAATATTGACAGAACTTCCCGTATCAATTAAGATTCTATTAAGGCCAAATGATTCTTCATCTGTATCATCTTCGCTTTCTCCCATATTCAGACAAATTTCTAATCTTACTACTAATGGATTCTCATGATATTTCTTCTGCAAGTTGCTTCTCTTCCTCTTGATTTTCTTCGTCATTCTGGTTATTTTCCCTTGGAAATGGTTCTGTTCGTAAGTTTTCCATGTTTTGTTTGTTGTTTGGTATTAAAATGAAGCAATTATCTCGATTTCTTTCAACCAGATTTTGTGCTTGTCCTTGTATAACACTTTCACTATTGATTGTTGGTGAATTTCTTTCTTCTCTCTCTGGTCTAACACTTGATCTCGTAGCACTTTGAGATATCCTTCTTTGTAACATCTCATTCTCCCTCCTAAATTCTTGATTCTGTCTTGTTAGATTCGCACGTTCTTCAGCTTCAAATCTTCGTTCTTCTTGAATTCCTTGTCTCAATGTTTCTAATGCCTCCATTTCTCTTTCAGGAATTATTCCTCCCATCAATCTCCCATTTTCTCTGATTTTCGGTTCTCTATATGTTTTAAGTGGTGTATCAGTTCTCCAAGTGTGTATACTCACTCGATCTTGATCTATTGCTCTTCTTTGTGCTACTGTTTGTTGAGTTTGATTTCTTCGATTACTCCTTCCCCTACTAGGTTCTCCTATTATGTTTGCTTCTCCACCTGCGAGTCTTACACTTCTTCTTACTGCAGTTAATGGTTCTAATATATTTCTTCTTCTGACCATTTCTATGATGCAAAATTCTTCAATTATCTCTACCACAGGTTCACCCTCCCCTCCCTGTTTCTAGCGCCAATTATGTAGTTGCAGGAAATCCTACAACTACACCCTCAGTAGAATTTGTGAAACTTTAAAAAGTTCTTGATGAAAAAGACAATCTTGATTAATTCTTTCAATTGATTACAAAGAAATATGTTAATGGATATTAGAATAGTTACAACTTTCTCTATTCTCTCTCCTAAGACTTGTTCTAACACTCACCAAAAGAACCTCTCCAATTTTACATTTGAACTACTATATATAGTGAGATCTGTATAGCTATATATAGTTTTCGAAGCATCGTAACCTTTGATCGTATACTTATTCTATATTCGTAAACCCTTCACACTTCTCCCATGTTTCTTCTATTATCGCATTATCTTGCGACACTTTTCTCTTGTATTTACTACTATGTTCATAACCTTATATCTTGTTCTAACACTCACCAAAAGAACCTCTCCAATTTTACATTTGAACTACTATATATAGTGAGATCTGTATAGCAATATATAGTTTGCGAAGCATCGTAACCTTTGATCGTATACTTATTCTATATTCGTAAACCCTTCACACTTATCCCATGTTTCTTCTACTATCGCATTATCTTGCGAAACTTTTCTCTTGTATTTACTACTATGTTCATAACCTTATATCTTGTGATATTCTGTCCCTACAGTTACAATATTCCTTATCGCAAGAATGATGGCCATCGCAGGATCAACTCATTCTTCTTTTACTTCTTCCATCGTCAGTTTCTTTTAATTGTTCTGCGACGCTTGTGAACCGTTGTTGAAGAATCGCCAGTGATGCTCGTAGAAACGTTGTTAATATCGCAGGAATAGTGTTGTAGCGATATTCTGGTACTACATTATCCTTGAAGATTCTCCCATTTTATTTGTTTCTCCACCTGCAAGTCTTTCACTCCTCCTTACGGTTGTTGGTGGTTCTGATGTGTTTCTTCTTCTTCTAGCCATTAATCTTAGTAATCTGTTGAATGTTGCATAAGATCTTTCACTAATTATTCCAAATTCCTTCCAATCACAATGTTAATTTTTATCTTTTTCTTTAAACAATCATCAATTCATCCCTGTTTCAGGCGCCAAAATGTAGTTGCAGGAAATCCTACACTACACCCTTGATAAGATCTTACAGTAATTAACACATATTTAATGATTAAAACAACACTTTTGATTTGATTTTCAGAAATGTTTACAAGTAATGAAAGAAGATCAAGAACATAACCGCTCTCTTGAATTTTCTCTCTCCACAAGACTTTCCCAACACTCAAAAATACATCATCGAAACTAATGGGTTTCCTTATATAGGGTAATTACATAGTGGATGATAGCTAAGTTTTCCTTTAATTTCGGATTTGGTTCACGATGCTCTCGCAGTAGTTGTAATGTTGACTCTCGCAGGTGTGGTAACCATCGCAGGACAATCATGCTCTTCCCGTGTTTCTTCATTCGTCAGCTATTACGTCATTACTTTTTGACACTCGCGAAATGTTATTGAAGAATTCGTGGTGATATTCGCAGAGGTGTTGTTAATCTCGTAACAGTAATATCATGGCGATATTCCTATCCTACAGCGGGGTGCAGCTAGCATAGCTAGGACCATGCCACGGTGTGATTGGCATGGCGCGGCTGGCATGATTTGCCATTGGCACGCTGGGTGCGGCTAGCATGGTTGGCATGCTTTGGAGCGGTAGGGTGTGGCTGGAATGATTTGCCATTGGCACATAAGATGCGGCTAGCATAGCTAGGGCCATGGCATGGTGCGATTGGCATAGCGCGTCTAGCTTGGGCTAGACGTGGCTGGCATGATTTGCCATTGGCATGTGGGGGGAATTAGGGTTTGGTTTGTCGTAACCCTAATTTGAAAAAATATACCCTGGTAATTATTAGGGACGTATTAATAGATTTTATTAATACGCCTAATAAATGCTTGTTTTAAATGTTTGCTAGGGTTTAGCATTTTACGATTTTAACCCTAAACTAAAGACCACCATCAACACCTGGGCATGCGGTATGGGATGTGTGCTCAGAAGGTTCTAAATGATGTTCCATGACAAACTTGAAGAAACCCTTGATTTCTGAGCATATGGTATGAGACTTTTGGTCAGGAATGCAGACCGAAGAGCTTGTCCACAATAGTTTTGTTTTGAATTTCTGGGAAGAAATTCTTTCAAGGGGTGAATAATGTAACACCCTGTGTTTTTACCATGGCGCATACTGAAAGATGCGCCATGGCCTGATACGAAGCTTCATCCAAAGCTTCGCTTGCATAGGAAAAAGAACATTGACCCTTAGCCAATGCGTTGACAATGTTCGACAAACATGGATGGACGTCGGGTTGGCAGCGTTTGGCCAACATGGCCGGACATCGGGTTGGCAGCGGACGACCAACATGGCTGAAGATCGGGTTGGCAGCGGACGACCAACATGGCTGGACATCGCTGTTGGCCAAGGTGATAAGGTGCGTCCATCACGTCTTGGGGAGTTGATGAATGATTTTTTGTCCCACAATTTAAGCTGTAGAAATTTCATTTTTACATATATAGGGAGGGGTAGTTGGTCGATGGTGCATATGAAGACTATGAACCAAGTAAGCTTCATAGTTTAGCCGGAAGAGTATAAATGATGCCTAAGGCTCATTTATAGCTGTGTATCCTTGCAAAGAGGGAATTTGATGCTTAGGCATTGTTATGCCATGTTGCGGACCAAACATGCGTCACTTGGATGCAGTTCAACGTAACGGCCTTTACGGACTAGGCCATTTCCATTATTGCTTGGCCACGGCCATGCAAACATATTGTCTTAAGTTTCTGTCCCTTCGTTGATGGCCTAAGATATGTGCTTGATCCCTTTAGAGTAAGGAAGGGTACGTAGGAAGCCGCAATGAGTTGCAGCATTACCGGTCCAGCACTTTGTCACTCATATCATCTAATTGGGAGATGATTGCGACATTCTGGCCTTTCATATCAGCTGGCTTGATAACTCGATGCAAGATATAATTGTGGCCACACTTGATGAGGCAAGTTGCATTCCATTCAATGGATACTCATACTTCCTACCAAGGCGTTCGACATAGGATGAAAACCCGAGTGTCGTAATTTAGATCAAAAGGAGTCCATTTTGATGGAAAACGACCCAAAGATCAAGACATGTTGATCCATAGATCCAAATGGCCACCAGAATTTAGACAAATTCCATCGTTTAGGGACTCAAAGGCCGTTTTTTCCGTATTAAGAAAGCTTTTATTTTCTTAACAAATCCTTTGCGGAACAAGGGTAAGCTGTAACGGTGTGGAAGATTAAATAGATGCATCATGCTCCATGAGCATGCTTGAAAGGTAAAATGAACGTGCATTTTCCTAGCTTTAAAGCGCGGATCATAGCTTCATCATGGCGCATCGGGGAAGTTACAACCTGCGGGGCAACGCGCCAAAGGCGTAATTTTTTAGTCCGTCACCGTTGGTATCAGAGCAAGTTCCGTGAAAATACTAGGGAATGTGCAGAGTGGACTCGTCAAGCGAGTATTTTTCCTTCAAAGGGAAATAAAGTTGGTGAGTATGCCAACTTTTGGGCGGAAAGAGTTTGTAACTGTGAGTCTTCCTAGCCTAAGTGGCACCCACTTACGAGTGGATATCTGGAAGACCGTCTGGGATAAAGGGTAGAAAATTGGACTGATCATCCCTACACATTGGAAACTGGACAATGGTGTGCGTTGTCAGGCCCGGCTAGCATCTTACTTACGAGTGCCAACCTATTAGACCGTCAGGGACGTTAGGAAACTGGAAGTTGTTTCACACAATAATACATGTTGTTGGAATCAACCTTGTGAACCTTAGGGACTCCTGAGTGTGTCGTATAGGGTGCACATTTGGGATACCTGGTCGAGATATCCTCTTGGCACTGGCCAATTGATATTCTTGGTGACTTTGTGGACACTTTTTGGATTCCCGGGGATGCGGTATAGGATGTGTGCTCATAAGGTCCTAAATGATGTTCCATGACAAACTTGAAGTAACCCGTGATTTCTGAGCATCTAGTATGGGACTTGTTCTCAGGAATCCAGACCGAAGAGCTTGTCCACAATAGTTTTGTTTTGAATTTCGGGGACGAAATTCTTTAAAGGGGTGAATAATGTAACACCCCGTGTTTTTAGCATGGCGCACGATGAAAGATACGCTATGGCCTGATAGGAAGCTTCATCCAAAGATTCTCTTGCATAGGAAAAGGAACATTGACCCTTGGCCAATGCGTTGACAATGTTCAACAAACATGGCTGGACGTCGGGTTGGCATTGGACGGCCAACATGGATGGACATCGGGTTGGCAGCGGGAGGCCAACATGGATGGACATCGCTGTTGGACAGGGTGGTAAGGTGTGTCCATGACGTCTTGGGGAGTTGATGAATGATTTTTGGTCCCCCAATTTAAGTTGTAAAAATGTCATTTTTACATATATATGGAGGGGTAGTTGGTCGATGGTGCATATGCAGACTATGCACCAAGTAAGCTTCATAGCTTAGCCGAAAGAGTATAAATGATGCCTAAGGCTCATTTATAGTTGCGTAGCCTCGCAAAGAGGGCAATAGAAACCGATTTCAAGTACCTTGTGAGCGGTTCTCTTACTTCCAAAATGTCCTCCGCAAGCATAGGAGTGACAAAATGACAAGATAGAATTAAAATCAGATTCGGGAATGCACCTTCTTATTACTTGGTCACTGCCATGTTTCCATAAGTATGGATCATCCCATATATATTGGTTCCCTAAACTCTTATGTTTGTCCCTCTCAGCACGAGACAAGTTCCTTGGGATTTGTTTAGTTACCAAGTAATTCACAATGTCAGCATACCATGGTTCTCCAAAAGCAATTGAGAATAGTTGCTCATCCGGGAAACTTTCACGCAATGGGATAGCTTCCTTGTCCACAGCAAGACGGCTCAAGTGATCCGTAACGGTGTTCTTAATTCCTTTCTTGTCCTTGATTTCAATATCAAACTCTTGCAAGAGTAAAATCAATCGTATGAGCCTTGGTTTCGCTTCTTTCTTCATTAGCAAGTACCTAAGTGCTGCATGGTCAGAAAAGATAACAACTTTTGTACCATTTAGATAAGAGCGAAACTTTTCTAATGCAAATACAATAGCCAATAACTCTTTTTCAGTAGTTGTGTAGTTTTGTTGGGATTCATTTAACATTCTAGAAGCATAATAAATGGCATGAGGTATCTTACCCACACGCTTCCCAAGCACTACACCAACCGCATAGTCACTAGCATCACATATGAGCTCAAAAGGCTTGCTCCAATTCGGTGGTTTAATGATATGGGCTGAAATCAAATGTTCTTCCAAATGATTGAATGTCGCCACAAACTTTTCATCAAGTTAAAAACCACATCTTTTTGCAATAAGTTGCAAAGTGGTGATGTTATCTTGGAAAAATTCTTGATAAATCTACGAGAAAAACCTGCATGTCCAAGAAAAAAGCGTATCTCCCTCACCGTAGTGGGAGGGGTTAGAGCACGAATAAGCGTTCATATGCGTCAGTTCTTAGGAAATGAACTCATGTTTTGTCAAAGATTGATGCTGATACTCTATCGCAACCCCGTGTTCATGCCTCTTATGGTGACGTTATTATTAAGATACCGAAGAAATCTCATACTCAAATTAAAGAAGTTTGGAAGTATAGTTTAGTGTGGCGTTTGGATTTTAAAACCCTAACTTTTGAAAAAGCTAAGCGTGATCTGTTAAATCAATGGAAGCTAGCTGGTTATGTACAATTTATTCCATGGATTCGTGGTTATTTTGTTATCAATCTAGACAACGAGGATGATCGGAAGAGAGTTAGCTTTGATGGTCCGTGGAAAGCAAAGAAACAGCTTCTTAAAATCCAGCCATGTACACCAATGTTTAACCCTGATGTTGATAAGGTTACGAGGGCAGATGTTTGGGTTCGTTTTACCAATCTCCCTTGGGAGTTTTGGGATGAAGAGACGATGTTTAGGATGGCAAGAGTTCTTGGTAAACCCGTAGCTGTTGATCCAAGAACTTTGAGGTTTGAGTATGGTTACTTTGCAGCAGTTTTGATTGATATTGATTTCTCTCAACCTTTAGGTAATATTGTCGTAGATAATAAAGATGGTACTGAAGGTTTTTATGCGGATTATGAAATTATTAATCAGCCAAGTTTTTGTGATTATTGTAAGTCGATTGGTCACAAACAAAAGGATAGTAGAATTAAACTTCGAAAGGAGTTGGAGGACAAAGAGAAGGTTGAGAAGGATCCAGAGGTTAAGAAGAAGCTTAAAGATGAGATTCATGAGCTGAGGAATTTCTGGCATCTGCGTAAGTTCCTCTTAAACAAAATCCGAAGGTGCCATTGACGGAGGTTTTTGCTGGTCAGCATAGGTACTTAACTACCCCATCGACTAGTACAAATAAAGGTTCACAATTGTCTCATTCCAATAGTGCGCCTATTATACTCACTGGTGTTATTACAATTAATTTGCAAGTCGAAGCTCCACCAAGTCAATATGATGTTGCAACTGTGGTTAATTCCACTCCACCAAATAATGTTGGTAGCGATATGGAAGATAATGAAGAACTTGAGGCGATACGGGAGTATGAAGAGTTAAAAAGGAGGGCTACGGAGCTTGATAAATCTGCTGAGTTAGCTAAAATAGAGGAAGAAGCTTCCAAGGCAAAGGTTGATCATTTAAGAACTTTGGCTTTGGAAAAGCGTAAGAATAGTGAAGTTGAGGCGTCTCATATTGGGAGAGTTGATCAAGCAGGTGGCTCTTTGCCAGTTTCAATTCCTGTTTTGGAACAAATTGTGGATGATGGTTTTAGTCCAGCTACTAGAACAGCAAGAAGATATTCACCAGTCAAGCCTGTTGATGTTGTAGCTACATCAAACATGTTTGATACTGGGACTGATGATTTAGAAGACGAAGTTGAGGAGATTTTTTCTGAAGTTCCCAACATTGAGCATTCCATGGCTACTTCAATCCCAATTGAAGATGAGGCTAAAACCTTATAGTGGGGCGCAATGAAATATCAGGAGGAACGGGAAAAAAAGGAGTTAGCTAATAAAAAGAAGTTGGAGGCTACATCTAAGAAGCTGGATGGAGCTAAGGGAAAGAATAAAGGACAGGTTTCTAATATTACGAAGCCTGAGGTAAGAACTAGAGGAAGAAGTAGGTCTCGTCAGGGTTCGGCAAGCCCTTCAAGAAAAGGAGTTGATTAATGTGTGTCTTCTACTAGAATGCACATGGCTTGTCTAAGGATGGTGCAAAGTCCAAGTTGACTGAGTTATATAATTTGCACAATCCTAACATTATTTGTATTGCAGAACCTTTGGTTAAATGCACCGCTCGTTTTGTTAGGAGTTTGAAGTTGTTTGATTTTTCTGAGGATGTGATTACTAATGCGGGGAGTAAAGAGAAAGATAATATTTTGATCTTATGGAGGAATACTTTAGCTAGGTCGTTGGTGTTGTCTTCCTCTAAACAAGCTATCACTTTGAATTTTGGGGGTGATTTTATTACAGCAGTTCATGCTTCCTATATTCCGGTGACAAGGAAAAGACTTTGGCAGCAATTGGGTTTGGGATTTATTTCTAATCCTTGGTTGGTGTTTGGGGGATTTTAATTGTGTTTTGCGGTTGGATGAGAAGAAGGGGGGCAAGGCGATAAAAGAACTTTTTATGAATGAGTTTCGAAGTTGGATTTCTGACAATGGCTTGGTGGAGGCTGATGCTATTGGGAAGAAATATACTTGGTCTAATTGTCAGAGTGGGATTCATAGAATTGTCTCTAAATATGAAAGAGAAATTATTAATGAAGCATGGTATGATAAATACCCGGATTGGAGATGCAAGGCTTTGCCCAGGATTTGCTCAGATCATTCCCCTCTTTTTGGGTTTTCATTTGAGAGCACAAAATCGAGAAGATCTCCTTTTAGATTTCAAAAGATGTGGCTTTCTCATCCTACTTTTTTGAAGTTAGTTGAGGATAGTTGCGGGACAAGTATTGTTGGAGCGCCTCCTTTTGTGTTTATGTATAAATTGAGGAGATTAAAAGAAGACTTGAAGATTTGGAATAGGAACATTTTTGGGGATGTTCAATTCCGTTTGAGAAAAGCAGAGATCAAGTTGGAAGCTGAAACTGATCTTTTGGACTATGATCATAGGAATGAGGATCAATTTGTCAAGGCTACGGGTGATAAGAAGGCTGTTGAGGACGTGACAACTGATCTGGAAGTTATGCTTAAGATGAAATCGAGAGTTACTTGGTTGGAGGATGGTGACCAAAACACTCGCTTTTTCCATAATAGCATTCGCATGAGGAGAAGCCAAAACACAATTTCGGAGCTTAAAGTTTCTTCTAACTCTACTTTGTTTTTGCAGGATGAGATTACTGATTACATTGTCAATCACAAAGACAAATTCAATGGTGGTAAAGTGGATATTGATCCAAAGCTGTTTGACATCGAACATGAGCGTATTTCAGCTGCGGAAAGTGATTTTATGGATGTGGTTCTCTCTCTGGATGATGTGAAGGAAGCTATTTTTTATCTAAGTGCGGATTCTGCGCCTGGCCCGGATGGATTTACAGGTTCTTTCTATAGACATTGTTGGAACATTATTTCTAGAGATCTTTTTAAGGCCATTACTAATTGTTGGGTGATGCGTAAAATTCCAAGTGGCGTTAATTCTAGTTTTATTGTTCTAATTCCAAAGAATAACAAATCTGATTCTATCAAAGACTATAGGCCAATTGATCTTAGCAACTTTTTCTTCAAAATCATTATGAAGATTATAGCTACCAGATTGGGTACTGTGCTGAACAAGATGATTTCTGAAGAGCAAGTGGCATTTATGAAAGGAAGAAATATCCATAAAAATATTTCTTTGGCGTCGGAGCTGATCAACGAGCTTAGTATAAATCGAAAGCATGGGAATGTTGGCCTCAAGTTGGACATTGCTCAGGCGTTTGATACGGTCAGTTGGGATTTTATTGTTGAGGTTTTTCGTCAGTATGGTTTTTCGGAGCTTTGGTGCAACTGGATTCTTAATATTCTTGCCTCTGCTCGGATTTCTGTCATGATAAATGGCAGCCCTGAAGGTTTTTTTAGCATCACTAAAGGTTTGCGGCAAGGTGATCCTCTTTCACCTTTAATTTTTGTGCTTATTGAAGATGTTCTAAGCCGCAATATTACTAAGTTGTTTGCTCTGAAAAGTATGCATGCTATGGTTAGCAAAAAAGGGGTCGCTCCTACTCATTTACTTTTTGCATATGATATTCTTATTTTCTGTAAGGGTAACTTGCAAAGTTTACGCAATTTTAAAGATATGCTTGGAATGTACCAGCGTGCTTCTGGCCAATGCGTTAGTTATGCCAAAAACAAGTTTTATTATGGAGGTGACAAAAATCTAGGGCGATTGCTATCTCTAATTATTTGGGAATGGAGCATGCATTATTCCCTGATAAATACTTGGGTATACAGATGAAGCCGGGTATTGTTCGCCATATCCATGTGCGGCAGGTTGTGGAAAAAATTATGGACAAGCTAGCAGTATGGAAGGGTAAGCTACTATCTTTTCAAGCTAGGCTTGTTTTGATTAAATATGTGATTTCTAGCTATGTTATTCATTCTATGGCTGTGTACAAGTGGCCTTGCACGATGATTAAACAGGTTAAAAGGGCCATTAAAATTTTTATGTGGTCGGGGGATGCAGAGAAACGTAAGTATTTTACTGTTCGTTATGATGACATGTGTTGTTCCAAACGAGAAGGAGGTTTGGGTTTGAAGAAGTTACTTGATGTTAATAAGGCCATGCTTATGAAGTTGTGGGTTTCGATAAGAGATTCCAATAAGATTTGGGCAAGATTTTTAAAGGCGAAGTACTTCAAGATGAATGACAACTTAATTGATTACAAACTGGGTTCTTCGGTTTTTCCAGGGGTCAGATTGGTTTAAAATTTTGTTCAAAAGCACACTCGCTCAATTATTGGTAATGGCGAACTTCCTTATTCTTTGATAATTGGTGTGGTGATTTTTCACTTGCTAAGATGCTTGGGATTTCTTCCAAAGGCCCAAATGATTTCAAGTCGAAAGTGAGTGACATTATTGTTGATGGCGCTTGGGCCATCCCTTAGGTAACTAGAGATTTGATGTTGCGTTGAAATATAGATATTGATAATTTACCGATTATTGCTGGAGGTGAAGATTATAAGATTTGGGACTTGGACATGAAGGGAGTTTTTTTGGTTAAATCTGCAAAGGCTGCTCTTAAGTTTCCTGTGGAGGTTGAGCAGTGTGCTGCTTTGTTTTCTAGGAATGTTGTGCACCCAACTTTGAGTGTACAATACTGGAAGATTTGGGCAAATCAATGTTGTGCTACGGATGATAATGTCATTAAGAAAACAGGTAGGTCTATGCCTACTATGTGTCGTTTGTGTAGAAAGAGTTGCGAGACTATGAGCCATATCACTTGGCATTACAGGTTTTCTAAGCGCATTTGGGCTTGGGAGGCTAGGATTTTTAACTTGCGGCCTTCTGAAGATCTGGTGGCCTCTTATAAGGCTGCTAAAGGGCGTAGCGGGATTATTAAGGACCTGTGGCTTGTTGCTAATATGGAAATTTCTACGGAATTATGAAGGATGTGTAACAAGTTTTATTTTGAGGATGCTACAATTCAGTGGCTAGGTTTTAAGGGGAGAGTTTATCAGTTAATTCGAGATAACTATATTCGTATGAAGGTCCACATGCACAATAATTTGGACGAATTATGGATTTTGAACTATTTTAAAGTGAAGCATAGGTCTTGCAAAGTGTCAGACCGTATTGAGATAAGTTGGCATCCTCCGGATCCAGGTGAGATTATGATTTGCTGTGATGGTGCATCTCAAGGAAATCCGGGCCAAGCTGGATGTGGCGTTACAGTTCGTGATTCAAGATCGGAAGTCCTAGGTGTCCTTTGTGTTGGCCTGGGATATCAGACTAATTTCTATGTGGAGGTTTGTGCCGTTATTTATGGTGCAATGTTGGCTAAAAGATGGAACGTTAAAAATCTATGTGTTCGCTCTGGCTCGATGAGTTGCATTCAATCTTTCCAAGAGGATCAATTTCCATGGAAGCTAAAGCATAAGTGGAGGATGGCTAGATTTTTCTATGATAATATTCGATATGTCCATAGCTATAGGGAAGTTAATTTTTCAGCTGATACTTCGGCCAAACAAGCTTGTTTGTTGGCTGAGGATATTTTTGAATTTTTGGAGGGTAGGCCAGATTTCATTGAATCTTTTGAATGGCCTGGCAGGGTTTATTTTCGCTTTCGTTAGGTTTTTTTTTCTAGTGATGGCCTCACGGCTACGGACTAGTAAGACCTAGTCCTTGTTTAGTTTTTCGCTTTTTAATATTTTATTGACCGAGTAAAAAAAAATTAGAGCACGAATAAGGTGTATCTTAGATTTATCAACTTCCAAGCCCTTATAAGATATTATATGGCCTAAAACTATGCCATGAGTTACCATGAAATGGCATTTCTCCCAATTCAGCACAAGGTTTGTTTCAACATATCGTTCAAGGTTTAATGACAAGTTGTTCAAGCAAAGGTCAAATGAATCACCAAAGACACTAAAGTCGTCCATGAACACTTCAATTATGTTTTCAACATACTCGGAGAAGATAATTACCATACACCTTTGAAAGGTAGGTGGAGCATTGCACAAGCCAAAAGGCATCCTTCTATAAGCAAAAGTACCGAATGGACAAGTGAAAGTGGTTTTCCCTTGATTCTCCGGTGCTATCATAATCTGATTGTAACCTGAATAGCCATCAAGAAAACAATAATAAGAGTGTCCAGCTAAACGTTCAAGCATTTGATCAATAAAAGGAAATGTAAAGTGATCCTTCCTAGTGGTGGCATTCAATTTTAAATAATCTATACAAACCCTCAAACCGGTTTGCACACGAGTTGGGACAAGTTCATTCTTATCATTCTCCACTACGGTCACATATGATTTCTTTGGTACAACTTGTACCGGGCTCACCCACTGGATATATGGTAGATAAAACCCACTTTCAAAAGCTTGAGTATCTCCTTTTTCATAACTTCCATCATGGGAGGGTTCAAACGACGTTGCTCTTCCCTTGTAGGCTTTGTATCGTCCTCCAAATGAATCTTATGCATACAAACGGCAGGGATTATACCCTTGATATCAGCAATTGTCCATCCTATGGCCGTCTTGTGCTTCCTTAACACCCTTAGAAGTTTTTGCTCATGTAATTCACTAAGCTCGTTAGAAACAATCACATGTAACTCTTCATTATCACCCAAGTACAAGTACTTTAAATGACTTGGAAGAGGTTTCAATTCCAACTTTGGAGATTTAACAATAGAAGGTACAAGATTTTAATCACTGCATGGTAAAGAAATAAAAGAGATATTATGAGTTTTCGGACATCCTTGTAGTGAGTTAAGATCACCAAGGGATTCCTTGACTTCGTTTCCACACTCTACACCATCATCCATGGATGTAGTTAAAACAGTTTCCAAAGCATCATCACCATTCATTCAAACACTTTTTGTGCCAATGCATCCATAAAATCAACGGAGAAATAAGAGTGGACATCACTAGGATATCTCATTGTCTCAAAAATGTTGAAACGTATTATTTCTCTATCAAACTCCATAGTCAACATTCCCTTGTCCACATCAATAATAGTTTTGGCCGTTTTCATAAAGGGACGCCCAAGTAGCAATGGAAGAGGTGAGTCCGGTGAACCTTCATCCATCTCTAACACACAAAAGTCAGCTAGAAATACAAGTTATTTAACCTGCATAAGAACATCCTCAACAATACCCATTGGGTAAACATTAGAGCGATCGGCTAATTGCAACACAATTCCAGCCTTTTTCAAAGGACCTAGATTAAGTGAATTATACATGGATGTCGGCATAACATTAACGGATGCACCTAAGTCTAACATTTCTTTGTTAAAAGTGGTGTTACCAATTGTGACGGGAATTTCAAAGCTACCGGGATCCTTGCATTTCAGTGGGAGTTTGTGTTGTAAGATTGCTGAAGAATTCTCCCCCACACTTAGCACTTCATTTCCTTTGAGCCTTTTCTTATTAGTACATAAGTCCTTCAACACTTTTGTATACTTGGGAACTTTCCTGATGGCATCAATGATTGTTATGTTCACATGAATCTTCTTAAGAACATCTAAAATCTCCTTTTCTAATTCTGCCTTTTTAGAACTTGCAAATCTTCGAGGAAAAGGTATAGGAGGAACATAAGTAGAAACCAGAGTTTTAGAGTTAGGAGTAGGTACCTCGGGTGTTTGGGGAATTTCATCCATCTATTCCTCCAAAACCGACTCCTTTGGAGCTTCTTCCTCACCCATATCAGCAACTCCGGGTTGCACAAGTTATGTACCACTTCTCAAAGTAATAGCATTGATACCCTCTTTTGGGTTAATGGGTCGAGAAGGGAGTCTCCCACTATTTTGTTCCTTCAATTTGTTGATATCAATTTCCATGGAGCCCACTTGAGTCTGCAACTCCTTGATAGCACTCTTAGTTTCTTGTTGCCTTTCCTTAAACATAGTAGAAATACCTTGCATCATTGTTTATAACTTTGCATCGATATCGGAACCTTGGTTTTGAACCGGTTGTGGTGGTTGCTGAAATTGTTGTTGTTGCGGCTGGAATTATTGTGGTTGTGGTTGAAATCCACCTGGACGGTTGAAAGTAGGTTGTTGAATAGCACCTTGATTGTTGGCATAGATGAAATTTGGATGATCTCTCCATCCCGGATTGTAGATGTTGGAGTAGGGATCATACCGTCTTTGTTGATTTGGAAAAACCGCACTAGCTTGCTCCAACTCTTCACCATACGAAGGTAATATAACCGCAACCATCTTTTGCATCATGTGCTCCATATTGTCCATCCTTGATCACGGTGTGATGATGATGAATCACTAACTTCATGCACTCCCCTAACCATTGGTTCACTTCTTGTGTAGAATTGTTGCGATTTCGCATCCATACTTTCAATCAACTCAGTAGATTGGTCCACCGTCTTGTTCACTAGTGCACCACCACCCACTGCATCAAGAAGATATCTATCACTTGATTGGAGGCCTTTGTAGAAGTATTGGATTATCATAATATCACTGAATTGATGGTGAGGATAGCTTCCCATCAATCTTTTGTATCGCTCCCAACATTCATACAAAGATTCTCCCACATGTTGCTTTATTCCACAAATCTCTTTGCGAATTTGAGTATCCTTTGATGCAGGAAAATACCTCTCTAGAAAGAGTTTCGTCAACCCGTTCCATGTAGTGACACTTCCAGATGGCAAACAATACAACCAATCCTTAGAGATGTCCACCATAGAAAATGGAAAAACTTTTAACATTGCACCATCGGCATCAGTCTCCACTGGAAGCATGGCCTTGACAATGGTATGGAACTCCATAAGATGCTTGTTTGGGTCTTCATTCACCATGCCATGGAACTTTGGTAACTCTCTAAGAAACCTCGGCTTGATATCGAAAGTTGAGTTTGTTTGGATACACCATTGTTGTACATCAAGCCTATGAGAAGCCAAATCCTTGAGTGTGTGATTTGCATCACCCATTGCTTCTTCTTCTTCAACTAGTAGTTCTTCTTCGAATGGAACCTCTTGTTCTTCTTCTAGTTGTAACTCTTCTTCCACTTCTAATTCTTGTTCTTCTACTGTGTCTTGACTTGGTTGGAGTATTGTGTCTCTTCAAGTAGCTATCCCGCACCTTGGATAGTTCCAATCTTTAGAAGCCATGGATTAGGTACCTGAAAATAATTCTCTCAAACAAGTGAGAATCAAGAAAAGAAACAAAAAACAAATATGCAAGCAGAAAAATAATAAAAAAAACTAAAAACTTAATAACAAGCCGTATGTCTCCCCAGCAACGGCGCCAAAATTTTATCGGTTGTCAGCCGAGAAAAAAATGATTTCACTTTCTTACTTAACTAAAATAAATATAGTATGCAATAATAAAGAGTTAGTATACACAGAGAGGCTTTTGTTGTTATGCAAATTTTCAGATTCTTAGTAACCAATGGGGGGTTTTTCATATTTCAAAGAAATAAAAACTAAATTGAAAGCAAAGTAATAACAAAAGTAATCAATAAGGAGAAGATATTGGTCACGGGATAGTTTCATTCACAAACTTGAATTCTCAACAATGACTAGAATGAAATTTTAATCTCACATTTACTAAAAGTCCTAGGATACCTTGATCACAAGAATATCCCGCTAATTCCCTGATTTCATCACAACCACATTAAAAGATGCATATGTGAATTCTTCTTAGAAAGCAACATAAAGTGTAAAAGCACAATTAATTTTAACTCCCTAAAAGAAATAAGTTCTATGGAATAAGACTAATCAAGGCAATCAAAATGTGTAAAAGAACTAGATCGATTTAACCCAAGTTATGATTCATATGTGACTAGTAGGATATATCACTACAAGCACTACCCACAACTATGCTACTTAGAATCAGGGATAAACAACGTTTTCGTATTGAAAACCCTAATATAGCTCTATATATGAAAGTAAACCGGATTGATTCCGGACTCAACCAAATAAAAAATCAAATCATAACAATATAAACCATGAATCATAAACAATAAAGTTGAGACAAAACTAATACATTGAATCAAATCTTATTTGTGAAATCCACTTTATATCCCATAACCAATAAATGAAATTCAGCTACTCATAGTTTTTGGGTTCATCATATTCATAATCAAAGATAAAATGATGAACATGAAAAAATAAATGAAATCAAACCCTAGTTGCCGCTCTCCTCCAAAACTCCAGTAGAATAATGTACCAAAAAAAGAATAGAAACTTTTCCTTTTATAGCTTTTCAACTTTCCAAAATTAGGTCTTCAAAGCCAAAAGTCCAACAACAAGAAGTCCACCAAGCTCAAGTGTGTGAAATACCCATGTGAAAATATGTCCCAAAAATAAGTCACCGTAAAACTGTGTATTCTGCTGGAAGTTAGCCGGAATCCGTCACCAGAGAAAATCTCAGGTGACCGGCAAAGTCCACCCGGTCACAAGTCAAAATATCAGTCAACCATCTCAAAGCCACTGAGTCAGATGTGAGTCATAGTCTAAATCAACTGAGTCAATGCTAGTCATCTGACTTGGCTCTAAGCCAAAGCCATGAGCTATTGCTGACCAGACTTGATGTCTAGCCAAGATTACGTTTTAATACTTCACAGCCAGCCATGATGGATGTTCAATGTTCCCACCATCTGCAATTTCTCTGCAACCAACACCTGGTACCCTTCTCTGTATCACTAGCATTACAAGCACTATCTGTAGAAGCGGAATATCACAGCAAATAATAACTTACGAAATTGTGGAGAGAAAATACATTTTGCGAGCAAAGAATATTTTGCGAGCAAGAAGGACATTTTGCGAGCAAAGGAAGCCACGAAGGTTCGCAAGATAATCTTCAAATCCGAAATGGCGGGACAACACAACTGTCATCTATTGTAAAATCATATAAATAGCCATTTAGGCATGAGAAGTGGGGGGGACACATTTTGAGAGAGAGGATAATTTTAGGAGGAGATAGAAAATGTTAGGAGAGATTTATTTTCTTTATCATCTTCTTCCCCAAAATTCTAGAGCTCCAAATATTCATTAATGGAGTCTCAATTGTAAAATCATGTAATCACATACAAATCACTAGTGAAGCACCGTGGATGTAGATCACATTGATTGAACCACGTAAAAATATTTGTGTCACTTTTATAATTTTAGTACCTTAATTCTTAGTTTCATATCAAATTAATTAGATTTAGGAATCATTTTAATGGATTCTTATGAGGGTGTAGTTGTGAGATAATCCGCAACTACATAATTGGCGCTAGAAACAGGGAACTAACCTTGTTGGTTCAAGAAAGTTAGAAAAATTGGTTACTATTGGTGATGAATTGTATCGGATTTATGAATTTTGAAGACAAAAATGGAAGTTCCTGGAGTTTTCTGCATCGTCAAACAACGAACGTATTTTAGTAGTTCAGGAAGAAGAAAAGATAAGAGCAGTACCACCTACGAGAATTAACTCCAGGAGAATCATCAAGTTCAGCGGAGTTAAAAACAAAATCTTCCCGTCAGATCTACCAGCGAAGTACGAGGGATGAAATGAAACAATTTCGTCAAGAAGACTTAACAGTTGATAGAGGAAAGATTGGAATTGAACGCCAAGATACATTACTGTGAGTCAGAGAAAAATTCAGATAGCTCGCAAAAAATTCAGCTATACTGAGTGAATAGAAGATACACGATGGTCAAGGACTTCGTCAACAATTTTGGTATATCAGCTCAACCAAGAGAGAATGATAACTCGCAGAAAAGGTCAACAAAGAAGAAACAATTTTGCCCTGATTAAAGAAATTTAAAGAAAAGAAGAATGACAAAACAGTTATATCACTTCGTCAGGACATCCAAACGGAAACAGGAGGACCATACGGGAACATGAGGGGCATATCGAGCCAAACGTACATAATTCAAATTCCATCCATAAAGACAAATGAAATTATCTACTTCGCAAAAAGGGAAAAATATTTACTTCGCAAATATCAAAATGAAATTATCTACTTCGCAAATTATTAGAAGCGTGATTATTGAACATACATAATGGCTAAAAGAAACGACAAACAGAAGTGACAACAGATCAACTATGGATACTCAATTAAGTTTTATCACCATCATTCACAACTAATGTATTCACAACTAGTATAAAGGCCTCATCCACTGCAGTCTTGAGCTTTTCCATGCATTTAACTAGCACCACCACAAAACTCAGAGCAGTAATAAACTTGAGCATCTTATCTGTCTCGAGCTCACCACATCAAAGATAATTTCTGAGACAATACACTTCTCTACCATATTCCATCAGTTACATTTCCATCATTCACGGCAATACCAACCCACCAAGCAACAGACAATTGAGACTCCAAGTATAACACAGTAAAGTTTGTACTATGAACAATATACTTCGTGAAACAAGAAATAGTCAGGGGAAGAGATACTTCGTGAAAATTAAGAAAGGGAACTCTTTGTGAAAGAAGGAAACAAGAGAAGGAAGGTCAATGAAGCTGCAAGAGTAAGCTGGAATTGATGCTATACTTGCGAAGTAAAACAAAAATTTGCGAAGTATGGTTAGTTTTGTGAAGACGTAGGCGTAAAAAAGAAGGGAGAATTTTGGGAAGAAATTAATTTTGAGAAGCGTCAACTATACAAACTGAGGCACAATTATTCATTTCCAGGGACGCAACCCATGATGACCAGAAGAGCTATGAGTAGCAAAAATCTTTTCCAAATCAACAAAGACAATTCAAGTATCTTCTTCGCAAAACAACAAAGCTAATAGAATGTCAACAAAGAAATGAGACACACAAATCGTCAACGGGAAATTAATTCAGCAAATTAACAACATCATTGCCAGCGAGAAAGGCATCGTGAAGTGAAAAATTACTGGCGAAGAAATGAACTCATTATTTGGAATTTAATGTACCAGCGTTGAAGAAATTTCATTTCTGCGAAGAAACATATATACTAAGAACATTTGATGCGTGAAGATATACTTCGCAAATAAATAAGGGAGAAATAAATTAGTCCAACTCACAACAACCAAGTATCAATTTTTGCGAAGGTGAAAAGAACAGCAGCCAATGACTGTATATTGCTTCCCTAAGGCGGTAACCAGAATCCATTTCATGAAGAGGGAAGTTTGCAACTATTTAACTTCGTGAACATTTACTTCGCAAACATTTACTTCATGAATATTCACTTAAGTTCGCAAATATCTAACTTCGTAAATGTTTACTTCGCATATATTTTCCAAGACTTGCATCGACATAACCTACTTTGGGAAGAAGCAAACTACTCCGAGAACAACCAGCAATCCATCAGAAGCATAAGGTGAACTCTATCACAACTCTCGCGGGCATGTATCTTCGGCAACACACCAGTTCAAAAGTTACCAGTATTGTTTCATTATTTCGCAAACAAGAGACAACAACAAGCCGAAAAAAGATAAGTACCATTTCCTTGAATATTTTATTTACAGAAGACAAGATTTTTGAATTTATTTACTAAAACGGATATACTCGTAAAATTTCTACAATTTCTAAGATTTCAAAACATTTCAAAGATTTTTTAGATTGGTTAAAATTGATACAATCGCAAGATTCAAAAATGACTTCATCGCAAAATTTAAAAGATCTCAAATTTTTTCAAAGACTTCAAAATTGCAAAAAACAGAGAAAATTCAATTCCTATAAAATAATTTTGATTCAAAGATGTGATATGGATTCTTCTCATACTTCTTATACTAAACATTTCATGATTACATTCAACATTTTATATACATGAAAAATTTACGATGATTTTTTTAAAAAAAAAGGGCGAAAAAATACCGCCATTTACGATTAACTTGCGAATAAAAGACCGCAATCTGTGATCAGCCTCCAAAAAAGAAAGAGAGCCGCAGAAAATTTTATACAGGCAAACCTTTGTAGCGTACACCCTAGTTCGCGAAGCTATATTTCGTAAGAGGCAAAGTCCTAAAGTGCGTCATTTAAGGGGGTACCTATAACGTGGCTAAGGGTAACCGGAACACCACCAAGGGCCCTTAGTACATGGTAAAAATTTATGGGTACAACCCAATAATGGGGTACCTATCCGGGTTAGACACCTTGGATTCTCACCTAATCTAGCGACATTACGCAATATAAAATGCGGTGTAAGAGGATTTAGGTTGGGCGACTAAGGCATACTGTCTTTCCCAAGAGGTGCAGAAAACGATCAAGGCGCCGAGGTACACGGTTGAGTCAAGAGTTCCGGGTGAGGTTGAACCACATCTGCCATTTTTGACAAGTCTTGGCAAATGATGCACTTGGCCCAAAGATACCCCATAGGGTGCAACCTCGTAACTATAAGCCCTATAGGCAAAAAGGATAAGAGGTTGCGATCAAAAGATGGTTGTTGGCAGAACCGGATGGGAAGAGCTAACCTTGTATGGTCGATGTACGCTTCCTTGAAGGGGCAATCAGGGGGAAGATAAAGGGCAGCACCCTCCATTAGGGAGCTGATACGTGCTATAAGACGCAAATGTCACGAGGCTTCTTGTTTGCGAAAACATAAAGGCTTGTCATATTTGTGCAACAATTGAACTTCTGCGAGCCTTCTAAAAAAAAAAAAAAAAAAAAAAAAAAACTCGCAGAATAAAGAAGTTAAGATGAGATCAATGGGTCACTACATGAAAGTGTAGAGACGTCCTGCGATTTCATCGCAAGACGGCAATGTCATGGGGCTTTACGTTCGCAAGAATATTTAGGCCTGTCATATTGTCGCAACAATTCCTGAAGAGGCTAAAATACTATACAAAAAAGATAAGGCAAGATCAATGGGTTTTTGCATGAAAGTGTAAGAACGTCCTGCGATTTTGTCGCTACAAAAGAGGTGGAAAAATAAGACCTTTACTTAGGAAGGCATGATAAGGCCACAACAATTAATGAAATTCATTACAATCATTGAAGAAATTATACAAGAATATACATCATGAAGTTTTGAAGAGAAGACAACTTCGTCAAGATCATTGAAGAATTTTGAAGAGAATATATATCAAAGAAGACAATTCCATCAAGATCATTGAAGAATTTTGAAGACAATATATATCAAAGAAGACAATTCCATCAATATCATTGAAGAATTTTTACAAGAATATATATCATGAAGTCATAGCAAAAGAGGCGATTTCATTCGCGATCAAAGAAGAATTTATATAAGAAAATACACAAATAAACTTACGAAGATAATTATATGAATAGAGGCAATTCAAAGATATATCAATTTTACCGCAGCAAAATGAGCTAAGTAACACAAACATTAGCTATGCATTATAATAGATAAGTATTCACATCATACAAGCATCATACTTGCATCATACAAGCATCATATTTGCATCATACAAGCATCATACTCGCATCATTCAAGCATCATATTTGCATCATAAATGCATTGCATAAACATTTCATGGCATAAGAATCGCATACGCATTTCATAACATAATAATTACATAAATATTATATTCGCACAAGTATTGTACAAAATTTTACAGGAAAATACCACGAAACTTCGCAGAAAAGTTCATAATTCGCAGGACTATTCAAAGTTCGTAACACTATATTCGCAACATTATATTCGCAACACTATGTTCGTAACACTATATTCGCAATAGTACATTCGCAACAGTATGTTCGCAGCACTATTCACAGCACTATTCAGAAGTTCAGAAATGCGCAGAAAAACTCAGGAATTCGTAGAAATATTCAGAAGATAACAGGGTTACCACTTGAGGCAGAGGCAACATAACAATAGAGATGCAATTTAATTATTCAACATTTTCTCAAGAACTCTCTTTCAAAGATAAAGAACAGAGGCAACTATGAATACCCAAGAAAATATTTGATGTTCTTTATCTTCTCAGCAAGAATCCTCACCAAAAGTGGAATAATAATTTCACATGAACAGAGGCAATATTTAACACTCTCATCAAGGATATTTTATACTTCTTATATAATTAGAGGATTAAATACTTCTTATACTTCTTAAGGATATTTCATACTTCATATATAATTCGAGGATTAAATACTTCTTATACTTCTTAAGGATACTTCATACTTCTTATATATTTCGAGGATTAAGTACTTCTTATACTTCTTCAAGGATATTTTATATTTCTTATACTTCATACTTCGCAAGATGATACTTCTAATTACTTCCTAAAGCTTCAGAACTTCGCAAAAGAATAGAGGCAAGTATATACTTTTTGAGTTTGATATTCTTTAGCTCGTTCCTTCATCAACAAAGATCAAAGACTACTCCAAAAACCACAGCAAGTGATTTTTTCTTAAAGATCGCTCTTCAAGCAATATTCAAGAAAAAAGAGGCAAGATGTAGGAGCGGAATATCACAGCAAATAATAACTTACGAAATTGTGGAGAGAAAATACATTTTGCGAGCAAAGAATATTTTGCGAGCAAGAAGGACATTTTGCGAGCAAAGGAAGCCACGAAGGTTCGCAAGATAATCTTCAAATCCGAAATGGCGGGACAACACAACTGTCATCTATTGTAAAATCATATAAATAGCCATTTAGGCATGAGAAAAGGGGAGGACACATTTTGAGAGAGAGGATAATTTTAGGAGGAGAGAGAAAATGTTAGGAGAGATTTATTTTCTTTATCATCTTCTTCCCCAAAATTCTAGAGCTCCAAATATTCATTAATGGAGTTTCAATTGTAAAATCATGTAATCACATACAAATCACTAGTGAAGCACCGTGGATGTAGATCACATTGATCGAACCACGTAAAAATCTTTGTGTCACTTTTATAATTTTAGTACCTTAATTCTTAGTTTCATATCAAATTAATTAGATTTAGGAATCATTTTAATGGATTCTTATGAGGGTGTAGTTGTGAGATAATCCGCAACTACACTATCTTTTCTTCTTTTCTGTCACAGTTCAACTGCAGCTCAAAAATCAATATGACCATCTATCTCAGAACCTGCAATCCCACCATTTCTCTTATCAATTCAAACCCATGTCAGCTCTGGACAAATCCACCAATTCAGTGCAGCAGCAAACTCTAAATGCAGCTTCAGCTTTCCATATCTTCCTCTTTGTTTTGCAGCTTCAAAACTCCCATTAATTCCATCTTATAAAACATTCCACAACCTGCAATTCATCAGTCACTACACCACCTGCAACATAGCTCCATCTTTAGCACCATGACTTGTGCAGCTGTAAACAACTGAATATGTGCATCACCTGTATCGCATATATTCACAACTCTGCTAATTCAACCATTCTGCAAAATCCACTTAACTGCAATTTCAGTCACCACTAGCCACTGCAACATGCTTAACTGTAGATGCTCTTGTCAGTTCACCCAGTCCTAACATACATCTACTACACAGCTGCTGCTTCAACTTCACTGTCTTAAAATCATCATTTATCAATTGTGGCTCCAGTTTCTCACTGCATACCAACAAAACTGCAGTTGCAACCCATTGCAACATCACCTCTGCAACTGCGACTACAGATATATAACCTTCTTAGAACTTACACAAGCAATAACTCTTACTATCTCAACTGCGCAACCAAACCTAACCCATATCTTATATCACCAGAACCCACTGCATTATTCACCATAAACTGAGCAGCATTTCCTTCACTGAGTTTCTCATGCTAATCAAAAACATCACAACTGCCACCTGCACTTCACTGCTGCACTCCATCTCTTCAACTGCACCACCCGATTCAACACTGCCACAACTATTGTTCATCCCAGGCCACCTGCAATTACACATCAGAAACTCCAATCTCAGTTCATTCCCTTCACCAATTTCCTCCATCTGAACTTCAATTTAAGATCCCCTTACTTCACATACAGATCCATTATCCATCTTGATTTCTCACTGTCCAACTCCTCCATGTGAACACTCATCTCCACCTGAGTCCATTTCATAACACCATAGAGATTCATCACTTCAACCATTGTGAAATTCCATCACCAAAATACCTATAACAACAACTACATCTTCTCAAACCCATCTGCTCAACTTCAATCTCATCTCAGATTCGAGCCCCTAGCCATAACCACAGTACTCAGCCATAACTCCATTTCCCTACAAATTGAGCTGCACAGTATTACCAGAATTTAACCCATCTCCACGAGTTCTTCTCAACCACCATCTAGCCCTAGTTCACTACCAGAGCCACCAAATTTCATCTCAATCACCCATTTCTTCCATTACTCACCAAACCCATGTTCTTAAATCTTCTCAACATCACAGAAATTTCATGAATCTCTCAAATCGAACCCACAAGCAGCAGCATCACCATCTTAACAGAGACAACTTGTATTCATACTTCTCCTCTCTTCTATCTTTCACTCTAATCCCGTGAATATCAGCATCACAGCAAAACCCTAACCTAAATTTCATCTCTGAATTCCCAGCAGAAAACCCCCATTCAATCTTCAGTTCTCTATCTCTTTCTCATCCCATCACCAAAAGTGATAGATTCATATCTCCCTTCTCTGAATTTCAGGTGAAAAATCTCTCTACGTGGTTCAATTGATCACCAACAGAATCAAACCTTCCCCCAATTTCAAATAACATCCGCATGCATTTTCTTTCTTCTAAGAGTTTGAGAATAATGATTGGGAAATAATGCTTACTGAAATCTAGGGTTTGGTAATGACTAAAATTGATATTGGTACCCTATACCACTGGATAAGGGCCAACCATTCCATACATGTCTTTTCAGTTCCAGATAAGTGACACCTTAATTCGTCGACCCAACTGTCAGTTACGGGAAACTGACAGCTCTTTCTTTGCCTCTACCTTGCACAACCTAGCCCGCTCCAAGTATAGATCGCATGTGAACTGACCTTTTCGCCTTTTTCGCTCTAAATGAGTGATTTCTTATCCTTTCTTTTCAAAAGAATCCATCGCACCTGATATCTCAAAACTAAACATAAGAGATGCAATTCCCAATGATAATAGAAAAGAAAGCATAAATACTAGATATAAAATTAGGTGTTTTACAACACCTATCACATAGGCATTGTTATGCCATATTGCGGACCAAACATGCGTCACTTGGATGCATTTCGACGGAACGACCTTTACGGACTAGGCCATTTCCATTATTTCTTGGCCACGGCCATGCAAACATGTTGTCTTAAGTTTCCGTCCCTTCGTGGATGAACTACGGTCTGTGGTTGTAGTTGCAGGATTTTCTACACTACACCCTTGTCAAGAATCTATGAAAACTAAGTCATAATTGTGACTGAACAACAACACTTTTATTAATTCACTTTCAGGAAGATTTACAAGAAATATTAAAACTCAGAAGTACAACTTTCTTTCTGGAGTTTCTCTCTCCTCAAAATTCTCTCAGCTCTCAAAAATGCATCATCATTTTCTGGATCTATCGTGCCATTTATATAGAGATTTACATAATGGATGACAGAAAAGTTTTCCTCCTATTTCGGATATATTCTGTGACCTTATCGCGATCGTTACAATATTTCTCTATCGCAAGCATGATGACCATCGCAGGATCAGTCTTATTCTTCTTTTACTTCTTCCATCGTCAGTTTCTTTTAGTTGTTCTGTAACGCTCGTGAAATGTCGTTGAAGAATTGTCAGTGACGCTCGTAGAAATGTTGTTAATATCACAGGAATAGTGTTGTAGCGATATTCTGGTACTACATCTTGCCTCTTCTCATGTCTTTTCTGCGAAGAAGAGAAGATATGAGAATCTAAAATGCCATAATTGCTTATCTTTTCAGATTTCTTCGTCCTTCGCCAGCTGTTTTCACGAATCTTTTCTTCTAATAAATTTTTGACACGTCTTCTGTAACCGCTACGATCTGACCACCCACGTCTCTTCTTTGCATTAATTGCTTTCATCTTCTTCGAGAAATTTCTTCTTCTGTAAATACTCTTCTCATTCCTCTCCTTTTTCTCTTTTACTTTATTCTTTCTTCTCTTCGTATTCTCTCTGCAATTTTTACTGTTCTTCCGCGAATTGCGCTTCTATAACAACTGTGATTTATTCTTTCATTCCCATACTCAAAAATGGTTGCTGCTGGTGCTAAAAATTTGAAGGCCTTCAATGGAATGCGCGAGAAACTCAGACTTAAAGGTTTTAACTTATCTTTGATTCCAGAACAAGATTCCAAATCATAACTTTCCCTTAAACTATTTACTATGACCAATGTTCTCGCGAGAAAATCATAGTATCGCTAGGACAACTTGAAGCTGGTCTTCCCATCCCTCTTTATGATCCTGAGCTTCCGCTGTTTTATCAAATAATTTCTGACTAGAGATTCTCACGAGCAATATACCAATTAGGTGGGGATTGCATCAGATTACTACTTTAATATGCTTCTCGTGGCGCTGGTAAAGGAACTCGCTATCCCAAGGATCCAAAGAATCCTTTGTTCAAAGATGTCCCAATTGTTTCTTGCGATTATACTGTGGACAACGTTTTTGTAAACTATAGTATTGTCCCAATGAAGAGGGATAGTACATGTTGGGGTGTTCGTTAGAAGAAAGATAAGGTCGCTGGTGACACTGCTCTTATGATGGATATTGACTTTCATACATCTACTAACCAAGGTCCTCGTCATTCTAGCGATGACAAGTGGTTCATCTTCCCATTAAGTCTTGAAGGTCCTTATATATCTGGTTCTCGCGAACTTCCCGCGAATCTTGTAGAATATCAACCCTGGGTCTTCAACTGGCCTGAAAGATCTAAAGAAGTATATTCTCTCAACTTTTCATGTTATTATTTATTGTCTTCTTTATATTCTCGCTAACTTTTCTGATTTTTCTCAGATTGATAGAATGAAACTCAGATATCAAACTCTTAGGAAACCCAACATTCTCTTGGCTCTGAGATATTTTATAGATGAAGTAAGAAATATTTCTTCATAAATTTTAACAATATATTGTTGCCCCTATTTCTTATCTTCATCTGTGCTCGCAGGAAATCGAAGAATTAGAACCACTGCCTCCTCCAAAAATCAAGGAGAAATCTCGAAAGGAACCATCTAGGAAATCTATAAAAGAGAAGTCTACTACTTCTTCTAGGGGAAGATCTTCTGCCCCTCGCAATAATGAATCTAGCGATCCTCCACTAAAGAAATTAAAAACTCATCCTTCTTCTTCTTCAACTCCTCAAATAATTCCAAAGAATCCCAGTGTTGTTCTTGATAAGGATATTGACGAGGAGTTTAATATTGGCGGTTTTCCTTCAATAAGAAATTCTTCTTCTTCTGATTCTTCAATGACTCATATATCTAGGATTTTTAGTGATATCTCCCACAGCATGACTTCTAATGATGAGGATGAAATGATTGAAAAGACATTCCAAGCTCTCTCTCAAGTTTGTGATGCTCCTATTTTAGTGGATAATGATTCTCTCCAAGGAATCTCAAGATCGCTGACTCCCAGTATTTTGAATTCTCTTGGTTCCTTGGTATGTTTTCATCTCTTCAATTTGTTCATATTTTCTTTATCGCTAGGTTTTTATTTATTTCTTTTCTTCGCAGGTTGGAAGAGCTTCTTTTGCTGTTGCTTCTGACTTAGATAAAAGATGCGTCAACGCTGAAGAGAAAGTAGCTAAAGTTCGCCAGGATAAGGAAAAACTAGAGTCTGAAAATATAGAGCTTCGCAAGAAGAATAAACAATTAGAGACAGAAGCTTCTGCTAAATAAACAAAAGATCATTAATCTTGATAGAGCTAACCAACAACTCTATGGTATGACTGATTTCCCATCTTTCTTAATTCCTTTTATTCTATCGCGGCTTATTCAAGCAATCACTTTTAACTTGCAGATGTTTATGGTCTTACTGACGAGGCTATAATCTTTCAAACTTTCCCTGAACCTGTAGATGACCATACTCTTCTTACTAGTCTTAATAATTCCTTAAGTAATTTCTCAGATGATAAGATTAACTCCCTCGCCATAGACGAACTTAGATCCAAGTTTAATCTCTTAAAACTTGAACACAGATTCAATTTAGGCTTGACTGACAAATATAGGCGCCTTTATTTTGATTCAAAGAAAGAAATAGATAAATTAAGGCAGAAGAATAGCGATCTTATTGACGAGAAGGATCTTTCCATAAAAAAGGGATCTAAAACCTTGGCAGATTTTCATAAAACTCTCCTTGACGTTCAAATGGTCAGAGATAAACTTATCAGGATCATAAAGAGGGATGGGAAGACCAGCTTCAAGTTTTCCTAGCGATACTATGATTTTCTCGCGAGAACATTGGTCATCAGTAAATAGTTTAAGGGAAAGTTCTGATTTGGAATCTTGTTCTGGAATCAAAGATAAGTTAAAACCTTTAAGTCTAAGTTTCTCGCGCATTCCATTGAAGGCCTTCAAATTTTTAGCACCAGCAACAACCATTTTTGAGTATGGGAATGAAAGAATAAATCACAGTTGTTATAGAAGCGCAATTCGCGGAAGAACAGTAAAAATTGCAGAGAGAATACGGAGAGAAGAAAGAAGAAAGTAAAAGAGAAAAAGGAGAGGAATAAGAAGAGTATTTATAGAAGAATAAATTTCTTGAAGAACATGAAGGCAATTAATGCAAAGAAGAGACGTGGGTGGTCAGATCGCAGCGATTACAGAAGACGTGTCAAAAATTTATTAGAAGAAAAGATTCGTGAAAACAGCTGGCGAAGGACCAAGAAATCTGAAAATATAAGCAATTATGGCATTTTAGATTCTCAGATCTTCTCTTCTTCGCAGAAAATACATGAGAAGAGGCAAGATGTAGTACCAGAATATCGCTACAACACTATTCCTGCGATATTAACAACATTTCTACGAGCGTCACTGACAATTCTTCAACGACATTTCACGAGCATTACAGAAAAACTAAAAGAAACTGACGATGGAAGAAGTAAAAGAAGAATAAGACTGATCCTGCGATGGTCATCATGCTTGCGATAGAGAAATAGTGTAACGATCGCGATAACATCACAGAATAGATCCGAAATAGGAGGAAAACTTAGCTATCATCCATTATGTAAATTTCTATATAAAGGGCACGATAGATCCATAAAATGATGATGCATTTTTGGGAGCTGAGAGAATTTTGAGGAGAGAGAAACTCTAGAAAGAAAGTTGTACTTCTGATTTTTAATATTTCTTGTAAATATTCCTGAAAGTGAATTAATAAAAGTGTTGTTGTTCATTCACAATTATGACTTAGTTTTCATAGATTCTTGACATGGGTGTAGTGTAGGAAATCCTGCAACTACAGTGGTTGATCCCTTTAGAGTAGGGAAGGGTACGTAGGAAGCCGTAATGAGTTGTAGCATTACCGGTCCAGCACTTTGTCGCTCATATCATCTAATTGGAAGATGATTGCGACATTCGGGCCTCTCATATCATATGGCTCGATAACTCGATGTAAGAGATCATTGTGGTCAAACTTGATGAGGATAGTTGCATTCCATTCACTGGATGCTCATACTTCCTACAAAGGCATTCGACATAGGCTTAAAACCCAAGTATCGTAATTTACCTCAATAGGAGTCCATTTTGATGGGAAAAGGCCCAAAGATCAAGAGATGTTGATTCATAGATCCACATGGTCACCAGAATTTGGCCAAATTCTATCGTTTATGGCTTCAAAAGGCTGTTTTTGTCGTATTAAGAAAGTTTTTATTTTCTTAACAAATCCTTTTCAGAACAAGGGTAAGTTGAAATGGTGTGGAAGCTTAAATAGACGCATCAATCTCCACGAGCATTTACCAAGCTTTAAGGATCGGATCGTAGCTTCATCATGGCACATCCGGGAAGTTACGGCCTGCGGGGAAACGCGCCAAAGGCGTAATTTTCCGATCTGTCACAGTTCATATCAGAGCAAGTTCCGATAAAATACTAGGGACTGTGCGGAGTGGACTCGTCGAACGAGTATTTTTCCTTCAAATGGAAATAACGTCGAAGAGTAGGCCAACTTTTGCGCGGAAAGAATTTGTAACTGTGAGTTTGCCTGTCCAAATTGGCACCCCACTTACGAGTGGATATCCAGAAGACTGTTTGAGATGGTGGGTAGACAATGGGACTGATCATCCCTACACGTTGGAAACTGGCCAATGGTGTGCGTTTTTCGGCCTGGATAGCATCCCACTTACGAGTGGAAACCTGGATGACCGTCAAGGACGGTGGACAACTGGAAGATGTTCCACACAATACTACATGTTGTAGGAATTAATCTTGTGAACTTTAGGGACTCCTGAGTGTGTAGTATGGGATGCACATTTAGGATGCCTAGTCGAGATATCCTCTTGGCACTGGCCAATTGAGATTCTTGGTGAAGTTATGGACTCTTTTTGGATTCCTGGGCATGCGGTATGGGATGTGTGCTCAGAAGTTCCTAAATGATGTTCCATGACAAAATTGAAGAAACCCTTGATTTCTGAGCATCTAGTATGAGACTTTTGGTCAGGAATACAGACCGAAGATCTTGTCCACAATAGTTTTGTTTTGAATTTCTTGGACGAAATTCTTTAAAGGGGTGAATAATGTAACACCCCGTGTTTTTACCATGGCGCATGCTGAAAGATGCGCCATTGCCTGATACGAATCTTCATCCAAAGCTTCCATTACGTAGGAAAAAGAACATTGACCCTTGGCCAATGCGTTAACAATGTTTGGCAAACATGGATGGACGTCGGGTTGGCAGCGGACGACCAACATTGCCGGATATCGGGTTGGCCATGGACGGCCAACATGGCCGGACATCGGGTTCGCAGCGGACGACCAACATGGGTGGAGATCGGGTTGGCAGCGGACGGCCAACATGGATGGATATCGCTGTTTACCAAGGTGGTAAGGTGCGTCCATCACGTCTTGGGGAGTTGATGAATGATTTTTGGTCCCCCAATTTAAGTTGTAAAAGTGTTATTTTTACATATATAGGGAGGGGTAGTTGGCCGATGGTGCATATGCGGACTATGGACCAAGTAAGATTCATAGTTTAGCCTGAAGATTATAAATGATGCCTAAGGCTCATTTATAGTTGCATAGCCTCGCAAAGAAGGCATTTCTATGCCATGTTGAGGACCAAACATACGTCACTTGGATGCATTTCGACGGAACGACCTTTACGGACTAGGCCATTTCCATTATTGCTTAGCCACGGCCATGCAAACATGTTGTATTAAGTTTCTGTCCCTTCGTGGATGAACTACGGTCTGTGGTTGATCCCTTTAGAGTAGGGAAGGGTATGTAGGAAGCCGTAATGAGTTGCAGCATTACCGGTCCAGCACTTTCTCGCTCATATCATCTAATTGGGAGATGATTGCGAAATTCTAGCCTATCATATCATCTGGCTCGTTAACTTGATATAAGAGATGATTGTGGCCAAACTTGATGAGGCTAGTTGCATTCCATTCACCAGATGATCATACTTCCTACCAAGGCGTTCGACATAGGCTAAAAACCCGAGTGTCATAATTTAGCTCAAGAGGAGTCCATTTTGATGGAAAACGTCCCAAAGATCAAGACATGTCGATCCATAGATCCACATGGTCGCCAGAATTTGGCCAAATTCCATCGTTTAGGGCTTCAAAAGGACGTTTTTTCCGTATTAAGAATTTTTTTATTTCATTAACAAATCCTTTGCAAAACAAGGGTAAGTTGGAACGGTGTGGAAGCTTAAATAGATGCATCATGCTCCACGAGCATGCTTCCAAGGGCAGATGAACGTGCATTTGCCAATCTTTAAGGCTCGGATCGTAGCTTCATCATGGCGCATCCGGGAAGTTACTGCGTGCGGGAAAACACGCCAAATACGTAATTTTCCGGTCCGTCACAGTTCGTATCAAAGAAAGTTCTGATAAAACACTAGGGATTGTGTGGAATGGACTCATCAAATGAATATTTTTATTCAAAGGGAAATAAAGTTGGAGAGTAGGCCAACTTTTGCGCGGAAAAAGTTTGTAACTGTGAGTTTGCCTGTCCTAAGTGGCACCCCACTTACGAGTGGATATACGGAAGACTGCCTGAGATGGTGGGTAGACAATGGGACTGATCATCCATACACATTGGCAACTATCCAATGGTGTGCGTTGTCAGGGCAGGCTAGAATCCCACTTACGAGTGGCAACCTGGATGACCGTCAGGGACGGTGGACAACTGGAAGCTGTTCCACACAGTACTACATGTTGTTGGAATCAATCTTGTGAATTTTAGGGACTCCTGAGTGTGTAGTATGGGATGCACATTTAGGATACCTAGTCGAGAAATCCTCTTGGCACTAGCCAATTGAGATTCTTGGTGAAGTTGTGGACTCTTTTTTGATTCGTAGGCATACGGTATGGGATGTGTGCTCAGAAGGTCCTAGATGATGTTCCATGACAAACTTGAAGAAACCCTTGATTTCTGAGCATCTGGTATGAGACTTTTGGTCAGGAATACAGACCGAAGATCTTGTCCACAATAGTTTTGTTTTGAATTTCTGGGACGAAATTCTTTAAAAGGGTGAATAATGTAACACCCCGTGTTTTTACCATGGCGCATGCTGAAAGATGCGCCATGTCCTGATACAAAGCTTCATCCAAAGCTTCCCTTGCATAGGAAAAGGAACATTGACCCTTGGCCAATGCGTTGATAATGATCGGCCAACATGGCTGGACGTCGGGTTGGCATCGGACGGCCAACATGGCTGGACGTCGGGTTGGCATCGGATGGCCAACATGGCTATATATTGGGTTGGCAGCGAACGGCCAACATGAATGGACATCGGGTTGGCAGCGGACGGCCAACATGGCCGGATATCGGGTTGGCAGCGGACGTCCAACATGTCCGAAGATCGGGTTGGCAGCGTACGGCCAACATGGCTGGACATAGTTGTTGGCCAGGGTGGTAAGGTGCGTCCATCACGTCTTGAATGATTTTTGGTCCCCTAATTTAAGTTGGAAAAATGTCATTTTTACGTATATAGGGAGGGGTAGTTGGTCGATGGTGCATATGCGGACTATGCACCAAGTAAGCTTCATATCTTAGCCGGAAGAGTATAAATGATGCCTAAGGCTGATTTATAGTTGCGTAGCCTCGCGAAGTGGGAATTAGATGCTTAGGAATCGTTATTCCATATTGCATACGAAATATCCATCACTTGGATGCATTTCGATGGAACGGCCTATACGAACTAGGCAATTTCCATTACTGCTTGGCCACGGCCATGCAAACATGTTGCCTTAAGTTTCTGCCCCTTCGTGGATGAACTACGGTATGTGCTTGATCCCTTTAGAGTAGGAAAGGGTACGTAGGCATCCGTAATGAGTTGCAGCATTACCGGTCCAACACTTTGTCGCTCATATCATCTGATTGGGAATTGATTGCGATATTCTGGCCTCTCATATCATCTGGCTCGGTAACTCGATGCAAGAGATGATTGTGGCCAAACTTGATGAGTCTAGTTGCATTCTATTCACTGGATGCTCATACTTCCTATCAAGGCGTTCGACATAGGTGTCATGTACCTGAGTACAATGACAAGGGGTGGATAGATTTGAGGATAAACCTCTCCCAATTCCGAAGAATTGAGTGTCTCTGGTTCACGAAGAACACAGCCTAAGAACAAAGTTCTATTTGGATTAATAATTTGATAACTCTTCATTATAAATTGATTTTGCTTATAACGTGAGAGAAATCTAACCTAGCATCTAAAGGCTATAATCCCACCAGATGTTTACATCTAACTCACTCTTTACAAGTGATAAACACACCCACTCATAACTAAAGGCTACCAATCACAAGTACTAACACTAAATACTAACAAGTAAAATGATAAGGGTGCTCCCATATGACACCGAGAACATGACATTACTTTCCCCTTCAAAACATCCTTGTCCTCAAGGATCGAATTAGAGCTGCATTTATTTTTTCGAAAGTCGTGCCACTAGGGAACTGCATACCATGTAACCGCTGCTCAAGCTTTGGTTGATTGTCATCTTTCACGATTTTTTTGGTCCCTCATGTTTCCGATGATGGACTGGTGGAGCTCCAACTGTTGTGTAAGTTTCCTTGAGATAACTGCATAGATCGTTTCAACAATATTTGGATTTTTCCTATCTGCACAACTCCCTGATTTGTAAGAATTACTTGAATTATCTGTCTGACTATGGTATCAACTCCCAATGCACTAATAAATTAATAATCCCAGTAACTGTTGGTTCAAGTGTAGATATAAATTCTTGACCGATTGCTGATCTTGTATGGGTCCATTTAGGATACCTTGTGAATTTTAGGGACTCCTGAGTGTGTAGTATGGGATGCACATTTAGGATACCTAGTCGAGATATCCTCTTGGCACTAGCCAATTGAGATTCTTGGTGAAGTTGTGGAATCTTTTTTGATTCGTAGGAATACGGTATGGGATGTGTGCTCAGAAGGTCCTAGATGATGTTCCATGACAAACTTGAAGAAACCCTTGATTTCTGAGCATCTGGTATGAGACTTTTGGTCAGGAATACAGACCGAAGACCTTGTCCACAATATTTTTGTTTTGAATTTCAGGGACGAAATTCTTTAAAAGGGTGAATAATGTAACACCCCGTGTTTTTACCATGGCGCATGCTGAAAGATGCGCCATGTCCTGATACAAAGCTTCATCCAAAGCTTCCCTTGCATAGGAAAAGGAACATTGACCCTTGGCCAATGCGTTGATAATGATCGGCCAACATGGCTGGACATCGGGTTGGAAGCGGACGGCCAACATGGCTGGATATCGGGTTGGAAGCGAACGACCAACATGAATGGACATCGGGTTGGCAGCGGACGACCAACATGGCCGGATATCGGGTTGGCAGCGGACGTCCAACATGTACGAAGATCGGGTTGGCAGCGGACGACCAACATGGATGGACATCGTTTTTGGCCAGGGTGGTAAGGTGCGTCCATTACGTCTTGAATGATTTTTGGTCCCCTAATTTAAGTTGGAAAAATGTCATTTTTACATATATAGGGAGGGGTAGTTGGTCGATGGTGCATATACGGACTATGCACCAAGTAAGCTTCATATCTTAGCCGGAAGAGTATAAATGATGCCTAAGGCTCATTTATAGTTGCGTAGCCTCGCGAAGAGGGAATTAGATGCTTAGGAATCGTTATTCCATATTGCATACGAAACATCCATCACTTGGATGCATTTCGATGGAATGGCCTATACGGACTAGGCCATTTCCATTATTGCTTGGCCACGGCCATGCAAACATGTTGCCTTAAGTGTCTGCCCCTTCGTGGATGAACTACGGTATGTGCTTGATCCCTTTAGAGTAGGGAAGGGTATGTAGGAATCCGTAATGAGTTGCAGCATTACCGGTCCAACACTTTGTCGCTCATATCATCTGATTGGGAATTGATTGCGATATTCTGGCCTCTCATATCATCTGGCTCGGTAACTCGATGCAAGAGATGATTGTGGCCAAACTTGATGAGGCTAGTTGCATTCTATTCACTGGATGCTCATACTTCCTATCAAGGCGTTCGACATAGGTGTCATGTACCTGAGTACAATGACAAGGGGTGGATAGATTTGAGGATAAACCTCTCCCAATTCCGAAGAATCGAGTGTCTCTGGTTCACGGAGAACACAGCCTAAGAACAAAGTTCTGTTTGGATTAATAATTTGATAACTCTTCATTACAAATTAATTTTGCTTATAACGCGAGAGAAATCTAACCTAGCATCTAAAGGCTATAATCCCACCAGATGTTTACATCTAACTCACTCTTTACAAGTGATAAATATACCTACTCATAACTAAAGGCTACCAATCACAAATAACACTAAATACTAACAAGTAAAATGATAAGGGTGCTCCCATATGACACCGGGTACATGACATTACTTTCCCCTCCAAAACATCCTTGTCCTCAAGGATGGAATTAGAGCTGCATTGATTTTCCTCAAAAGTCGTGCCACTAGGGAACTGCAGACCATGTAACCGCTGCTCAAGCTTTGGTTGATTGTCATCTTTCACGATTTTTTTGGTCCCTCATGTTGCCGATGATGGACTGGTAGAGCTCCAACTGTTGTGTAAGTTTCCTTGAGATAACTGCATAGAGATTTTCAGCAATATTTGGACTTTTCCTATCTGCACAACTCCCTGATTTGTAAGAATGACTTGAATTATCTGTCTGACTATGGTATCAACTCCCAATGCACTAATAAATTAAGAATCCCAGTAACTGTTGGTTCAAGTGTAGCTATAAATTCTTGACCGATTGCTGATCTTGTATGGGTCCACACCATGAGTGTATCCATATTTCTAACCATGGCCAGAGCATTCACCTCTCTGTCTTCTTCTTTGCAAGGAATTACATAAGCTTGTGAGAGTACATTTTTAATCTCAACCCTTCTTTCTCTAACTGACATAGGAGCAACTGTAGGATATTTTTTAACAGGTTGCTTGAGGCCCATCATCGCAGGTAGCATCCACATAGTTATACTAAGGATGCCAACCTTCCATACTCTAGGTGACGTAACATTTTTCTCACCCCAGAAACATAACAATTGAGAACAACATGATAGAAAATATATAGTTACCTTATTACTCATTTGTCCGACTTGAATGATTTTAGAGATATCTTGTATAAATATTGAACAACTCCAGCTCAAAAGATAACCCAATCGTGTGAGAAATGGAAAAAGAAGCGTGTATATTTGCTTAAATTCAAGGAAGACAGTTTGTGCTACATCTCTATGTTCATGCGAACCAACACCAACCCCCAGCAATTCATCATAAAGGACAACAGATAAACCAAATTGAATCTGCAACAGACCATCATCTGTAGCACCAACACTCATAAAATGAAAGTTCCCTGATATGTTTGCATGCATTTTTCCTCTATCAAACAACCAACGACCGTAACTAGTAGTACTAGGTGCTCTCATAAAATGAAAGTTCCCTGATATGTTTGCATGCATTTTTCCTCTATCAAACAACCAACGACCGTAACTAGTAGTACTAGGTGCTCCAGGTAGCTCAATGAAAATCCATTTAATACCACTAGCCTTACCCAAACTCCATAAAATTGTGGAGACCAATTTGAATTTCCACATCAACAAGACTAACATCCTTAATATATTGGGAATGTGAAGCATAGTGAGTATGGACTGAGTTCCCACTATCCGTGCAAAGTGTTTAGTCGAGTGATGACTAGTATTTAGAAGAAATTGTAAACACCATAGTTGATAGCAGTAAAGATTTTTTTTTTGAGCATAATGCAGGTAGCAGAGAACAACACCTATGACATGGTACATAAATGACTGGGTATACTTTTCCGGAATGAAGAACTCATAAGTAAACCACAGATAATGCAAGGAGAAGCTTACTCTTAAGAATTTAAAGAAGCTTCCTGGAAGTATGCGCATCAACATAGAAGTATATTCTTGGAACCAAAATTAATCATGTATTGTTGTGAAGCTGGCAGTCGCTTGGGTGGACAACCTACCCTTTAAACTCTTCACGGATATTCTCAACACACCATAATGCTTCCTTTAATTAAGATGAAACTTCAGTGATCGAATATGAGGAAGTATAATATTAGCATGATACTCATTTGGAACCAGCAAAAGTGAGAATTCTGCACCTCTACTAAGATTGCACACAATAGTATTATTCATATTTCTAAACCATTTCATGGCTTTCTCGACCATATATTTCCTTAAGAGCTGAGTTACTACTGAATTCTAGTATGTAGTACCCTACTGGTAACAAGGAAGAGAGTATCGAGTGGAAACAATTGTGAAAAGACCCGTCACCTTGGAGTACTAATCTGTTACTAAAACTGTCTCATGTAATTGAAAACTCTCACAAGATGTAGATTTGAGAAAATAAAAGTGCAAGAAGAACCCAATTCTCGACAGGTAAAATTGAGTGCTAGAAATTATGGGAACTGAGAGTATACGCACTAAAATAAATTTAAACTCCTTCACAAGAATCTTCAGCTCATGAGTTTCATCAAGACAACCACCTGCAATCCTTAGTAACATAAACCAGATAACTTCTGTAATAGAAGGTCAGTGTGTGATCCCTTCACCAATGTTACCATCTTGAACTAACACCAAGGCGACGGACTGAATAAGCAACAAATATAGTGTACATCCCTGATTAAGAACTAATATGCGAACATATTTCCCATAGCATTCAATCCTTAAAATTGAACACACAATGTATACCAACGAAACAAAAGTAGCTATCTTTAAAGAGAATTCATAAACACCATCAAAATAAGGAAACCTTTCCAGAAGTTTAATTTATTTCCCACAATCAAATAGTACTCGAGAATAATCTGAAAGAATGGGTGAACAATACTTACACAATAGCTTGCGGTGATTAATGACCAACTCCTTCAAACTTTGGTGTTTCTCACAACTAATGTCCGTACTCATAACCTTTGTAGTTTGAAAATTCACCTCATCAGGTAAATCTTCATCTTCATCGAAGAAAAACGACAAAATGAGCAATTCTAAATCGAGGTAATCATCATCTTCTTCAGTTTCTGTAGTACCATAATATCGCTACAACACTATTCCTGCGATATTAACAACATTTATACGAGCGTCACTGGCAATTCTTCAACGACATTTCACGAGCGTTACAGAACAACTAAAAGAAACTGACGATGGAAGAAGTAAAAGAAGAATAAGACTGATCCTGCGATGGTCATCATGCTTGCGATAGAGAAATATTGTAACGATCGCGATAAGATCGCAGAATAGATCCAAAATAGGAGGAAAAATTAGCTGTCATCCATTATGTAAATCTCCATATAAAGGGCACGATAGATCCAGAAAAGGATGATGTATTTTTGAGAGCTGAGAGAATTTTGAGGAGAGAGAAACTCCAGAAAGAAAGTTGTACTTCTGAGTTTTAATATTTCTTGTAAATCTTCCTGAAAGTGAATTAATAAAAGTGTTGTTGTTCATTCACAATTATGACTTAGTTTTCATAGATTCTTAACAAGGGTGTAGTGTAGGAAATCCTGCAACTACATTTTGGCGCCCGAAACAGGGAATGAATTAACGAAAATAGAAGAAAGGGCGAAGAAGAAGATACAAATTGTTCAAGATTAGGGAAATCATAAAGTAAATCGGTGAGAAAATTGAAGGAAGAATGATCAGAATCAAAAAGGATTGTAGAAAATTGAAAGGTGATGTAATAACAAAAGAAATGATTGATATATTTCATGAAAATATCAAGGGAAGGATACATAAACGGGATTTTGATGGAATGAAGATTATGACAGTAGAGAAGATATCATCATTGAAAGATTGGGAAAAACGAGAAATCACGTTTACAGCGGCAGAAATACCAGGAGAAGATTCAAGTCATACATCTCCATTGGTGGTCACAGTAACCACTATACCAATGAGAAAGGAGAAATCGATAAAATCTGAAGAAGAATGGGCTATGGATAGAACTTTAGTAGACACAGGAAGTTCTGTAGACATGATATTTTATCATACCTTCAAGAAGATGGGATATAAGGATGAATAAATGTCTCATTCAACGTATTATGTTCATGGCTTTGGAAAGTCTATAACAGAACCTAAAGGCGAGATAATGGTACGAATTCCACTAGGAGAAATTGAAACACAAATATCATTATGTGTGGTAGATGTGGAATCGCCGTACAATATGATACTGGGAAGACCGTGGATACACACAATCAGGGCTGTGGCGTCAACATTACATCAATGTGTTAAATTTCCTATGCCTAGTGGAATTGGAGAAATTAGAGGAGATGTGAATTTCGCGAGATTGTGCTACCAAATTGAAGTAAGAAATTGTGAAGAACGTCCAAAGCTACGAAAAGCTCGCAGAAAATTAAACTGAGAAGCAAAGAAAGAAGAGGAATTTAAAATTTACATGATAAGGGAAAAAGAAGGAAAAGGGATACCAAGTGAAGTTTCGCGAGAAGGAGATGAGTTTGCGAGAGTTATGAAAACGTCAACACCAATGGGAGAACCTGAAGCCAGCTACATTGCTGCTGAACCAACAAAAGAAATAAATATTGGAAGTAAAGAAGAACCTAAAATGCTGAAAATTGGGACTAGAATGGAGGCAGATGAGGAAGAAAGAACTATAAATTTTTTGCGAGAATATGCAGATATCTTCGCGTGGAACATGGATGAGATGTCAGGGATAGACCGTCAATAGCATGTCATAAATTAGAAATCAACAAAAACATAAGACCATTTAAGCAGAGAATATGGAAGATCGCAACAACATATCATTCTCAAATAGAATAAGAATTACAGAAGATGCTTGACGCAGGAATTATAAGACAAGCAAAATATCCAGAATGGATTGCAAACATGGTGGTGGTCCCAAAGAAGAACAAAGGGATAAGAATTTTCATAGGTTTTACGGATCTAAACAAGGCATGTCCAAAAGATAGTTTTCTGTTGCCAGATATTCCACAAATGGTTGAATCAGCAGCAGGGAACGCAAAAATATCATCATTGGTTGGGTATAAAGGATATAATCAAATCCCTCTCGCTGAAGAAGATCAAGAACATACCGCATTTTTTGCTCCAAAAGGATTATATTGTTATACAAAGATGCCATTTGGCTTACGAAATGCTGGTGCAACGTATCAAAGAATGATGGAAAAGGTGTTTGCAAAGTGGATCCACAAAACATTAGAAGTGTATGTAGATGATATGCTGATCAAAATCAAAGAAGCTGAGAATCATGTCCAATATTTGAGAGAGATTTTCGATCAAATGCGGCAATTCAATATTAAAGTGAATCCTGATAAGTGTACCTTTGGAGTAACTTCAGGGAAATTTTGGGATATATTGTGTCAAAAGGGGGAATACAATTTGATCCAGAAAAGGTGCAAGAAATTCGCGATATGCCAACTCCTGCGACGGTAAAAGATGTGCAAAAACTAAATGGACTCTTAGCCTCGCTAGGAAGGTTCATTTCGCGATCTTCAGACAAGTGTAAACATTTTTTTGATATACTCAAGAAGGGAACAAAATTCAAGTGGACATATGAATGCGAAAATGCTTTTCAAGGAATAAAAGAACATTTGGCAAGTATATCTATATTCCAGAAAGCTGAACCGGGAGAAGAATTATTGATTTATCTCGCAACAACACCATATGCGTTAAGTGCTGTGTTATTGCGAGTAGACGCAGGGGTAGAAAAACCAATTTATTATATCAGCAAAACATTTAATTTAGCAGAGAGAAATTATTCAAAGATTGAGAAACTAATTCTAGCATTGGTACACGCAACCTTTAAGCTTCGAATTTACTTCCAAGCGCATAAGATCAAAGTGTTAACGAGAGTGCCAATTGAATCGGTGATGAAAAATTCAAAAATATCAGTCAGAGTTGAGAGATGGAATGCGCAAGTAGGGCATTTTGATATTCAATATGAAATTCTATCTTCGCCAAAATCACAAGTTATCGCAGATTTCTTAGATGAATTTCCTTTAGAAGATGACGAAGCTGTAGAAGAGATGATGGATATAGAAAAAGAACATGGAGACCCAAAAGAGCTATTAACAGAACCTGACAGATGGGAAATATTAGTGGATGGATCGTCAAATGGAGAAGGAAATAGGATTGGAGTGTTTTTCATTTCACCAGAAGGAGAAAAAACAGCTTTTTCATTTAGATTGGAATTTGCATCCACTAATAATGAGACAAAATATGAAGCTGTAATCCATGCATTGAAGTTTGCGATAGAAATGAAGTTGGAAAATGCTAGAATCACCAGTGATTCACAATTGGTTATTCGCCAGATAAAGGTAGAGTATACCACAAATGAACCATCTTTGAAGAAGTACAAAAAAATTGTTGAAGCATTGTCTGCGAGAATTCCAAAAATAAAATGGAGACACATATCATGGAAAGATAATAGGCTTGAAGATGCCTTTGCTTTCATATCAAGTATGATGACGAACCCACTTGCAAGATGCATAAAAATTCAAACACTTTTGCAATCGGCGATAAACAAAGAAGAAGAAGAGGTAGATGTAATGATGGTAGAATCTGGCGAGGAAGAAATAGGGAATAATGCTATAGATTGGCGATCAGATCTTTATGCTTATTTGGCGAGAGGAGAAATCCCTAGAAATCGATTAGAAGAACATAAATTAAAAACTAGAGCAACCAATTATGAACTAAGAGATGGAGTATTATATCGCAGATCATTTAATGTACCATCGCTAAGATGTTTGACGAGAGAAGAAGGACAAAAGGTGTTAAAAATGTTGCATAGTGGTGATGCTGGTAATCACAACGGGGGTAGATCTTTGGCATATAAAACAAAGATGCAGGGTTATTATTGGCCATATATGCATGAGGATGCAAAATAACTTTCAAGGCGTTGTGAAGATTGTCAGCGATTTGGGAAGAAGATACATGCACCAGGAGCACCATTATCATCTTCGTCAAGCGTATGGCCTTTTGGAAAATGGGGATTAGATATTGTGGGACCATTTGTGCCTGGTTCTGTACAAAGAAGATATTTAATCGTTGCTACAGATTATTTCACAAAATGGGGAGAAGTTAAGGCAGTACAGCACATCCGCGATAAGGATATTTTTACGTTCATATTTGAAAATATAATTTGCAGATTTGGGATCCCAGCACAGTTGATGTCTGATAATGGAAAGCAATTTGAAGGGCATAATATCGAATTGCTTCTTAATGCATTTAAGATAAAATGTGGAAAGTCAACTCCTTTATATCCACAGGCAAATGGTCAGGCTGAGGCAACTAATAAGATAATCGCAGACATCTTGAAAAATAAGTTAGAAGGTTATCACAAATCATGGTGTGAGCAAGTGCATAATTCAATATGGGCATATAATACAACTAGACGAGAGGAAACTGGGATGTCACCTTTCTGTTTAACATATGGATTTGAAGTTGTCCTACCAACAGAGGTCGCTATCCCAACAACAATAAGAGAAGCATGGGAGAAAAACCTAAGTGCTGGCATGATTTTACATGAGTTAGATGAACTAGAAGAAAAGAGAGAAAAAACTCTACACCATATGGAAAACTACCAGCGAAGATTAGCTCGCGAATACAACAAACGAGTCAAGAAACGTCAATTCCAGCCTGGCGATCTAGTTTTGCGAGAAACACCAAAATATCAGAAAGAAAGTGGTGGAAAATTAGCGAGAAAATGGGATGGACCATACATCATTAAAGAGATAATTGGAAATGGAGCATACAAATTAATGGATCCAGAGGGAAGAGATGTTGGTCAAAGACTTGACAGACCATGGAATAGATTGTTTCTAAAAAGGTATTATCAGTAGCAATTTTTGCGAGGTAAGAAATATAAGTGTAAGATGAAACAATTAAAAAATTCTTCTTTCTCTATCATAATTTATGCGAGCATCATCGCAAGAATAGCGAATAAAATTTCGCAGAGATTAAAATAATGGGACGAACCTTTATGGCGTGCACCCTAGTTCGCGAATAAAATTTTGTAAGAGTCAAATGTAAGACTTAATAGCGCGTCATATGAGGGGGTATCTCTTGACATGACTCAGCGATAAGGTTATACCGCTGCTGGAACCTGAGTCATGCAGACGATGGGGTTAAAGAAAACCTATCCGGGAGAGAGATCTTGGATTTCCAACTATATAAGGTTATACCCTGGTTGGACGACCGAGAATATCTTCCAAGAAGTGCAGAGTATGACCAAGGCGCCGAGGTACACGGTTGAGCCAAGGGTGCCCAGATCATACGAAACTCTCTTGCCATCCTTGGTAAGTCTTGGCTACAATGCACTTGGCCTGAAGAAAACCCCACTTAGGGTGCAGTCTTGTAACTATAAGCCATATAGGCGTAAAGGACAAGAGGCTGCGAACACAACTGGTTGTTGGCAAATTCGGATGGGGGGAGCTAGTCTTGTATGGCCGATGTGCCCTCCTTGAAGGGGCAACCAGGGGGAAGATAAGGGAGGCACCCTCCATTAGGGAGCTGATAAGTGTCTTAAGACGTAAATGTCATGGGGCTTTATGATCGCAAGAAAATTTAGGCATGTCATATTGTCGCGTGACGTAAATAATGCAAATGCAACAAGCCACGAGAGAAATGTTAAGATGAGATCAATGGGTTTTTACATAAAAGTGTAAAAACGTCCTGCGATTTCATCGCAAGACGGCAATGTCATAAGGGTAACTTCTTGCGAGAGAATGTATGATTATCATATTGTCGCAAAGATTTTGAAAGAAACATGGATAAGACAAGATCAAAGGGTCTTTACATGCAAATGTTAAGAAATCCTGCGATTTTGTCGCAGATAGAAAAAGTTTGGCAAAATAAGACCTTTAACTAGGAAGGCAAAATAAGACCAAAAGAATAATCTTACAAATTAACTATTCTACTTTAAGATTGTAGGAAACATTCAGCCATCAAAGAATTATATCCAAGAAGCCAAAATTCTTAATATCGCAGATTCCTTCATAATCTTTCAGAACATCGCAGCTATATTTATTATATCACGGATATTTATATAAAGACAGAAGATACAGAAGATCATTCACCATTTCCAGAAAGATAATAAAGGGGCAAATAAGGGAATGGAGAAGTGACATTTCATTATCTTCCTTGAAAAGATTCCAAGAGGACTAAGTTAAAAATTGATATTCCAAAAAGGTTTCAAAAATTACATTACTTGAGAAAGAAGAAGGAAAAGAAAACAAAAGAAAAATTCAAGCCTCGCCAGATTTATTGTTCTTTTCAGATTCATCAACATCATCAGCGTCCTTCTCACCGCGAGCTTCTTCTTCTCTGGATTCTTCATCAGCGATTACTTCTTTTGGAGGACTTTTTTCTTCTTCTTCACCACCTTCTTGATCTTCTTGAGTGGTATTCTCTTCATCATTAGTAAATTCTAACTCTTCATCCATGGGAAGAGGAATTTCATCATCGTCAACCTCTAGAGGAGGGACAGAAACAGGAGAAAGAGAATGGGGAAGCAGAATATTGTTCACGAGAACTTCAGCCCTAAGATGGACTTGGCAAAGAAGAGCTTTTTCACGATTCCTAATTTCTATATTATTAAAGTATTCAAGATAATCAAGTCTTATTTCTGCTTTGTCGTGAGCAATAAAGCAATTAGAAGCAAGAGATTTATTTTCTTTGCGAACTTTATCCAATGTAGCGGTCATATCAGTGATGGTAGAATGAAGATTTCTTTCAGATTCTGCGAGCAACAAAATAAAAAATCAGTTAGACAAGAATCTCACAAGCAACATAATATAAGATTTTATGAGAAGATCAACAAGAGAGGCAGTCAAATGACTACCTTCTTTTTCCGAGGTTAATTTTTGGATTAAAGCAAATAAACAATTCTCCCACTGATTCATGGCATCATCGAATTTATCGCCAACCATACCCTTCAGACGGGATTTCATGTTTTCTTCTTTGTTGCGAATATATGAATTTTCCTTTACCAATGAAGAATGAGATTCCTTTAACTGAGAGCATTGGTCTTGAAGTTCGCTGGCTCTTAAACTAAGAGTTAATCTACCCTTGATAAGCTTATCATTTTTGGCGGCAGATGATTCAGTTAACTCCTTGAGCTCTTTCTTAATAGAGTGAAGAGATTGCTCTTGACTATTACATGTACTTTGAAGATTACTTATTTGCTGCGAGGAAATCGTCATCAAGCTTGAAAATCTATGTTTTTCTTGGGACAAGGTTTTATTCTCATCTGATAAAGATTCCATCGCCAAATTAGCCTTAAAAAACAAATATGAGAGGCGATCAAGCTCGCCACTCAGAAAATTCTTCCTTTGCAATAATTGATTGTTCTCATTAGTAAGATTATTTATGCGATCAATTGAATAAGTGTACATATTGTCTAGTCTAGTACGTTGATCTATCCAAGAATCTCTCTCAATGCGAACTTCTTCAGCAATAGATTCAGATTTGAGTCTTTCTATGAAACGATCCCGATTTGAAACTAATATATGAATCAAGAATTTAAGAAGGAGGTCTAAGTACAGAAAGTATGTATATGAAACAGAAAATCAAAAAGAGCAGAGGCAAGAAAAATAAGGAACCTCAGTCGCAGCATCTTTAGAAGCTTGGTTTGTCAAAATGTCAGAAGGGGTAGAGGTATGAACATCGATATTCTCGCGGATAAGAGAAGAAAGATTTAGTTGCGATGGTGTGGGAGTAATCTTCACAGATGTTAACGAGGGAATAATGAGATTTTCCCCGAGTGTCTTAAAATGGCGATACCTTTTGGGAGGTTTATCAAGATTCACGTCATTCTGCGAATAATAAACCAGATAAGAAACAGAGGAAACAATATTGTTATTAAAAAATAAAGGGTGTTTCTTACTACCTTATCATTCGCAGAATTTCTCTTCTTCTTTTCTACTGGTTTCTTGCAAAGATTAGGGTTGTGAGTAGTAGATTGTGTGTTAGAAACCTTTCCGCTAAAAAGAAAACATAACAAGGAAATAAGAAAGATTGGAGAATGAAAATAAAAATTGGCTTAAAAATCAAGAAACAAACCTTGAGGACTCCATTAGAACAGTAGCAGAAGAATATGAAGAAGAGGCAAAGTTGCAGACGGAAGATGAAGAAGATGAAGAAACAGAAAAGTAAAGTTAATTTTGAAGGTTAGTTCGACCTTTTATAGGCAAAGGGGAGTAGACATATGGAGTAGGAACGTGTCAGTAAATGAAGGGATTCACAACACGTGGAAGAAAGGATGGATTAACGAGATCTTTTCGAGGAGAAAGTATAAAAGGGGAAGAAGTTGCGAAGAATAATAAAAAATATTAGTTCTCATGATCTTCTCTTATTCACAGAAAAAACATGAGAAGAGGCAAGATGTAGTACCAGAATATCGCTACAACACTATTCTTGCGATATTAACAACATTTCTACGAGCATCACTGACAATTCTTCAACGACATTTCACGAGCGTCACAGAACAACTAAAAGAAACTGACGATGGAAGAAGTAAAAGAAGAATAAGACTGATCCTGCGATGGTCATCATGCTTGCGATAGAGAAATATTGTAACGATCGCAGAATAGATCCGAAATAGGAGGAAAACTTAGCTGTCATCCATTATGTAAATCTCCATATAAAGGGCACGATAGATCCAGAAAAGGATGATGTATTTTTGAGAGCTGAGAGAATTTTGAGGAGAGAGAAACTCCAGAAAGAAAGTTGTACTTCTGAGTTTTAATATTTCTTGTAAATCTTCCTGAAAGTGAATTAATAAAAGTGTTGTTGTTCATTCACAATTATGACTTAGTTTTCATAGATTCTTGACAAGGGTGTAGTGTAGGAAATCCTGCAACTACAGTTTCAACAAATAAAAATTGAGGAATCAACTTCAAGTCGAGAGAATCATATTCGTCATCATCGTCAGTAGGAACGGATTTAATTTCCTCCGACGAAGAGACTATGAAATCACCAATTGAATTAGCAGAGTCTTTAATTTTTGATGTCGGTCTTAAAAACCCATTTAAACTATTAACCAAATCGGTCTTAGATCCATAAATTGAATCGCAATCCAAAGTTGAATCTGAAGTTGCATCAGGAAGTGAATTTAGAGTAAGAACTTGACTGAATTTAGGTATCGATTCGTCAATGAACACCTCCACCTTCGTAGCTTCCGTATTCACAACTCGATGAACTTGACTGAATGCTAATGGTGGTATTTTAATTGAATCCCACCTAAACCTGGTGAAGTTGATTTCAGACTCTAGTTTCCAAAGATTATAATTTCGACTGAATGAAGGTTTCTCGTTAAGCAGAACTTGATACTTTCTCTTCAAATTCAGTAACCGGAAATAGAGTTGGCATTTCGTCGTAGCTTGATACAAAAAATCACCCATGGATTGAAACTAATCTGATACCAATTGTCATATACCTGATTACAATGACAAGGGGTGGATAGATTTGAGGATAAACCTCTCCCAATTCTGAAGAATTGAGTGTCTCTGGTTCACGAAGAACACAGCCTAAGAACAAAGTTCTGTTTGGATTAATAATTTGATAACTCTTCATTACAGACTGATTTTTCTTATAAAGCGAGAGAAATCTAACCTAGCATCTAACGGCTACAATCCCACCAGATGTGTACATCTAACTCACTCTTTAAAATTGTTAAACACACCCACTCATAACTAAAGGCTACCAATCACAAGTACTAACACTAAATACTAACAAGTAAAATATTAAGGGCGCTCCCATATGACACCGGGTACATGACAATAGGCTAAAAACCCGAGTATCATAATTTAGCTTAACAGGAGTCCATTTTGATGGGAAACGGCCCAAAGATCCACGTGGTCACCAGAATTTAGCCAAATTCCATCGTTTAGGGCTTCAAAAGGTCGTATTTGCCGTATTAAGAAAGTTTTTATTTTCTTAACAAATCCTTTGCGGAACAAGGGTAAGTTGGAACGGTGTGGAAGCTTAAATATATGCATCATGCTCCACGAGCATGCTTGCAAGGGAAAATAAACGTGCATTTTCCTAGCTTTCAGGCTCACATCGTAGCTTCATCATGGCGCATCGGGGAAGTTACGGCCTGCGGGGCAATATGCCAAAGGCGTAATTTTCCGGTCCGTCACAGTTGATATCAGAGCAAGTTCCGAGAAAACACTAGGGACTATGCAGGGTGGACTCGTCAAACGAGTATTTTTCCTTCAAAGGGAAATAAAGTTGGAGAGTAGGCCAACTTTTGCGCGGAAATAGTTTGTAACCGTGGGTTTTCTTGGCCTAAGTGGCACCCCACTTACGAGTGGATATCCGGAAGACCATCTGGGATGGTGGGTAGACAATAGGACTGATCATCCATGCATGTTGGAAAATGGCCAATGGTGTGCATTGTCAGGCCCGTCTAGCATCCCACTTACGAGTGGCAACCTGGATGAACGTCAAGGACGGTGGGAAACTGGAAGATGTTCCACACAGTATTAAATGTTGTTGGAATCAACCCTATGAACTTTAGGGACTCCTGAGTGTGTAGTATGGGATGCACATTTGGGATACCCAGTCGAGATATCCTCTTGGCACTGGCCAATTGAGATTCTTGGTGACGTTGTGGACTCTTTTTGGATTCTAGGGCATGTGGTATGGGATGTGTGCTCAGAAGGTCATAAATGATGTTCCATGACAAACTTGAAGAAACCCGTGATTTCTAAGAATTTGGTATGAGACTTTTGCTCAAGAAAACATACCGAAGAGCTTTCCACAATAGTTTTGTTTTGAATTTCGGGGACGAAATTCTTTAAAGGGGTGAATAATGTAGCACCCCGTGTATTTAGCATGGCGCATGCTGAAAGATGCGCCATGGCCTGATACGTAGCTTCATCCAAAGCTTCCCTTGCATAGGAAAATAAACATTGACCCTTGGCCAATGCGTTGACAATGTTCGGCCAACATGGCCGAACGTCGGGTTAGCAGCGGACGGCCAACATGGCAGGAGATCGGGTTGGCAGCAGATGTCCAACATAGCTGGACATCGCTGGTTGCCAGGATGGTAAGGTGCGGCCATCACGTCCTGTGGAGTTGATGAATGATTTTTGGTCCCCCAATTTATGTTGTAAAAATGTCATTTTTACATATATAGGAAGGGGTGGTTGGTCGATGGTGCATATGCGGACTATGCACCAAGTAAGCTTCAAATCTTAGATGGAAGAGTATAAATGATGCCTAAGGATCATTTATAGTTGCGTAGCCTCGCGAAGAGGGCATTTGATGCTTAGGCATCATTATGCCATATTGCAGACCAAACATGCATCACCTGGATGCATTCTGACGGAACGGCCTATACGGACTAGGCCATTTCCATTATTGCTTGGCCACGGCCATGTAAACATGTTTCATAAGTTTCCGTCCTTTGTGGATGAACTACGGTCTATGTTTGATCCCTATAGAGTAGGAAAGGGTATGTAGGAAGCCGCAATGAGTTTCAGCATTACCGGTCCATCACTTTTTCGCTCATATCATCTAATTGGCAGATGCTAGCGACATTCTGGCCTCTTATATCATCTGGCTCGGTAACTCGATGTAAGAGATGATTGTGGCCAAACTTGATAAGGCTAGTTGCATTCCATTCCTTGGATACTCATACTTCTTACCAAGGTGTTCGACATAGGCTAAGAACCCAAGTGTCCTAATTTAGCTCAAGATGAGTCCATTTTGATGGGAAACAGGTCAAAGATCAAGACATGTTGATTCATAGATCAATATGGTCACCATAATTTGGCCAAATTCCATCGTTCAGGGCTTCAAAAGGCCGTTTTTGCCGTATTAAGAAAGTTTTTATTTTCTTAACAAATCCTTTGCGGAACAAGGGTAAGATGGAACGGTGTGGAAGCTTAAATAGATGCATCATGCTCCACGAGCATGCTTGCAAGGGAAAATGAACGTGCATTTTCCAAGCTTTAAGGATCGGATCGTAGCTTCATCATGGCACATCCGAGAAGTTAGGCCTGCGGGGAAACACGCCAAAGGCGTAGTTTTCCGGTCCATCACAGTTCGTATCAGAGCAAGTTCCGATAAAACACTAGGGACTGTGCGGAGTGGACTCGTCAAGCGAGTATTTTTCCTTCAAAGGGAAATAAAGTCGAAGAGTAGACCAACTTTTACGCGGAAAGAGTTTGTAACTGTGAATTTGCCTGTCCTAAGTGACACCCCACTTACGAGTGGATATCCGAAAGACCATCTGAGACGGTGGGTAGACAATGGGACTGATCATCCCTACACGTTGGCAACTGGCCAATGGTGTGCGTTCTCAGGACCAGCTAGCATCCAACTTAAGAGTGGAAACCTGGATGACCGTCAGGGATGGTGGACAAATGGAAGTTTGTAGGAGCGGAATATCACAGCAAATGATAATTTACGAAATTATGGAGAGAAAATACATTTTGCGAGTATAGAATATTTTGCGAAGATAAAGAAATCACGAAGAACTTTTTACGAGTAAAGGAAGTTCGTGAAGTAAATTTTCGAAGGTTCGTATGATGATTCTTTGATCCGAAATTAAGGGAAAGATTAGTTGTTATCCAATGTGTAAAATCATATAAATAGCCATTTAGGCATGAGAGGAAAGAAGAGACACATTTTGAGAGAGAGGATAATTTTTAGGAGGAGAGAGAAAATTTTAGGAGAGATTTATTTTCTTTATCATCTTCTTCCCCAAAATTCTAGAGCTCCAAATATTCATTAATGGAGTCTCAATTATAAAATCATGTAATCACATACAATCACTAGTGAAGCACCGTGGATGTAGATCACATTGATCGAACCACGTAAAAATCTTTGTGTCTCTTTATAATTTTAGTACCTTAATTCTTAGTTTCATATCAAATTAATTAGGTTTAGGAATCATTTTAATGGATTCTAATGAGGGTGTAGTTGTGAGATAATCAGAAACTACATAATTGGCGCTAGAAACAGGGACCTGCTTGTTGGATTGAAGAAGACTAGAAGAAATCAGAGAAGAAAATCATCAACAAAGTGAAAGTAGCCGGAATCCTCGACAATGAACAATCGAAACAGATGAATCTTCCTTTATAATTCTTTAATTTTGTTCTCAAAAATTTAGGTCTAGTGATTCAAGGTAGACGAAGAAATTGAATTATAATAGCCATATTCGCAGAAAGAAAAGGAAATCGCATACTCGAAATTACTCCAGTGAAGTGCAATTTCAAAGGAGATTAATTAAATAAATCCACTTCATCGACGATCATTCTGATGAATATAAAGCCAGTTCAAATCCAGCGACTAACTAGGGAAAATTAATGATGGCTTTGTAAACTCAAATGTAGAATCATGCGAAGATAACCATACTGTGATTAAAGCAACAGACGATGGAGTACTGCTGCAAAGGAATTGTTTTTACTCAACCTTAACGCAAGAATATACTAGGATGTTATAGCACCATCAGCAATTAGGAACTCATTTTAATCAAGACACCATCAACAAATGGAAAATTTTCAATGGAGTCCAAGAGAAAGCAACATCAACAGAAACTATTGAGAAAGAAACAATGGACATAAAGAATGTGGAGATTATTGGGAGAAAGAATATAAAGAATAATCGAAAGAAATGTGGAAATTCAGTACATATTGGAGTACAACAACACCAAGCAGATGCTTAAAGAATATGAAATGTTTCTACCATGCAAAGACAAATCAAGCATTTTCTTCGCAAACCTCTTTATAGGATATCATTGCGAAGATATTATTGCGAAATTTACTTTGTCATCAATTATTGTGAAGATAGGATAATTCCTAAGCAAATCATCTAGACCACCAACTTATTATTAATAAGTTAAAGAAGATGGAAGATGGTGACAATTTCACAAGCATAAGAGAAAGCCCCAACAATCACGAGCTAGAGAAAGAAATTCCAACGAACATTAACTCCAGTGATTACTTATCGAACATCAACGAGTGGCAAACCGATGGAGAATAATAATTTTAAGTTGAAAGAACCATGAGCTAATACAGCAAGGAGGGTTGTACTTTGCAGAAATAACTAAGAAGGAAGAATTCCTGCGAAGATATAATGGTGGAGTTCGGTTTGTGCTTAAGTTTGGCTATGAAGTTGGAGGAAGAAGAAAGATTAACAAATATGACGTCTCATCTCTGCAACTCACCCATCTCGTCATTTACGTCCTCAAAATCATGATAATTCGCGAGAAGAAAAATGTAGTAGTCAAGTTCACTTCGTATCAAGAAAATGACGAAGCAACTCTAATCACACTTCACTTCACCAAAGCAAAATCCGAGGCGCCCTTTCAAGTGTACGAAGTTAAAAGGAGTTGCTGTAATATATCAATGATGGGAATAATCATCTTGGATCAACCGTTTTAGACAAGCAAGAGGACTACATGAGGAAGAGTACGGGAGAGGAAGCTTTATGTAAAGTTATTAATTTCTTGCGAAGTTAAAAAATACTGCAGGCGAAGAAAACGCACCTAAAACACAAGTAACAGCAAATGACGCATACTACAGAAAAATTACCAGGAAAGACAAACTACTAGCGAATCAAAGAAATAAATGAGTACAACTTATGTAGTGATAGAAAGCAACAAAAGCTGCGAAGGTCATGTTCAGGAAATTCATGATACCCAAGCACTTGGTCCAGAAGCATTCAACCATAGAAAACAAACGCATATAGTACATTTTACCATATAATACAAACAGTAGATAGTACATTTGATTCCCAGCAAAGTGAATATTTCACGAACAAACGCAGCAAAATGAGTACTTTGCGAACAGACGCAGCAAGAAAAAAGTAACGAAGAGAGGGAAGCAAACATGAATTGAAGCAAGGGATCTAAAGGCGGAAAAAGGGAGTTACTTCAGCAACAACAGCAAAGAAATTCGCCAAAACACAATGCCTCAAGCTCAACTAACAGAGAAATGATTCAAATATTCTCTGCGAACAACATACCCCCTACGAAGTTCAGTTCTCCAGAGCCCATATTCAGGTCTATTACTTCGCAGTAGAAAGATAAGGGCACATTAAATAATCTGCGAACATAACGAGTGTGGGCAGGACGTCTTTAGCAGAAAGGAAGAAAGGAGGAAAATAAAAGTAACGTCCAAGCAAGGAATGTCATCAATGAGTGTTCATGCACGTGAAACTTGCAGTTTCATTTCACTGCTTAAGAACGATGTTATCATTTATTTTGGTATTCAAAGACTTTGAACGTGAGGTACTGCAAATCAACTCAATCGACTTGGGAAAGCTCAACTTCATAAAAGAAATGATTAGCAGAGGAAGGGAAAATCAGTAGGGAAAGTAATGAACCAGCGAGCAAAAGAGAAGAAAAAATACCACTTCATCTCAATACAAAGAAGAAACCGGGACACGAAGAAGAAATATCCAGTGAAATACTCAGAAAAATAACTAAACTGTAAAGACGCAGACGTACAGGGAAAAAGATGGAGGCGTTATATGAAGACATGCTTACCTTACGAACACACACAACACAAACAAATATTTCGTACAAATTCATGCATTTCAAAGAATCTATTCAACTCATTGACAACATCAACTTGCAAAAACAACATTAGTTCGCAACAACTTGACAACATCAGTTCGCAACAACTTGGCAATATTAGTTCGCAACGACTTGACAACATCAATTCGCAAAAACAACATTAGTTCGCAACAACTTGACAATATCAGTTCGCAATATCAAATCGCAACAATACAAAAGGATGATTAAAGATCCAAGAAGCAAATCATATATTTCGCAAGAGACAACAACAAGCCATAAAAAGGTAAGTACCATTTCCTTTAATACTTTATTTACGGAAGACAAAAGATTTTTGAATTTATTTACTAAAACGGATATACTCGTAAAATTTCTACAATTTCTAAGATTTCAAAACATTTCAAAGATTTTTTAGATTGGTTAAAAGCGATACAATCGCAAGATTCAAAAATGACTTCATCGCAAAATTTAAAAGATCTCAAAATTTTTTCAAAGACTTCAAAATTACAAAAAATAGAGAAAATTAAATTCCTATATTTCTATAAAACAATTTTGATTAATACTTCTCATACTTTTCATACTTCTTATATTAAACATTTCATAAAAACATTCAACATTTTATGTACATGAAAAATTTACGATGAATTTTTAAAAGGCGAAAAAATACCGCCATTTACGATTAACTTGCGAATAAAAGACCGCAATCTGTGATCAGCCTCCAAAAAATAAAGAGAGCCGCAGAAAATTTTATACATGCAAACCTTTGTGGCGTACACCCTAGTTCGCGAAGCTATATTTCGTAAGAGGCAAAGTCCTAAAGTATGTCATTTAAGGGGGTACCTATAAACGTGGCTAAGGGTAACCGGAACACCACCAAGGGCCCTTAGTACATGGTAAAAATTTAGGGGTACAACCCAATAATGGGGTACCTATCTGGGATAGACACCTTGGATTCTCACCTAATCTAGCGACATTACGCAATATAAAATGCGGTGTAAGAGGATTTAGGTTGGGCGACTAAGGCATACTGTCTTTCCCAAGAAGTGCAGAAAACGATCAAGGCGCCGAGGTACACGGTTGAGTCAAGAGTGCCGGGTGAGGTTGAACCACATCTGCCATTTTTGACAAGTCTTGGCAAATGATGCACTTGGCCCAAAGATACCCCATAGGGTGTAACCTCGTAACTATAAGCCCTATAGGAAAAAAGGATAAGAGGTTGCGATCAAAAGCCAAGTTGGCGAACCGGATGGGAAGAGCTAACCTTGTATGGTCGATGTACGCTTCCTTGAAGGGGAAACCAGGGGGAAGATAAAGGGCAGCACCCTCCATTAGGGAGCTGATACGTGCTATAAGACGCAAATGTCACGAGGCTTCTTGTTTGCGAAAACATAAAGGCTTGTCATATTTGTGCAACAAATGAAGTTCTGCGAGCCTTCTAAAAAAAAAAAAAAAAAAGAGAGAAAAAAAAAAAAAAAAGAACTCGCAGAACATAGCAATGAAGATAAGATGAGATCAATGGGTTTTTGCATGAAAGTGTAAAGACGTCCTGCGATTTCATCGCAAGACGATAATGTCACGAGGTTGTATATTCGCAAGAATGTTCAGACTTGTCATATTATCGCAAATACAAAATATTATCACAAAAGAGGTGGCAAAATAAGACCTTTACTTAGGAAGGAATGATAAGACCACAACAATTCATGAAATTTATTCCATCAAGATCATTGAAGAATTTTGAAGGGAATATATATCAAAGAAGATAATTCCATCAAGATCATTGAAGAATTTTGAAGACAATATATATCAAAGAAGACAATTCCATCAATATCATTGAAGAATTTTTACAAGAATATATATCACGAAGTCATACAAGAAGAGGCGATTTCATTCGCGAAAATACACAAGTAAACTTGCGAAGATGATTATATGAATGGAGGCAACTCAAAGATATATCAATTTTACCGCAGCAAAATGAGCTAAGTAACAGAAACATTAACTATACATCATAATAGATAAATATTCGTATCATACAAGCATCATACTTGCATCATACTTGCATCATACTCGCATCATTCAAGCATCATACTCGCATCATTCAAGCATCATAAAAGCATTGCATAAGCATTTCAAGGCATAAGCATCGCATACACATTTCATAACATAATCATTATATAAGTATTATATGCACACAAGTATTAAACAAAATTTAAAGGATAATACCGCGAAACTTTGCAAAAATATTCATAATTCGCAGGACTATTCATAGTTCGCAACAATATATTCGCAACACTATATTCGCAACACTATATTCGCAGCACTATTCAGAAGTTTAGAAATTCGCAGAAAACCCCAGAAATTCACAGAAAAATTTAGAAATTTGCAGAAAAATTCAGAAGTTAGCAGGGTTACCACTTGAGGAAAATCCAAGATAAGAATAGAGACGCAATTTAATTATTCAACATTTTCTCAAGGATTATCCTTCATAGATAAAGAACAGAGGCAACTATGGATACCCAAGAAAATATTTGATGTTCTTTATCTTCTCAGCAAGAATCCTCACCAAATGTGGAATAATAATTTCACATGAACAGAGGCAATATTTATCACTCTCATCAAGGATATTTTATACTTCTTATATAATTCGAGGATTAAATACTTCTTAAGGATACTTCATACTTCATATATAATTCGAGGATTAAATACTTCTTATACTTCTTAAGGATACTTCATACTTCTTATATATTTCGAGGATTAAGTACTTCTTATACTTCTTCAAGGATATTTTATATTTCTTATACTTCATACTTCTTCAAGATGCTTCGCATACTTCATACTTCGCAAGATGATACTTCTAATTACTTCTTAAATCTTCAGAACTTCGCAAAAGAATAGAGGCAAGTATATACTTTTTGAGTTTGATATTCTTTCGCTCATTCCTTCATCAACAAATATCAAAGATTACTACAACAACGGATTTTTTCTTAAAGATCGCTCTTCAAGCAATATTCAAGAAAAAAGAGGCAAGATGTAGGAGCGGAATATCACAGCAAATGATAACTTACGAAATTATGGAGAGAAAATACATTTTGCGAGTATAGAATATTTTGCGAAGATAAAGAAATCACGAAGAACGTTTTACGAGTAAAGGAAGTTCGTGAAGTAAATTTGCGAAGGTTCGTATGATGATTCTTTGATCCGAAATTAAGGGAAAGATTAGTTGTTATCCAATGTGTAAAATCATATAAATAGCCATTTAGGCATGAGAGGAAAGAAGGGACACATTTTGAGAGAGAGGATAATTTTTAGGAGGAGAGAGAAAATTTTAGGAGAGATTTATTTTCTTTATCATCTTCTTCCCCAAAATTCTAGAGCTCCAAATATTCATTAATGGAGTCTCAATTGTAAAATCATGTAATCACATACAATCACTAGTGAAGCACCGTGGATGTAGATCACATTGATCGAACCACGTAAAAATCTTTGTGTCTCTTTATAATTTTAGTACCTTAATTCTTAGTTTCATATCAAATTAATTAGGTTTAGGAATCATTTTAATGGATTCTAATGAGGGTGTAGTTGTGAGATAATCAGCAACTACAAAGTTGTTCCATACAATACTACATGTTGTTGGAATTAATTTTGTGAACTTTAGGGACTCCTGAGTGTGTAGTATGGGATGCACATTTAGGATACCTTGTCGAGATATCCTCTTGGCACTGGCCAATTGAGATTCTTGGTGAAGTTGTGGACTCATTTTGGATTCCTGGGCATGCAGTATGGGATATGTGCTCAGAAGGTCCTAAATGAGGTTCCATGACAAACTTGAAGAAACCCTAGATTTCTGAGCATCGGGTATGAGACTTTTGGTCAGGAATACAGAGCGAAGAGCTTGTCCACAATAGTTTTGTTTTGAATTTCTAGGATGAAATTCTTTAAAGGGGTGAATAATGTAACACCCCGTGTTTTTACCATGGCGCATGCTGAAATATGCGCCATGGCCTGATACGAAGCTTCATCCAAAGCTTCCCTTGCATAGGAAAAAGAACATTGACCCTTGGCCAATGCGTTGACAATTTTAGGAAAACATGGATGGACGTCGGGTTGGCAGGGTTCGGCCAACATGGCCGGACATCGGGTTGGAAGCGGACGGCTAACATGGACGGACATCGAGTTGGCAGAGGACGACCAACATGGATGGAGATCGGGTTGGCAGCGGACGGCCAACATGGCTGGACATCACTGTTGGCCAAGGTGATAAGGTGCGTCCATCACGTCTTGGGGAGTTGGTGAATGATTTTTGGACCCCAATTTAAGTTGTAGAAATGTCATTTTTACATATATAGGGAGGGGTATTTGGTCGATGGTGCATATGCGGACTATGAACCAAGTAAGCTTCATAGTTTAGCCGGAAGAGTATAAATGATTCCTAAGTCTCATTTATAGTTGTGTAGCCTCGCAAAGAGGAAATTTGATGCTTAGGCATTGTTATGCCATGTTGCGGACCAAACATGCGTCACTTGGATGCATTTCGACGGAACGGCCTTTATGGACTAGGACATTTCCATTATTGCTTGGCCACGGCCATGCAAACATGTTGTCTTAAGTTTTAGTCCCTTCATTGATGGACTACGATCTGTTCTTGATCCCTTTAGAGTAAGGAAGGGTACGTAGGCAGACGCAATGGCTTGTAGCATTACCGGTCCAGCACTTTGTCGCTCATATCATCTAATTGGGAGATGATTGCGATATTCTGGCCTTTCATATCAGCTGGCTCGATAACCCGATGCAAGAGATAATTGTGGCCACACTTGATGAGGCTAGTTCTTTGTGCATGGTAATTTTGCGAGATCTTTATTATTCTTTGTTTGAATGGTCTTACGCTTTTATCTATGTTCAATCTGTGACACGCCAATGATGGATCAATTCCTGGTATTTCATCTACACTTCCTGCGAATATATCTTTTTATTCTCGTAAGAGATCAATAGTTATTTTCTCTTCTTATTCGTCCATCTTAGTTCCAATTCGAAAGATTAAAGGCTCTTCTTCAGTTCCAATATTTATTTTTTGGTTGGTTCTGCTGCAATGTAACTAGGACTTTGCTCTCCCATAGGTTTTGGTTCTTTTATTACTTTCATTGGCTCTCCTTATTTTTATGGGATCTCACTTGGTATTCCTTTTCCCTCTCTTGATCTTATTGTATACACTCTGAACTCCTCTTCCTTTTTCGCTTCTTTCGCAAGTTTTCTACGAAATTACTTCTTTCTTGCTCTCCCTCCACACTATTTTACTTCAATCTGATAACAAAATTTTGCACTATCAACATCCCATTTTATTTCTTGTATTTCGCTTGGTGTAGGAAACTTAATTGATTGATGTAATGTCGAAGCAACATCTTTAATCGCATGAATCCATGGTCTTCCTATCAGCATATTATATGGAGATTCCATATCTACCACACATAAAACTATGTGTGTTTCGATTTATCCCAGCGGTACTCGTAACATTATTTCCCCCTTGGATTTTTTTGTAGATTTTCCCAATCCATGGATAAGACATTCTGAATTTGTGATCTCTTCATCCTTAATCCCCATCCCCTTAAGTGCATGATAGAATATAATATCAACAGAACTCCCTGTATCAATCAAAACTCGGTTTAATTTCCATTTTTCTTTAGATTTTGTAGCTTTCTTTTCTTCTCGCATAATTGGAATTGTGACTACTAATGGGGAAGTCTGGTTCAAGTCTTCATTTGGAATTTCTGCTATTGAAAATGTTATTTTCTGCTTTTCCCATTCTTTCAAAGTCATTATTTTCTCCACTTCCATGATCTTTCTTCCTCTACAATCTCGTTTGTGTATCCTTCCATTCATGTTGTTATGAAATTCATCAATCATTGTCTTTGTGATCATACTACATTCTTCTCTTTTGAAATCTTCATCTACTGACTCCATTTGATCTCCGAACTTCCACAACTCCTTCAAATTTCTGCTATAGCAATCTTCAATCTTTCCCCCCTCCCTGTTTCTAGCGCCAATTATGTAGTTACAGGAAATCCTACAACTACACCCTCAGTAGAACTCATAAAACTTTAAGAAGTTCTTGATGAAAAATGACAATCTTGATTAATATTCTCAACTCATTACAAATAAATATGTAAATTGAGATAAGAATAGTTACAACTTTCTCTATTCTCTCTCCTAAGACTTTTTCTAACACTCACTTAAAGAACCCTCCTCATCTATCATTTGAACTACTATTTATAGTGAAATCTGTACAACTGTATATACCCTGCGAATAATCGCAACCTCTGATCGTAAATTTATTCTATACTCGCAAATTCTTCACACTTCTCCTGTGTTTCTTCTATTATCGCTTTACCTTGCGACACTTTTCTCTTATATTTGTTACTATGTTCGCAACCTTATATCTTGCGATATTATGTCCCTACAATATTGGTAGTTCTTCAGTTGATGACACTAAAGCTTTTGAGAGGTACGTTACTGGGATACCTATATCTTCTGCTCATTCTCATATGGGATCGAGAAATCATTGGGTATTGGATGCATATCACACCAAATTTGGACCATTTGAGGTATATGAAGGCATAACTGTTGTTGTCGATCGGTTTTTGGTGTCTGTCCTGAGTAGAGTTGGATTTCGGTCCGTTACTCTTTCTGCTGAGGAGAGTTTTGTGGTTCGTCAGATGGCTAATCAACCTTGGTGGAATGACGAACCCATACGTTTTCCGGTAATGGATGCTCTTTGTTCAGCCATTGGTAAGATTGGCCGTGTAATTTTTGTAGGAGTGAGTAAGGCCGAGACAAATCCAGCCACCGATCTAGCTACCAATCCAATCTCCGATCCATCCACCGATCCAAACCATCCAGAGTGAATATCCTATGGGTGTTTCTGACAATGATTCTAGTGGTGCTGAAATAGCTAATGTTGAACTTGAAGACGAACCTTTTCCCCCTAATCCAAGGAGACGTTCCGTTGAGCGTAGTGTGCACATGACTCGTAGCCGGACTCGTAGCGTGAGCCATGGAACTCAGAGCAAGGCTCATCTCTTTTCTCAGTAAGGAACTTTGTAAACTTTCTGTTTTATGTATGGTTTGATGATGGGAGTAGTTTTTTTTAGTTTGGGTATGTTCTGAATTATAATTGGGTTATGGGTGATTATTTCAAAACTTACTGGTTTATATATTTTGTCATTTTGGGTTATGTTTGAACAATGACTATGTCTTTCTGTTTGAATGTTGATGTAAGGATACTTGTGGTTCTTGGATTTGAAGTTTTATGAACTGATTATGTTTTGTTTATGTTGGGTATGATTGTTTTTATGAATTTTGAGTTAGGGTAAATGCCAGTAGTATCTATCTTTGACTTGGAAAATATCAAGATTTAGGATGTAATTTGTTTAAGGACCGATTCAGCATATAGGATATGAATTATAATTGTGGATATGAATGTTATATGACTATTGTTATTCCAGTACAGTTGGATTTTTATAGGATTGATGGAACTTGGAATTGAAAATTGGGGCTTTGGTTTTCCTGAGGTTAAAGTTGCAGAAATGTTAAAAATAGAATTTGTAGATTGAATCTTAAGTTGAATAAACATAGGTATATTTCTTAGGATATCACAGTGAGCTTGATTACTAGAAGTAATTTGGGTGCTTGTGGAACTAATGATTTATGTTATTCTTGTGATGTCTGTGATTTTTGGGATGCCTGAACTTTGTGAGTGATTTGTGAGATTCATGTGATTTGTGGTAAGATTTAAGCAATTACAGGTGCAACAATGCATTGGTTTCATGATAAAAAAGGATATAGGAGAAAAAGGAAAAGCAAAGGGGAAGAAAAACTTAGAATTTGCAGGTTTCCGGCATGAAAGGAAGCCAATTTCCGATTGATAATAGCCGTTAGGAGGAAACAGACAAGGAAAAATGGCTAGAAGATGCCGAAAAAAAGGAAAAAAAGAAGAGGTCAGGTAGGGAGGGGAGAGTAGGAGTCGTACAGAGAGAGAAAACTCATTTTTTAGAGAAACTCTTGTAATTCAAGCAGGGTGTTATATTTGGCATTCCAAAACAATTCTTCATAATAGTAATCTTATATATGTTGTTTGCAATTTAATTTGAGATTATATCATAATAACGTACACTTTAAAAGTCAGAAATACAGTTAACTGATCACCTAATGTGGAGCTATCTTATAGGTCACTAAAACTATGGATGGTGTTGCGATTATATGGTTTGGAGAACCTACAATGTTACATAAGAAATCATATTAAACTGGCCAAACATTTTGAAGATCTTGTTACTGCTGATTTGAGATTTGAGGTAATCCAACTCTTAGAATTTACAATTTCGTCATAGCAGTGTCATTGACTATTCTTCTCCTAAACTCTGCCACTATTATTCGGCCTGAATATATAGATCACCTTAAATTTCATTAAAGAGATTTTATTTCTGGTTTTCAACAATCATTTGTGTTATACTCTCATTTTTATAGATTGTCGCCCCTTGTGTATTTGCACTTGTTTGTTTTCGCCTTCTTCCTGCCCATGATGATCAATATTGTGACAATAAACTAAACCAGGACTTATTAGATTCTGTAAACTCATTGGGAAAAATCTTTATATCACACACCGTAAGCTCTATAAACCTTGAATCTTCCTTCCAGGGTTTCTTTTTGGTATATGATACAAGGTTCAGTACTTGGTAAGTTTATTATACCAAAAACTTACCGTTTTCCACTTGATTTTAAACAGGTTTTATCAGGGAGGTACATTCTTAGATTCGTGGTTGGATCCCCGTTAACGGAAGAAAACCATATAATTTCAGCATGGAAGATATTTCAAGATCATACTACCTTGTTGTTAAAATCTAATTAATCTTAGCCGGTTTCATCATGGAATAACGGAATAGTAATAATATGTTGAATTTAATGGATTTTCAATTACAGTGCAAAAGTGTTGGAAGTTAAACCAAGATATGATGAAGTTTAGCCTTGGATCAACAAGAGAAGTTGACACATCGTGTCATATTTGGAAGTTGGAGTTTACTTGAGATACAAGGTGTTTTGGTTCTAGAGAGTTCTATTTAGAGTTTGGTTTATGTTAGGAAAGAGTCTTTATTTAGAGTTTGGTCTTTGTTAGAAAAGTTTATTTAAGTGGTCGTCAAGTTTGTGAAACTATAAGTAGGTTGTTGAGCCATGAGAATTGCACACCGAATTGATTATCAATGTAGTCGTTTTATGCTTCCGCGTTGTGCTCTCCTCTCTCTTGCTCGTAACTACATATGGTATCATAGCAATAAGAGAGGAAGAGAGAGGAAAAGGAGAAATATTTAGAGAATACTCATAAGATTCTCTGGTTGAGAATTGTTTTCATTGAAAGAGAAAATGTTGTGCGAAGTTCTAATGGTTTAAAAAAATTGGAGTTTTTCAAAGCTGTGTTAGGGTTTGAGAGTTTAAAAGAAGTAAAAAAAAAAAGGAAGAAGAAGAAGAGATAATTATTCGAAGGCCTGTAAAAATAATTTTCGCTTTTTTAAAGAAGAAGGAAGATGTTGTCTGGAAAGCAAGGTATAAAAGCAAGGTTATTGTTCGTGTGGGTTTGTTCCTGTGTTGTTATAAAAAGGATGATGATATGGATATGCTGCTGCTCGAGTTTTAAAAAAAGGGAAGTGATGTTGTAGTATATGGTGATGGTCCAAGTGAAGTCCGGTGAAGATTGGTTAGTATTTGGAAGGTGGATAGTAATAGGAAGTATATAGTATTAGGAAACTGGACGATTTTTGGAAGAGAACATTATTTGGAAACTTTTGTTCAAGGGCTTGTTTTTGGTAGGTGACAATATTTGGAAATTTTTTGTTCCTGGTGATGTTGATTTATGGAAGTCAGGGAGAAGATCAGAGTTTGACAAAAAAATAATAATTGTCGTTGTTGTATACAATAGTGGCTGGATGGTAAGAGTTTGAAGAAGTTTGGAGTTCGAGGAGAAATTGGAGATGATGATGCATAGAATTAAGGTTTTGTTACTGATGGTATTCCGCTGCGATGAAGAAGAAAAGAAGTTTGTGATGGTTGCTATGGTATGATAGCATTACGAAGCAAGTGTTTGATGATTGGTTTTAAGAAAAAGAAGAATATTGATTTGTTAGCTGAGTTGCAGTTGGTGCTGCAGTTTTGAATTGAGATTGGATAATGGTGACGGAATTCCGGTAGGATCATGAAGTTGGGTTAGCTATAATTGAGTATCAAGGAGTAAGTGTTTTTTTATGGTATCTTTGAAGATGAGAAAAGACAAGAACGTGCTACTATCACTGTTAGAAATTCTAATAGTGTTGTGTGTAGACGTTGATCAATGGAACAAGAAGAGGAATATAATATGAGAAAAGACAGGGATGTGCTGACTTCGATTAATGGAAGAGGCTAAGGAGTAGAATAGGGTTACTGAATTCTTGTTGAATGATGGAAGAGATCAAAGAAGCCGAGGATGATTGGCAGAATGTGTGAAACAAGGTATTGATTGTGTTTGTGTTTTTTGGTAAAGAATCTTTGGGTGAGTGGTAGATTCAATGGGTTAAGTTATGGATTCGAAATAAACACAATAGAAGATCAAAGTTGGTATTGCAGTCGGGAAGTACTGGTGCAGTTTGATTAAGTTGATCGAATGCAGAAACTTAGAATAACTAGGAATGTTGAATGGTTTTGTTTGATCTTAAGGGAGGATGGTAGCATGTTGTACTTTAAGCTCAAACATGTTGGTGTCAAAAGTACGATTGAAGAGTTTGTAGCAGAAACTTGGAATACCTGACAAAGTGTGGCAGACTTTGTAAAGAAAGGTTATAACTTGTGGCAGAAGCATAACAAGAGAAAGATTGTGAGATAATCTTGAAAAGTAAAGGATTGTGAAGGTTTCACAATAATAGCATGAAGAAGAAACAACAGTAAGGTTGTGAAAGGGCTAATGTAGGAGAGTGGAGCCACCATAAGATAAAGGGCTACCGTCGGCGAGTGGAGCCGCCATAAGTGAAAGGGCTACCGTCTATGAGTTGTGTGAAGTGTTCCCAGTGTGGTATTTGGTTTATAGAAGAGAAGAAATTCCAGTATAGAATTTGAAAAGTGAAGAGAACAATAATAGTGGGTGAAAATCCCATGAGTGTGGAGAAAAGATGCCAATGATACCGGAAAATATCAGAAAATCAAGTATGATGGATCATGGCAGTAGTGACGAAGAGTGAAGTAAGAGATGAGGTTGAGATACAATGCTCAGTGAAGAAAGTAAAAGATGAGCTACGATGCTCAGTCATGAGTTACAATATTTGGTTTCGGGTTTTTTAAGGATATCTTGGTTTAAGGGAGGATGTTGGAAATTAAACCAAGATATGATGAAGTTTGTCCTTGGATCAACAAGAAAAGTTGACACAGCGTTGTCATATTTGGAAGTTGGAGTTTACTTGAGATACAAGGTGTTTCGGTTCTAGGGAGTTCTAGAAGAGTTCTATTTAGAGTTTGGTTTATGTTAGGAAAGAGTATTTATTTAGAGTTTGGTCCTTGTTAGAAAAGTTTATTTAAGTGGTCGTCAAGTTTGTGAAACTATAAGTAGGCTGTTGAGCCATGATAATTGCACACCGAATTAATTATCAATGTAGTCGTTTTATGCTTCCGCGTTGTGCTCTCCTCTCTCTTGCTCGATCCTAAAAAAAGAAACCAAATACATCATTCTGATCTTTGTTAAATGCTATTTTGAGGCTGGTACAGATCGAAAGCCAAACTCTCGTTCATATGCGGTTTCCAGAAGATTCCTCTATACATTTCTTTATTAGTGCTTTTTTAATTTATTTACTAAATGAAGTTGCTTGGATGTGTGATCCTGCTTTGAACTTCTCTGGTCTTGCGATAAACTGCTTGAAGCCTCGAAGAGGGGCTTGTTTGGGTAGTCTTTGTAAATGACCTGAGCACAATTATAATGTGATCCTGTTCTCATGAATCTTTCTCTATGTTCGGCCCAATAAAGAAAACAATATGCATATATAAACTATCAATAACAACCAGTCAAAGGAGAAATTTTACTAGCTCAACCATGTAAAAAAATTAGAAACTTTACTAGTTCAGCCATTATATAATCTAATCAAAGTTCAGTCTATTAATGTTTTGAGTATTCATATTTGCTAAAAGCTACAAGTGAAAGAATCATAATGACAAATTAGGGATACACAATGGACTCGGCAGAGATTAAAATAAAACTCTTGAATACTACTATATAGATAATCTCGAAACTTCTCAAGTAATGAACAAGTAAATGATTCCCTATTCAATAAGGAATGTTAACCACATTATCTAGATTAGCTGCATTGCTGCTGGCACATAAGGCATCCAAGCTGGCATGGAGATCATCCAAATTCCATAATCCGCCCCAGGTATTATCATCCGTGGACCCCTCCGGTACATCCACCTGGACAGCGTTCGCTGAATTATTGTCCGATAACACATATTGGTCATCAAAGTTATTAATGTTGTTATAATTAGGGTACGTAGCAAGATTACATGACATTGTATTATCTTTGTCTTCAAGTACTGACATGATTCTTTTGAAGTCCATATGGTTCTGTTGTTGTAGTTGTAGTTGTTGCTGCTGCTGCTGATACTGGAACTGTTGTTTTCTTAAAAGCCTTTTTTTCGACTTTTCAGGATTTTCAGAGGACTTTTTCCCCTTTGTTTTTAAATGAGTCCTCCAGTAAATTTTTATCTCATTATCAGTTCTGCCTGGTAAACTCCGGGCAATTGTCGACCACCTAATAATATGACACAAGAAAATTATCGTTAGCGATAAATATTAATGTACTTGATGATTAATTTAATTAACACAATATGGTGCTAGTAAGGTTTCTCAAGTTGTGAACACGAAGACTACGTAATGGTGCCAACATGTCCACAACCAAACTACGCATGTACGGGGTGCATGCATTAGGGTATGAATATAGTGCAAGATGCCTAGATAGACGTTGATTCATTGATTCCAAACCCCGCGGGTTTGTCATGATCTTATCAACATCTACCATTATAGATCTATGAAAACACATGGATATGAGAATATACCAATACAAGAATGTAAATGAGACAACTATTTATGTGGTTCAGCTCTAAGGCCTACATCCACAGGTCTGGGAGAGATTTCACTATGTGGTAAACAATTACAAGAACAGTCGAAAGACTTTCGGTCTCTATGGAACCCGAAGGCTCATGCTCATACTTACTTCTCACTGATCTCTCCTTATCTCTTTCTTCCTAAATTGCTCGACCTCCTCACATGTAACAAGAAGGGTCATATATATAGCTAATCTACGTGGGACCCTTAGAAAAGAGATGTTGTAATCTTATCTTCTTGTGTTTTGTGCAAAGTCCGCGGACCTCTTGGTCATCCCGCGGCTTCTATGCTTTCTAAGATCATCATGCTGACCAATCTCTGTCTCCTTCGTTAGTTAGCTGTTGCGTGCCCTCTGAGCAGTACTAAATGCTAGTGGTTAGGGCGGTCCAGTCCGCGCCATGTGGTGTCAGTTTCCATGTCATGCCTGTGTCAGTTGGGCCTTCCCCAGCCGCTGATTACATCTTATCTCGAGATACGATAAAGTGCTGCCGAGTAGTTCCTTGGTGTTAAGTGGGTATACCTTTCGTTGATGTTCCTTCATCTTAGACTGTTGATCTCGACATGTGGTGTATCACCTAGATCCTTGGATCCCCCTGTGTACCATTCATCTTCATGACGTGGCCTCCACGTGGGATTGCTAGTGCACGTGGCGAGGGAGCTACATAAGTGTACTTACAATTTGTCCCTCTTCTTATGACTGGGTGTCAGCTATAGTCGGAAGAAGAATCAGGTAGTGCGCTTTTTCTCCCTCATAACTTCTTCTAAAAAGACATTATTTGCATTTATTGTGCACGTTTCCCATGTCCGGCCGTAATTGTGTCTCGGGTGGTGGACAGTTTTTTTGATACTTTAAGATAGAAGAGAATGAGGGAATGTGAATTAAATTCACATTCTCTGTTTTATTCCCTTCCCCCTTTCCTTCTTCATCTTCTTGACTTTTTCTGAAACTGCTTTTGCTGCTGCTGCTGTTTCTGTCGCGCCCTTTCGTCAAGAAACCTATTTTTCTTACTGCTACTGCTGCTGCTGTCGACGTCTTTTAATCATCGAAGTTATTGTGGTTCATGTAGGATTTTTCACCTATTCTTCTCGCCATTTTTTCTTCTGTGGAGTTCTCGATTTTAAGTGATGGATCATGATGAGGTTAAATCCCATGCATGTCATGGATTCGAAGGCTGCCATTGCTGGGCCGTGCATTTTATCGGCTTTGTTTTCGATTCCTTTTAAGTTGATTAATGATTTGAGAGCTCATGTGGTGGTAGATGAAATCTAGGGTTTTCTTCGTGTTCTTCGCTGTTCTTGAGATTTCCTTGTTTTTGATCTTCCTTGACTGACTAGTCCTCCTATTTGTGTTTGTGTTCGCAGATATGTCCGAGCGTCCGCGGGTACCTTATAAAACTCCTCCGCCGAGTCCCCATATATATCCTCGGGGAGACTCTCATATCAGGGATGGGGCATCTCCTCCCTCTGCTCAGGGCAACCCTCGGGATAAGCGTCCATCCTCGTCCTCTAGCCAGAAGCCTCCGTTCCAGAAAGGTAATCCGCCCCGGGGGTCGAGATACGCCTCGAGCCGTCCTAGAGATGAGTCTTCTAAGAAGCAGCAGAATCCGCGCATTGAACTTTTAAATGTGCAGCCTCTCCGTACCATGCCTCCTCCGCGGGCTAATCTTCATCCGTCTTCGTCTGTGCCTGGCTCAGGCAAAACAACTAAGATCCAGCCTGCGAAGAGGAAGGCCTCAGAGATGGAATCTATGGGAGACGTGGTTCCTCCTAAGAAGAAGATGTTGCGGGGGATGCTTATGAAGATGACTCTGCTGTCACTTTTCGTCCTCTACCAATGGGTAACAAGAAGTTCACTTTCAGGCACATAGATCTTGAAGCCTTCAAAGTGAAGCACGGTCTTCAGCACTTCCAGGTGAGTTTCTATGCCCCTGATAAAGATATAACCTACGAGATGGTTATTAATTATCAGTACGATGCTTTTTATCTGTTGACAACCGTGGGCGCTTTTGAGGCTGGTTTGATGTTTCCTCTGTATAAAGCTGGTGATGATTTCTACTACCGGGTCTTATCTAGCCGCGGTACTGCTAAGAAGAGTCATAACCGTGGGGTGCAGCAATTGACGGGAAATTACCTTCGTCATCTCCGAGAGTGCTATCTTCGTATCAAGGGGCAGACGATGATGACCTACTATGCTCCTAACTTAGAAGAGGAGAAAGGATGGTATACTCCTGAAAACTTTAACAATTCCTTTGGATATTACGTTAATAGGAAGACGCGTAAGCCGTGGTCTGTGAATCTGCGGAATATTGCTCCTGTTAAGGGGGAAATTCGCCTTTTGAGCGAAGTAAGTGACTCCAAGATGGCAAGGATTCCTGGTGCTGAAGGTCTTCCTATTCCTGCTGATGAGAGGATCAAGCGTGATCATGATTATGAATGGTCTTCCACCGTTCTTGAGGTTGTTGGTCCGTGGGCCTATGGCTGGGTTCCTGGGCCCCATGGTTGGCAACCTAGTGCTGACAGCTCCTACCGCGAAGCCTCTCCTTCTCGTTACGCCCATTATTGCCCTTGGAAGATTAGTTTCGAAGGTATGGATTTTGATTATAGCTGTGATGTTGATGACGCGGATGATGAGGATAACTCTGACGCTAACCTTCTTCCGCGGAATGCTAATGTTGCTAAGGTATGTTTGTGTTCTTCGTATATATGCCCCTTCCTTTTCTTAAGTAATATGGATTATGCCAAGGAAAGGAGATACTCAAGGCTATTTATTATTATGTCTCGCAGGTGGTTAGAAATAAAAATATCAACCCCAAGCAATCGTCAAATTCTCCTACTAGAGACTCTACGCAGTTCGAAGATGTGAGCAGTCCAGTGAACGCTGAAGAGGATGTGTCCGACGAAGAGGAGCGTATTGAGACTTCTCCACCTTTGCAAGAAGGAAATACTGCTGGTGGCGGTGATGGTGGTGTTGGTGATCAATCCACATGTGGTAATGGTGGTATTGTTGATGAAGCCGCTGGTGGCGGAGTTGGAGGTGGCGATGGTAATCAAGTCCTCGGTGGTGATGGTGATCAGACCACTGATGGAGCAAAATCTACTGGGGCTGTGGACATGGAGGTCGGTCAACAGCAGAGATAGTCACGGACAAGGGCAAGGGAGTTGCTTTTGTGGCTAGCAGTGATAAGGACGTGGGTGCTTGTGTTGAGTTTTCTTTTGGTAATGCTCTGTCCGGGGATCAGTCTTTCGATATGGTCGCGGCTATGGGACTCATCTTGGGTTTTAGTCTTCTTTCTCCTGGTGATGACTGGGATGTTCTTAAAGGTAGCGGTGGTGGTGGCGTGGCACCTGTGTCTGGTGCTGAGGTTCCTTTGGTTCATCCGGAGGGTTATGGTGACACCTCCTATGGTGTTGGGGGTATTTTGACGCAAGGCCAAACTAGTGATGCACTTGGTGTGAATTCCTTGGGTTCTCCTTCTGATGATTTCCCGCAATCCTTAATCGCGGATGGTGATGATGCTGTCTTAGGTTGGCTTAGAAATAATGGTTTGCTCGTCGTGCCGCATCCTGCCCCTTTGATTGAAGGGGAAAAGAGTTCGGACTCTTTTACTCGCCAGCATATGGAGTCGACCTCTGCGGAGATTGTAGATGTAGAGTGGGATAAGGATCTTGTGTCCAGCGGGATTGATCTGGTGGTGAATCCTCTTTCTACTGTCACTGGTATGATAGCTGTTGCTGATGGATACCAGTATAGTTATCCTCAGCAGCGACTATTGGAGGTATGCCCCATTCTTTGTAACCCTGCTCTTACTTGGATATGTTATTCGAACTAATTTCTTTTTGATCCGTAGGTGATGAGAAGTGAGTATTGTAACCATACTCTTTACCGGCTCTTCAAGGCCAACTCTCTTAAGCTAGAGGCGAAACTCCGCCACCGTGAAGGAGTGCTTTCGAGCGTCGAAGCTGCGGCCTTTGCTAAAAATAGGGAGATAACTGAACTGAGGGATCTTCTTAAGCGCAAGGAACAACAAGGCGTGGATGAGGCTATGCTTCGTTCCGATCTAGCTTTAGTCAAGGAAAAGTTAGAGGTTGCTGAGCAGAATTCTTCGTCCCTTTCAGGTTTTAACCTCCCCTACTTTTCTTTTCCGATGTTCCCTATATGTTCTGAGTCGTCTCCTTCTTATATCCTCCTGCGGTATTGTCTTCAGTGGGAGGAGTCCCTGAATTGATGTGGCTTCGTGGTGAGAGAGTTCGCTAAAAGGGGCATATTGCTGAGTTAGTTGAGAAACTTAAGAGCGAAGCAGTGAAATGGAATGCTCGCGCGGATGTTCATAACGCTATGGCCGAGGAATGGAGTCAGACAAAATTTAGTTGGGTAGATTTGCAAAATCGAAACGATCACGATCGTGAGTTGCTCAAAGGGACTCTCTTATGGACGCGGGATAGGCTCGAGGAAGCCCGCGGACAGATTTACGCCCTAGTGGTTAAGCTTAATGATATGGAAGAAGAATTGCGGCAAGCACGTTCTTCTCATCCCTCTGATGTGCGGGTTTACATGCGACGTCTTTCCAAGGAACGAGACGATGCTAGGGCGGAATCTGGCGCTCTTAGTAGTGCCTTATCCGCGTCTCGAACTGATGTGGCTCGTCAGGCCGAGTATGAGAGGAACTTAGAGGTGACTATGTATCGTCTTAACAAGGGTTTGGAATAGAAGAATGATGAGGTTAACCGATATCATCACTCGAACTCAATGCTTCGAGATGATCTTAGTGCGAGTCAATATGCTCATAATCTCCTGTAGGTAGACTATGATAGGCTTTCGAATAAATATGATTATGCCGCAGAAGCACGAGATTCCGCGGTTAACCACTGTGAAGGTATATGTCTTCGTTATCGAGTGTGCTTTGTGTTGTATTTGTCATTACTCACCTTCTTCTATTATCCGCAGAGCTCCAAGGACAGCTTCAAGTTGCGAATGACAAATTTTCCGAAGCTCAGGCTAAAATAGTTCAATTGGAAGAGCAGGTTAGCTACCATCGGGGTCTGGCTTCGTCTCGAGAGGAAGCGATGAAGCATGCTACTGAGAAGGCGGAACAACTTTCTATTTCCCTAAATCAAGCTTAGATGAGAAGCGTAGCTATAGGCTTTGTGGCTCGTAAGCAGTTGGCGGAGGAGATCAACAAGACTCTTGGCGAGATCGAGTTGGATCTTAAGAAGACCCACGGAATAAGCAAGAATTATACTCGGCGTCCCGTGCCCATTCTCCCTTCTGGTTCCTTTGGCCCCTCATCCGGAGGTAGTGTTCCTTCGTCGTTACAGGAGAAACCCGCGGATGGTGCTCCTTCTCAATAGCTCATAACTAGTATGTTGGGGGTTGATCTCAGTTGCTTAATTTTCTTGGCGTTTTTGCTACTTTTCTTGCTAGGTTCGTAATCAACTGCCGTGTAATAGATCAACTTTAACTTCCCAGTCTGAACTTGTATTTTGTTAAATCGCGTCTATGTGCTTCATAGATGAAATTAATGAAATTAATTAATTCCGTAGATTTTGTAATTCCTTAGATTTTGTGTTCTAGGGAATCGGGATTTGAGAAATTGTAGTGTTTATGCAATCCCGTAGGTTGATATCCTCGGAATTTTCTTTCGATCTGTCACCCCGCTCAGCTAATTCCTGGGCCAGAGGATTACTGAACGGTGGGGGTCTAACCGGCGTTTAAGGATATCGCGGCTTATAACATTGCTTGGGTATCTCGTTCCATGGAAAGTCACCCCCCGGTCATACACTTATAGACACTTATGGGGGAGTTCGAGAGATGGCATGTGTATGCGTTGTTCGGGTTGTTCCCGGTGTATCGTAGTGAGTATGTTCCACGCTTTGTGCGGAACATTCACCTTATTGAAGTATAATGATAGTAACTGCACACAAGTTTACATGGTTCATCCCTAAGGCCTACGTCCACGGGGTAACAATAATATTGACACTTTATTAATATATGGAATGATTTTCAATGTACATTCATATTCGGTTGTTTTGTTGATCTCTTTGTGTACGGATAGGTATTGAGTAGTTTGAGTAAATTGAAATGTGTATGGGTCTATACATGTGTCTCGTACGGTGTTGGTTATGAGCGCATCGAGATGCGTATAGGTAACGAGTAGAGTTGTGTCAATTGAAGATGAAAATTTGTATTGATTGAAAAGTTGAGGCGTGCTATTCCTCCATCAGAGATAGAAACATGCGGACTTGTAAGTCAACTTTATTCTTCTGAAATGCATACGAAGGTGATAGATTATGGATAGTATGGTTTGAGGTATTTGGCGTTCCACGGATGCCTGAGTATTTTCCCTTTCAGATTACGCAGATAGTAGGAGCCATTTCCGGCGACGTCGTGTATCACGTAGGGTCCGCCCCAAGTTGGTGCTAATTTTCCCCAATTCTTTTCTCGCTGGCATTGGGGAATGGTTCTTAACACATATTGGCCTTCTACAAAATTCCTAAGTTTTACTTTCTTGTCATACTCTCTGGCCAGCCTGCGCTGGTAGTTTTCCATTTTCTGTAGTGCGGTCTCTCTTCTTTCTTCGAGGTCATCAAGATTTTCTAACATCATGTCTGTGGTGAGGTTCTTCTCCCACGCTTCTGTCTTTGTTGTGGGTAGTAGAACTTCCGTGGGTATTACTTCTTCCGCTTCGTACATGAGTAAAAATGGAGATTCCCCAGTAGCCGTTCTTCGAGTTTTCCTGTATGCCCACAGAACGTTATGTAACTGTTCACACCATCGCCCTTTGTACTCCTCTAACTGTTTTTTGAGGATGAGCTCTAGGGTTTTGTTTGTGGCTTCCGCTTGTCCGTTGCTCTACGGGTATATAGGGGTGGACTTGTTTTTCCGAATTTTGAAGGTGTCGAACAGCAAGTCGATATTTTTTCCTTTTAGTTGTTGGCCATTGTCGGAAACTATCTCCGCGGGGATGCCGAACCTGCAAATGATATTTTGAAATATGAAAGTGAAGACGTCAGAATCACGAATCCTCGCAAGTGCCTTGGATTCTACCCACTTGCTGAAGTAATCCGTAGCCACTATTAGGAATCTTCTTCTCTCGGTTCCTGATACAAGCGGGCTCACAATGTCGATTCCCCACCTTGCGAAGGGCCACGGACTGTCCACCGAATTCAACTTTGTGGCTGGGGCGTGGATTCGCCTGCCAAATCTTTGACATTCCTCACACCATTTCGCCATTCTAGCCGCGTCTTGGATCATTGTTGGCCAATAGTAACCCTGCGTCTTTGCCTTATCTACAAGCGATCTCATTCCGCTGTGATTTCCTGCATCTCCTCTATGGATATCTTTCAAGATTCCGTGTCCTTCGGATCGGGACAAACAGCGACGAAGTGGCCCTAGGAATGATTTTTTGTATAAGGTCCCGTCTCTTAGCTCGTACATCCCTGCTCTGGATTGTATTTTCCTAGCTTGTTTGGTGTCCTGGGGTAGCTTCCCTTCTTGGAGGAAAGAATGGACTCCGAGTCTCCAATCTTCTTCCCGACTGTAATCGTCGTCCACGTCTGCTTGTTGCATTATATCGTCGTCTTGGAAGTCATCGAATATGAGCTCTCCGATATCCTTATCAGACACATGATCTATTTCGGACCTGCGTTGGTTACTCGCGCATATCTCCTGAAGCTTGATGGATGGCTCGTACACTCTTGTCACCTTGATTGCTTTGACATCTTTGTTCTTGAGTATGGCCGAAACATAAGACAAGGCATCTGCGTGCCTGAGTTCCTTCCTGCGCAGATGTCGGAACTTGATTTTTGGTATTTGGGAGACCAACGCTTGTACCAAAGCCATGTATGCCATTAATGTTTCGTCGTACACGTTGTATTCGTAGCCTATCTGTCGTATGATTAGCTGGGAGTCGCTGGTCAACCGTACTTCTTGTATCCCCATCTCGATTATCAAGCGGAGGGCATGGACCACTCCTTCGTATTCTACGATGTTATTTGTATGGCCTTCGAATTCCAACCTGAATGCGTGTACGACTCTATCCCATGTGGGTGTGGTGATAACGATGCCTAATCCAGCGCCTTCTCTATTTTTGGAGCCGTCTACGAAGACCTCCCATTGCCGTGGGTTCACTGGCTCAAGGATATCGTTTGGATCCTTTTTCTTTTCAATTTCTGGGGCGCCCGCGGCTCTCCATCCCTGTATGCGCACTTCTTCTTCGTTTTCCAGAGGTAGGTCTGCTAGGAAGTCCGCAAGTACTTGGGATTTCTGAGAGTGTTGAAGCTCATAGTGGATGCTGAATTGGTCGAGGTATGTGCTCCATTTTGCTATGCGTCCTACCTTTCCTTCCCCTTTGAGGATGGCTTCTAAGGGTGCTCGACACGGGATACGTATGTCATGCGTCAAGAAGTACATTCTCAGCTTCACGGTGGACCATACGATGGCCAAAATCAGTTGTTCGATTCTTGTGTAATTTATTTCCGCGGAGTTCAGGGTTTTGCTGACATAGTATATTGGATGCTCCTCCTTTGTGTGGGTCCTGACAAGTACTGCGCTTACTGCGTCATCGGTTGATGCGATGTACAACGCCAAAACTTCGTCAGGATCTGGTTTCTGAAGGATAGGGATCTCCGCTAGGTATTGCTTGATGCCTAGGAAGGCTTCTTCGCATTCCGCAGTCCATTCAAATTTTGTTCCCTTCTTCAATATGTTGAAAAATAACTTGCACTTATCTGAGGATCTCGAGATGAATCTTCCCAAAGCGGCTATGGATCCATTGAGATTTTGTACTTCTTTTAGGTTCTTTGGGGATGAGATGTCTACTATGGCTCGGATTCTTGCGGGATCTACCTCAATGCCACTTTTTGTCACCAGGTATCCGAGGAATTTTCCAGATGTTACTCCGAAGGTGCATTTCTCTAGGTTTACCTTCATGTTGTGCCCCCTCATAGCTTCGAAGATGTCCCTCAAGTCTTGGTGATGGTTCTTCTTAAATCTGATTTTTACAAGCATATCATCAACGTAGACTTCTAAGGTAGTACCAATCCATGGCTTGAAAACAGCATCGACCATCCTTTGGTATGTTGCTCCTGCGTTCCGGAGTCCGAAGGGCATCCTTACGTAGCAATAGAGGCCGTGGGGTGTGTAAAATGATGTATGTTGCTGGTCTTCTTCTTCTAAAAATAGTTGATTGTACCCGGCGTATCCGTCCATGAATGATAGCTCTTCGTATCCTTCTACCGCGTCGACCAGTTGATCGATACTGGGTAGTAGGTAGCTGTCCTTGGGGCATGCTTTGTTCAAGTTGGTGAAGTCGATGCAGATTCTGACCCCTCCATTCTTCTTTGGTACAATCACCATGTTAGAGATCCAGGTGGGATATTTGACTTCTCTTATGTAGTTGCGGATTATCTCACAACTACACCCTCATAAGAATCCATTAAAATGATTCTTAAACCTAATTAATTTGATATGAAACTAAGAATTAAAGTACTAAAATTATAAAAGAGACACAAATATTTTTAACATGGTTCGATCATTGTGATCTACATCCATGATTCTTCACTAGTGATTGTATATAATTACATGATTTTACAATTGAGACTCCATTAAAGAATATTTGGAGCTCTAGATTTTTGGGGAAGAAGATGATAAAGAAAATAAATCCCTTCTCAAAATTTCTCTCTCCTCCTAAAATTATCCTCTCCTACTAAAAATATCTCTCAATCATAATACCTCTCCCTCCTTCTCATGCCTAAATGGCTATTTATACGATTTTACATATTAGATAACAACTGTCTGTCCCTTAATTTCGGATCTGAGAATTATCCTGCGAACCTTCGCAGCTTCACTTCGCGAACTTCTTTTGATTTCGCAATCTGCTCACACCTTCCCCGTGATTTCCTTTGCTCGCAAAATGTTCTTTGCTCGCAAGATGTATTTTCTCTTCAATTTCCCAAGCTATCATTTGTTGTGTCGTTAATTATTCGCAAGTGAATATTGTTGCGATATTCTGCTCCTACATTTTGCCTCTTTTTTCTTGAATATTGCTTGAAGAGCGATATTCAGGAAAAAACTAGTTGTTGGTGTAGTCTTTGATCTTTGTTGATGAAGGAACGAGCGAAAGAATATCAAACTCAAAAAGTATATACTTGCCTCTATTCTTTTGCGAAGTCCCGGAATGTTGCGAAGTAAATAAGAAGTCTCACCCTTGAATTATAAGAAGTATGAAATATCCTTGATGAAGTATAAGAAACATAAAATATCCTTGAAGAAGTATAAGAAGTACTCAATCCTCGAAATATATAAGAAGTATGAAGTATCCTTAAAAAGTATAAGAAGTACTTAATACTCGAAATATATAAGAAGTATGAAGTATTCGCCCTTGATTTCGAATAAGATGTATTGCGAAATTATTATTCCACATTGTCTGCCTCATGTTGTGCTATAATGCAAATAAGAATTTAGATTAGTATTCAACATTTCTTTTATCAAAATTTCTTATTTTTTATTTATATGCTACTTCAAAATCTTTTTGTTTGTTTTGATTTCCTTTGTATGATTTATTTCATCTCATTTGACAATTATCTTTCATGGAAATGATCCTAATAGGTACCCCCTCATATGACGCACTGAGGTTCTTTGCCTCTTGCGAATGTTGCTTCGCGAGTGTACGCCATAAAGGTTTGCCAGCTAAAAAGATCTCTCAATCATAATACCTCTCCCTCCTTCTCATGCCTAAATGGCTATTTATACGATTTTACATATTAGATAACAACTGTCTGTCCCTTAATTTCGGATCTGAGAATTATCCTGCGAACCTTCGCAGCTTCACTTCGCGAACTTCTTTTGATTTCGCAATCTTCTCACACCTTCCCCGTGATTTCCTTTGCTCGCAAAATGTTCTTTGCTCGCAAGATGTATTTTCTCTTCAATTTCCCAAGCTATCATTTGTTGTGTCGTTAATTATTCGCAAGTGAATATTGTTGCGATATTCCGCTCCTACATCTTATGAAACCAGCCTCCAACAACTTTCGCAATTCCGTTTCTAATGCTTTGTGATACTCCGTGGCTACCTTTCGCACCTTCTGTCTTACCGGGGGTGTGCCAGGTTTAATGCGCAGCTCATGTTGTACGATCTTTGGATCTATTCCTGGCATGTCAGATAGTTTCCAAGCGAAGACGTCCGTGTATTCTTTGAGCAAATTCACCAGAGAGGCTTCGCGTTCTTCATCCATCAGAGTTCCTATTTTGATCTTCTTCGGGCTCCCCTCTGTCCCGATGTTAACTTCCTTCACCGCCTCCAAGGATGTGAATGTGGGTATTGGTTCCCCAAGGTGAGGAACTTTCTTTAATTTCTATTTGGCAGGCTCGGGTTGTTTGTTCGTAGGGGAGTCCTGGTCAGCAATTGATGTTGATACTTCCGTGTTTCCTACGGAGTGCCCCTTGGATAAGCTTTTCCCTGATATTTCTTCCAAGTATTCATCGATGGCTTTGTCCTTTGATATTGCTTTGTTTTGAGCCCTACGAGTCCTCCTTTTCTCGTCTTCCTCATTTTTGAGTTGCATCTGCATTGCCTTGCATTCCTTTGCAGCAGCTTGATCACCCTTAATCTCCATTACTCATAGGGGGTAGGAAACCTAAGGTATTGATGGTAGGTAGATGCGACCCCCTTAAGCTTGTGGATCCACCTCCGTCCAATAATGGCATTGTAGGGTGAAGGTGTGTATACCACACTGAAACGAGCGTCAACTTTCATGGGGCCAGCGTCCACTTGCAGAACAATATCTCCGATAGGCTTCGTAGCTGTACCATTTAATCCGTGGATGGTGTGGTGTGAGGCCGAGAGTTGCTCGTCATTTATCTCCATACGTTTGAAGGTATCGTAAAATAGGACGTTTACGGAACTCCCCCCATCGATGAGGATTTTCTTTATGTTGCATCCTGTAATTGGCAAGGTGAGGATCATAGGATCGTTGTGGTCTTCCATGTCATCTTCAATGTCCTCGGCTTCAAAGGTTAGGGGTGCGTCCATCCATTCTTGATGATCTTCCACCTGTTTCCCCTCCAAATTGTAAAGCTCACAATAGTCCTCAAATTTTTTCCTCAATCTTTTTCCTATCTGTGCAGTTAGGGTTGGTTCTTTATTCTCTGAGCAGGATATAGTATTCACTGTGCGGTTGCCTTCTGGTAATTGAACTTGTTTGCTGCGTTTGGCCCTGTCTTCTGGTGCAGTCTTTTCAACGTATTTCTTGAGATCCCCCGCATCTATCAGCTTTTGTATCACTATCTTGAGGTTTTTGCACTTCTCTGTTTGGTGCCCGTTGAAGCAGTGGAGATCACAGTACTCTTTGGACTTCTCTGAGGATGGTGGTTGTTTCCCCTTAGTCCAAGGCCAGTCTAAGTTTTCGCGATCCTTGATCTCCTTTAAGATGCGTGAGTAGCTGGTATTGAGCTTCGTGTAGATTTGATCTTCGAACCTTCTACCATACCTTTTGTGGTCGTCTTTCGGATCCCTTTGGTAACTTTTAGATCCTCTTGCTTGTTCGGCGGAATTGGTCTGTGGAGGTCGTTGAGCCTGCGCTCTTGGGTTCTCCCGTTGAATTTCTTCCAACCTTGCATGTTTTTCGATGATTATCCTCAAATCTCCCTCTGTGGCGGGGATGATACCGTGGATTTTGACAAACAATGGGATCATCCTGTCCAGTCCCCATTTGTAACAATTAATACTTACTACGGGATCTACCTGTCCTATGGATTGACATATCTTGTGCCACCTATCCGTGTATTCCCGAATGGATTCCCTGTACTTGATTGCAAGCGGGAAGAGTTTGTCCATTCCGGTGTTGACGACCTTGTTATACATGTAGGTGGCCAAGAAATTTTCGGTGAGCCGATCATACGAATCAATAGATCCTGGCTTGAGGTTATCAAACCAGGATAGCGCGGATCCTTTCAGGCTGGAAGGGAAATATCTGCATAGTATAGCTTCATCATAGTCCCACCTGGCCATTACCCTATTGTAATATCGTAGATGGCCCGCGGGATCCGCGGACCCGTCGTAATATTCGAAGGATGGGACTGGACATTTCTGCGGAATAGTAGCCGTAGATAACTGGTGCGCTAGGGGTGTAGTACTAGCTTCTTTCATAACCTGTTCTAGCCTTCCGCCTCCTTGCCTGGTCATGATTTGGTTGATTTCTGCTAGCATTTTTGCACGAAGACTCTCCATCGCCAAATAGTGCTCGTCTTGCATGGATGACTGTGCCCTCTTCGTAGGCTGCAGCAACGTGTCCTCATCTTCTTCGTAGTAGTCCGAAGTCTCTGGGTGATAGTCTGGTTCAGACCTCCTGTTGCTACGCGCACCTCTTCGGGGTATTCTTCTTTGGTTACCTTCCGCGGGGGTGCTTTCGAGGATCGCTCTCCGGTCTGCATTCTGCATCGCAGAGTTAGCCTCGTCTTGTTGATTCCCTAGCTCCGCGCTTTGGAGGATCTCTTCTCTCAATTGCTGATTTTCTTGGGCTAGTAAGGCCACCGCGTCTGCGTATGTCTTTTGATTCCTTTTTAGCTCTTCTAGATCCGCCCATATATGCGCAGACTGGTTTGATTCTTGACTTAGCGTTCCTGCCTGAAGTTGGGCTTGTCCGTCGGGAACTGCGGTATTAACTTCTTCCACCAGATGCACAATGGGTTCTACCACCCCGTGGTATCCTGCTCGTAGTTGCGTATTTCGCCCATTAACCGGCGGAATCCCTTACGGAGGGTCTTGGATCACCGAGCCTACTTCTGCATGTTGGGGCTCATTAGGTCTGGTTGTAGCCATCGCTTTGGAGACGGTCACTTGAGAAGCTACCACTGTAGGTGATGCAGCCTTTGCCGCCGCATCCTTTGCCGCCGCAGCCTTCTGTGCTTCCATTGCAATGATGCCCGCTTCTGAAAGTAATGTTTCTTCCGCTCCGTTCTGCGTCTTTCCCCCGGCTATGAGTCTTTCACCTGTCTGTTTGCTCCTTGTTATTATTGGCATAGTCCTAGGCGTCTCTTTTGATGGTACCTTCGATTTCCCTACGTACTTGCTCTTTTCCATTGCAATATTCTGCAGATAGGGCACGGAGATAAAACGAGGCAAGATTCACGGGTTAGCTGTTAGTTCATGGTACCCACAAGTTGGATTTCTAGCGGCAAAGAATGCATTCAAACTACTGATCATGCGAATAGTATGAAAAAACGTGGGTAAATGTACCGACTCGATTGAAATAATGGGGTCCAAGGGTTGTTATGAGGCTACTGGTAGAAAATAAGTATATAATAAAAAAAATAGTTAAAACATAAGTTCGTCGGTCCAAAGGTTATAAAACGCCCTGATCTGTTGGTAGAAAATACATTGGTCACAAATATGTGCAAAAATTAGCCCAAAACACAGATCTGCCGGTTAAAAGTCGTAAGAGGCCCAGATCTGTGAGTAGAAAATACAAAGAACATAGATATGATGCGAAAAATGAGTTTAAAACGCAGATCTGTTTATAAAATCACAGAGAAAGATAAATCTTTTGATCGGGACAAAAGTCCCTGTTTCTAGCGCCAAATTGTGAACACGAAGACTACATAATGGTGCCAACATGTCCACAACCAAACTACGCATGTACGGGGTGCATGCATTAGGGTATGAATATAGTGAAAGATGCCTATATAGACGTTGATTCATTGATTCCAAACCCCGCGGGTTTGTCATGATCTTATCAACATCTACCATTATAGATCTATGAAAACACATGGATATGAGAATATACCAATACAAGAATGTAAATGAGAAAACTATTTATGTGGTTCAGCTCTAAGGCCTACATCCACAGGTCTGGGGGAGATTTCACTATGTGGTAAACGATTACAAGAACAGTCGAAAGACTTTCGGTCTCTATGGAACCCGAAGGCTCATGCTCATACTTACTTCTCACTGATCTCTCCTTCTCTCTTTCTTCCTAAATTGCTCGACCTCCTCACATGTAACAAGAAGGGTCATATATATAGCTAATCTACGTGGGACCCTTAGAAAAGAGCTGTTGTAATCTTATCTTCTTGTGTTTTGTGCAAAGTCCGCGGACCTCTTGGTCATCCCGCGGCTTCTATGCTTTCTAAGATCATCACGCTGACCAATCTCTGTCTCCTTCGTTAGTTAGCTGTTGCGTGCCCTCTGAGCAGTACTAAATGCGAGTGGTTGGGGCGGTCCACTCAGCGGAATGTGGTGTCAGTTTCCCTGTCATGCCTGTGTCAGTTGGGCCTTCCCCAGCCGCTGATTACATCGTATCTCGAGATACGATAAAGTGCTGCCGAGTAGTTCCTTGGTGTTAAGTGGGTATACCTTTCGTTGATGTTCCTTCATCTTAGACTGTTGATCTCGACATGTGGTGTATCACCTAGATCCTTGGATCCCCCTGTGTACCATTCATCTTCATGACGTGGCCTCCACGTGGCCTTGCTAGTGCACGTGGCGAGGGAGATACATAAGTGTACTTACACAAGTAATAATAATCTTACCTGTTTCCCCACCGTGCATGGAGTTCTATAATGATGTTCTCTTCTTGTGGGGTAATTCTACCTCTCTTGAGATCAGGTCTCAAATAATTCACCCATCTCAACCTACAACTCTTCCCATTTCTCTTCAATCCTAAAACCAAAACAACCGTCGTACAACTTCAAATTGTTGGAACATATATGTAGCTAATAAACTGATATTTTATTAAACAAAATATTGCTATTCATACTGAAAGTCCAATTGAAATTCCTAACCAGACAGGCAACTCATCTGTTACGACGACAATTTTGTGAAGTCCGCTCAACGAAATCATCTAGACTCATTCAATATAATATGGTATCGATAAATGGCATCAAATACTAGTCTTAAAACTCAAATGATGCCTCGTTGTGACGCTCTCCTCAAAGGACAACGCAGGGCTGGGAAGCAGCGGAAGGTGAGCCCGGTGAGCCCCACCTACCGCATACCCACTCTGGCTTGCCCTTTGGTGATGAACAAGGGAGGAATAAGGTGTACAGCCAGGGCACTTGCATATGCATTACTATCTACCATTTTAGTAAAACTGTAAAAGCAAATTTCAATGACCAAAGCATAACACAGTTGGTTCGCAACCATCTTCGAAAACCGGATAATCAAATCCAGTTAACTTAGTTTAGTTATTGAACCGTGGCATGGGATTTACAGATAGTAGTAGCAGCAGCAGCAATTAATAGTTTACCTGCAAATTTAGCAACAGAGTTCCATCTTCCTTCACCATGCAAACTAACATATTCAATAAGTAACTTATCTTCTTCAGCAGTCCAAGGACCTTTTCTCCATTCCTCTTCTTGATTGCTGATACCAGTAGTACCCCAACTACTCATCATGAAGTTTTCTTCCATGACTACAACTCCCCTGTGTAGCTAGCTCAGATATGGAAACCTAAGCTTTCTTTGTTTCTAATTTTGATCACTAAAACTAGTTTGATCGGGAAATTTTGTTGGATATATTTCTAAAAATACTCTTAACTCTTATTTATATAAGTATTTTTAGTAACTCTACTACCCTACCTAATTTGAATAAACTGTCCTCATCTAATCATCCTATTAATTAATTACTATCCTCCTAAAATATCCTTCACCTTTTATTGACAAAGATACCCCTTGCTCACAGGTGTTGTGAATGGAGTAATATTTATTTAAGTTTGTGTTCCAAGCATCGATTTTTCTACAAGATGGACCACTAACTACTACTACAACATATGAACTATGAACCAAGCATCGGTCTAAACGAGTATTATCTTGTACAGAGTGTACGACAGTAATGTTGCATTCTCTTATTCCACAAAACTCAAAAGCAACTTCCTTAGCTGCCGTGATATTATGTTTCATCCGACGACAAATTTTGAACCCACAACTTAACTAGGGCAACCGTTGCCACGGTGAAAGGGCCGACCGAAGAAGAATCTGGAGATAGGGTTTATCTGCGACTACTTTGTGGGAATTATATAAATGTCCCTCATTTTCATGGGTTTCACAAATACCCTTACGAGACAATAAAAATACTCCTCTCCATCTATAGGCCCATCAAGGGTCCATTAACATTTTTATTTTTATTTCCAAATTTACCCATTATCTATCGAGATCATCTTCCTCTTTCATTTCATTTCAGATCTAAAATTTGTTCTTTCTGTTTCCAGTTTTATCAACACCATCATCGTCTTCATCGTCGCTACCACCGCCACTACCACCTTCTCCTCTGTCGTTGCAAATAGATTCAGGAACACCTCCTTCGCCATCACCTCATATACTTCCACCAAATCCACCACCACCACCACAAGACATCATAAATAACCTGTTTATATCAATGAATCAACGAGAAACTAAATTCTCCAATCAAATTTGTCAGAAACATCAAATTCATTTTTGATAACATCGGATTTGGATTGAATAACCTAAAGTCGACGATAACTTTTAGTTTTTAAAGATTTTTTTGCATCAATTTAGGAAGAGACGATGAAAATTGTCATTAATTATTGGATCAGAAAATTCAATTGTCCAGAACAAATAAAAATTGATTTATCTTCTTTCTCTAGTTTAAGTTTTTGCTAGTGGTGGTAGTATGTAGATGTAAACATGTTGGAACGATGAAATTGATGATGGAAATTGTGTTGGTTCTAGTTCGAGTGATGAATTAAAATAAATCATGAAGATAGTGGTGGTTCTGGTTTTTGTGGTGTTAGTGGAGATTTTGTGTGCTGGTGGTGGTGGTGATGATGGTGAGGTTGGAACGATAAGTTGGTGTATACTACTGTTTATAGGTGAAAATAGTTTTTGCTGATTTTGGTAATTGCGGGTGTGAAGGAGAGAAACTATTTAAACCCTAAACAATGTATTGCAAGGGAGTACTTTATATTCGAGAGATCAATCTGTACAAGTCCGGCCTAAACCAAGAAATGGTCGTTCCTGATTTGCTTCGGTCACAAAGAGGAGGAGAATGGGTTGGTTTTGGGGAGGGAAGCAAGGAGAGTGGTGAGACCAGAATAGTTGATTCTTGAGAGCAGTTGGGTTTTTACGACTTGTTTTCATAAAAGGTAGGAGAGCTCACGAGGAGAGCTAAGTAAGTATTTCTGAGTGTTGTCTTGTCCAAATGAACTTGTTGTCCAAATGAAAATAGGTAAGACCTATTTATACAAGTCGAGGTAGAAATGTACCCTGGTCTCATTAAGGAGTGGGGAAGTAAATGTGAGGAGGTGGTAACCGTATGCATGGACTTGATGTCCCATAAAGTGGTTAACGCATGAAATTGGTTTTCATGAAACTGTTAACGTTATGGAATTGATGTTCCATAAAGTTTGTTAACTCACGGATTTATGTCCCATGAACGTTTCCCACATAACTCCCATATTTACTAGGCACCTCACCCTTATGACACTTCCTTATGAGGGGCGTAGTGTACGCCGCACGTTGTAGACCACCAAACCAATACCCAAAGAGAATCCCCCTGTTTGTGTTGATGTCTCGAATGTTTTGGAAAACATGTAAAACGTTGTTGTGGCTTGGAAAGTCGAACTTTGGGAACTTGCTAGCCAGGTGACCTTCGACGGTCGAGATGTTGCATCTTGAGAAGAGGGGAAACCGTTGATCATTTCACGCCTTCTTTTTGGTAGCCGCGTAGTGAGGTCCAACAGGGTGGCACGGATAGGGTGTGTTTAGACTTGGAATGAAAGGCCAAGGGTTCGCCATGGGTGTATGGCATGTCTAGGGCTAAGGCGAGGGCGCTTGGATTGGCATGACGTAACTAGCATGGCTAGGTCCAAGGCAAAGTGAGTTTGGCATGGCGCGGCTAGCTTGGCTAGGTTTGGTTTGGCTTGGCATGTGGGGCCAAGGGTTTTCCATGGTCATATGGCATGGCTAGGGCCAAGGCAAGGGCACTTGGCTATGCATGACGTGACTAGCATGGCTAGGGCCAAGGAAAAGTTTGTTTGGCATGGAGCGGATACCTTGGCTAGGTTTGGTTTGGCTTGGCATGTGGGGCCAAGGGGTAGCCATGGGTGCATGGTGTGACTATATTGGGCTAGGTGCGTAACCAAGCTAGGGTCTTGGGCCAAAGGTCGTTAGGGGACCTTAGACGGCCAGGATTTGCTCTTGGGATTGAAGGGCAACCGTAGATTTTTGCACGGCTTCGCTTTAGTATCCGCATGGGGAGGTCCAGCATGGTGGCGCGGCATGAAGGGCCATGGCGAGACGTGTTTGGCATGGCGCGGTTGGGGTGACTATCTTTGGCTAGGTGCGTGACCAAGCTAGGGTTTTGGGTCAAAGGTCGTGAGGGGACCTTAGACGGCCAGGATTTGCTCTTGGGATTGAAGGGAAACCGTTGATTGTTGCACGCCTTCACTTTAATAGCCGCATGGGGAGGGCCAGCATGGTGGCGCGGCATGAGGGGCCATGGAGAGATGTGTTTGGCATGGCACGGCTAGCTTGGCTAGGTGCGTGACCAAGATAGGGTTTTAGGCCAAGGGTCGTGAGGGGACCTTAGACGGCCAGGATTTGCTCCTGGGATTGAAGGGTAACCGTTGATTGTCACGCGCCTTCACTTTAGTAGCCGCATGGGGAAGGACAGCATGGTGGCACGGCATGAGGGGCCATGGCGAGATGTGTTTGGCATGGCGCGGTTGGCGTGGCTATCTTTGGCTAGGTGCGTGACCAAGCTAGGGTTTTGGGCCAAAGGTCGTGAGGGGACCTCAGACGGCCAGGATTTTATCCTGGGATTGAAGGGCAACCGTTGATTATTGCACACCTTCACTTTGGTATCCGCATGGGGAAGGCCATCATGGTGGCGCCGCATGAGGGGCCATGGCAAGACGTGTTTGGCATGGCGCGGTCGGCGTGGCTGACATGATTTTCCATTGGCACAGAGGTGCGGCTAGCATGGTTGGCATGCCTTGGAGCGGTCGGTGCGGCTAGCATGGTTTTCCATTAGCACAAAGGTGCAGCTAGTATGGTTGGCATGCCTTGGCGCGGTCGGTGTGGCTGGAATGATTTTCCATTGGCACACATGGGAATTAGGGTTTGGGTCGTCGTAACCCTAATTTGAAAAATATACCCGAGTAATTATTTTAGAGACACATTAAATATTTCAGTAAATGTGCCTAGTAAATGCGTGTTGCTTTAAATGTTGTGACATTACTTTCTGCTAGGGTTTAGTGTTTTACGATTTTAACCCTAAGCTAAAAACCACCATCAACAACTACTTCAACTGTTGAAGGTAATGACTGAATCTGTTTTGAATGGTGTACATTTAATTTAAATGTTATCACATTTTTTGTGCTTATCATCCATTTTAAGAAACTATAATTGATAGTTTTGTGTCTGTTTTTGTTGGGGGTGGTGATGGTGGATTTTGTTGTAGTAGTAAGGGTGGTGGTGCTGTTGGTTATGACAGCATTGGTTGTGTATCAACTCATGTTGTTGATACCTTTTTCAGTGGATCAACAACCGCTGTTTATCCCATTCATGGGATCAACTCCTGTTGTTGACAACAATTTTTATAGGATCAACTACTGACTCCTAGTATTCGATGTGGTGATGGATGATATTATAGTGGAGATGATGGTAGTGGTGGTTCTTAAGGTGCTGGTGGTGGATTTTATTGGGATGGTGGAATCAACAATGGAGATTGACTTATTTTGCAACTATTTTGGCTTCAGGAGCAGATTTGGGAACTACTACATTGGGGATTATGTATGTTACAGGTACTGAAATCACCAAAAATACATGATATCAATAATTTATAGGAACATCTATTGTTGTTGATCCAATAAATGGGATCAACTCATGTTGTTTACTTCATTTTTATGGGATCAACTACTGTTGTTGACAGCTGTTTTGGGGTAAAAACTGTTTCTGCTAGTTTTGGTAAATTTGGGTGTGTTGATGAGAAACAAATTTAAACCTAAACAAATGCACTACACGGGAGTAATTTTAACATAGCGGAAGTGTAATAACTTGGATCAAGGATCCAAAAGATAGTGAAAACTAGTGTGAAATTAATAGATTCACAAAAGAAATAAGAAAACTAGAGAACAATAACTAAATAAAATATCTTTGATAAATCAAATAAGATAATAATGTGAATGTGTAGAAATTCTACAAGGATAGGCTTCACTATTTCCTAAAAGTAATAAAACTAGAAAAGGAATCCATACTAAACTAGGAAACTAGTATGTTCTAGAATAGTTCTAAAATAAGGAAATCATGAATTATTCTGAGAAATAATACTAGAAATAGAATACGGTTTGACACTAATGTCAAACAGGGGTGACTTTGTCTAGATTTTCTACATCAGGCCCCCATTCTTGAAAAGAACTCGACCCCGAGTTTGGTCTTGGAAGAGAAACCTCGTCGCCTGGAAAATAAGGAAAAATATCCTTAATGTTGAATATGGACGAGATATTCATATGAGTTGGGAGGTCAACAACATAATCATTGTCGCTGATCTTCTTGAGAATGTGAATGGGCCAATCTTCTTGTACTTCGTCTTGTTGTAGGTACCAGTAGGAAAACGATCCTTGCTTAAGTACACCATAACTAGATCACCAACTTCATAAGACTGAAAACGACATTGACGATCAGCATCTAGCTTATACTTGGCATTAGCAGCTTCTAAGTTTTTCTTGACTTTATCATGTAGCACTTGTAGGGACTTGATCATGTACTCATCTGCAACATTGGAACTAGGTACTGATGGTAAAGACACAAGATCCAATGTGTGGTTAGGAACCTTAGAATAAACGATTTGAAAAGGTGAATATCATGTGGATCGATTAGGAACTGAATTGTAGGCAAATTCATCTTGAGCAAGAGATAAATCCCATTGTCTAGGCTTGTCTCCTGACAAACAATGAATAAGATTTCCTAATGATCAGCTTACTACTTCAGTTTGTCTATCTGTTTGTGGGTGAGATGCGCTACTAAACTGCAATTTGGTTTGGAGAAGAGTTCAAAGTGTCTTCCAAAACCAACTTAAGAACTTAGTGTCTCGATCAGAAGTAATGGTGTTTGGAATACCATGTAAACGAACTATCTCACGGAAGAAAATATTTTCCGTAGTCACAGCATCCATAGTCTTCTCGCAAGGAATAAAATGTGCCATTTTTGAGAAACGATCAACAACCACAAAAATAGAATCATGAGCTCTTTGGGTTCTTGGTAAACCTAGCACAAAATCCATTGATATATCATCCCAATGAGCATCTGGAACTGGAAGAGGAATGTATAATCCTGTATTTGGTGCATGACCCTTACTTCGTTGACAAATCATACAATGTCGCACAAAATCATGGACATCCTTTTTGAGATAATTCCAAAAGTAACGAGCTTCGACTAGAGATATAGTCTTATCTCGCCCTAAATGGCCAGAAAGACCACTACTATGTAATTCCTTAATAAGGTGTTCATAAATGGAACCACCAGGAATGCATAAACGACTACCTTTGAAAAGAAACCCATCATGTAAAGCAAAATTGCCCGTACCTTGTTGCTTGGAAGAATATTTCTTCCTTAGTAATGAAAATTCGGGATCGGTAGGATACAATTCCTTAAGAGAGTCAAAAGCAATCACTTCAGCACGAATGGTAACTAGGAGCAACTCGCGAGCACTATGATTATTGAAACGGCTAAGTGTTTCAGCAACTTTGTTGTTTAAACCAGACTTGTGCTGATTATAGAAAGTATATTCTTATAAGGTAGAAATCCAACTAGCATGCATTCTGTTGGATGGTGATTGATTCTGAATATATTTGAGGGCTTGGTGATCAGTATACGGGACAAAATCCTTGTGTATTAAGTAATGTCTCCATTTCCGTAGTGCACGAATCACCGCGTAGAATTCTAACTCATAAGTAGACCACTTTTGATGAGCTTCTGTAAGTTTTTCACTAAGAAATTCAATAGGTTTATCTTCTTGTGATAAAACAGCACCAACTCCTAATATAGAAGCATCAAAATGTACTTCAAAAAGCTTGTTGAAATCAGGTAGTGCAAGGATAGGAGCAGAAGTAAGCCTTTCTTTGAGTAATTAAAAACTTGATTCGGCTTCATTTGTCCATACAAACATTTTATCATTCCAACTGTCAGTAATAAGGGCTGCAATAGATCTGAAATCTCTTATAAATCGACGGTAAAAGGAAGCTAAACCATGAAAACTTCGAGCTTCGGGGGATGTTTTAGGAGTAGGCCAATCACGAATAACTACGATCTTTGAATCATCTACTTGAATACCATCAGCAGAAACAACGTAACCCAAAAACAGAACCTTAGAAGTGAAAAATTGACACTTTCTTTAGATTAATGAATAATTCATTCTCTTTGAGAGCATCGAAAATAACCCACAAGTGAAGAACGGTGTTCTTCTTTAGATTTAGAATAAATAAGAATGTCATCAAAATAAACCACAACAAACTTACCAATGAAGGGATGTAAGACTTGATTCATAAGCCTCATGAATATACTAGGAGCATTAGACAAGCCAAATGGCATGACAAGCCACTCAAAGAGACCATTTTTTGTTTTAAACGCAGTCTTCCATTCATCTCCAAGCTTAATTCTGATTTGATGATACCCACTTTGCAGATCAATCTTCGAAAATATTATGGAACCGGAGAGCATGTCAAGCATATCATCTAATCTTGGAATTGGGAAACAATAATGGATTGTGATATTGTTAACAGCTCTACTATCAATACACATACGCCAAGTTCCGTCCTTTTTAGGTACAAGGAGGGCTGGAACAACACAAGGGCTCAAACTAGGTTGTATGAAACCTTTAGACAATAATTCTTCCACTTGTCCTCGATGTATATCATGCTCCTTAGCGCTCATACGGTAGTGTGGAAGATTAGGAAAACTTGCACCAGGCATAAGATCTATTTGGTGTTGAATATTTCTCATAGGTGGCAAAGAATCGGGCATATCAGATGGTAAAATGCATGCAAACTCATCTACTAAGGACTGGACTTGAGTAGGAATAGTTGTAGGAAGGTCAGGAGTACAAGGTTGTACAACTAAGGCATAAATCGTACCTGATTCTTGTGCATCAGCTAAGATATCCGGGGAAACCAACATTGTAGTCTCTTCTTATTGTAGACTTGGTTTAGGTTTCTCATAAGATGGATGCAATATGATTCTGTTTCCATTGTACATGAATGAATATGTATTAGCTTTACCTATGTAAGTCACATCCACATCATATAACCATGGGCGTCCAAGTAATATATGGCAATCACTAATATCCACAACATCACAAACCACTGTCTCATTGTAAGTCCCAATTTTAAACGATACGAGACATTGAGAATCCACATTCTTTTTGATGTTGTTGTCAATCCAATCAATAGAATATGGGTTAGGATGTGGATGAGTATCTATTTGCAGCGTATCCACTAATCTGGATGAAACAATATTTTGAAAACTACCACTGTCGATTATCATATCACAGATTTTGTTTTACACACGGGATTGAGTGCGGAACAAACGATTACGAGTTGGATAGTCAACTCGAGGAACAAACAACATATTTCGAACAACATCAGAGGCATAATCTCCTTCCTCTCCTTTCTTACCATAGGTAGGTATATCTCCGATATTTTGAGGAAACTCCTCACTTTCTTGTTCATACACATCAGCAGATTCCTCTTCAGTCATCAATGTGCGCCCACTTCGATATTGATTATATGTATGCCCCAGTTTCTTACACTTATAACACTTGTTTTCAGTTGGGTATGCATAAGGATTTTAAGGTTTTGGTTTAATGGGTAGAGCATTACTAGGCTGTGGTGGAGGTGTCAGAGTCTTTGTGGTAGGTAGGTTGTGGGAAGAGTATGGTTGGGTGGTAGTAATAGTGGTAGTGGGAGAAGTATGGGACTGGAATGGAGAAGGTTGTTTCCTATTAGGAGAATTTTGAAATGAAGGTTTTATAGGGTAAGAGAATGAGGATTTTGGGTATGGTTGTGGAGAAAGCATGAAAGATTCTATCTTTAGAGCGCTATTAATGACAGCATGAAGAGAAGTGTATTGTTGAATATCTAACCTTTCTTGTATACTCCAATCAAGTCCATTGATGAACCGCCCAATTGTTTGATAAACCGTCTCATTCAGCTGGTTTTGAGATAACAGACGAGAAAATTCTGTTACATAATCTTGTAATGTGCGGTTGCCTTGACGACAGTTTTGCAAACTGATAAACAAGGTTTGCACGTAGTCCGGAGGAAGAAATCTTCTCTTCAACAGTTGTTTCATGGCTGTCCAGGACTGAACTGGTCGCAATCATTGATTAGCTCATTCTATTTGAAGATGATCCTACCATGAGGAATCCAGTCCAATAAACTTGAAAGAAACAAGTTCTACTTGTTGATCTTCAGGTATATGCATATAAGTAAGGAAACGATCAATTGTACACAGCCAATCTAGGAAATCTTCAATGTGTAATCAAAAGGGGTTATATCAGCTTTAGGGCGATAGTTTTGTAGATTTTCCCATTAACCTTTGTTAGCATGGTGGAGGATAATAATATGGCTTATAATCTTCAACATCAATTGGTTATTGCTTTGCAGAAGATTTGAGCACGTTTTCAGGAGTAGAGTAAGAGTTGAAATCTTCATAGAATTCAAATTGTGGGGTTGTATAAGGTGGACAAGAAGAGTATGATGGAGTGGATTGCAATGGATGATAATATGATTTATTTTGAGAGGCGTAACGGCTAGAAGAAGGTTGGGAAGAATATGGGGGGTTTGAAGGTGAGTGGTAGAGTTGGGAGGGATGGAAGTATGGGGATGAATAATTTCATCTTGGATTTTATATTTTTCTCCAAGTACCTTCTTTCCTTCATCTTTCTTTCCTTCTTCTCCCATGAACTTAGTAAACATACTTTCGATCTTTTTGATTTTGTTTGTGATATCATCGAAGCGTTCATCCATTTCTATGGTTAGCTTCTTTTCAATACTGATTCCCATTGCTTGCATATCAGTTTCTAGTTTCTTCTTCAAACTGATCCCTAATATTCAATCTTCTTATCACCCATGTTAGTGGAGGCTCTCAATCGAGGCTCTAGTACCACTTACGTAGCGGAAGCGTAATAACTTGGATCAAGGATCCAAAAGATAGTGAAAACTAGTGTGAAATCAATAGATTCACAAAATCTATAAGAAAACTAGAGAACAATAACTAATAAAATATCTTTGATAAATCAAATAAGATAATAATGTGAATGTGTAGAAATTCTACAAGGATAGGCCTTCTTATATAGGCTTCACTATTTCCTAAAAGTAATAAAACTAGAGGGGTACATTAATTAAATGCCCCTATTATAGAGGCCCAATACAAATACCCTTATACAACAATATAAATACCCCTATCATTTAAATACCTTATCCATTAAGAAATAGATTACCTTAATACCCTTACTTACAATATTATTTTCATTTAAGAATTTTATCCATTAGAAAATAATTTTTTCTAATATTTCACTCTCCATCACCAACAACACCGCCGCCGCCACCAACAACACCGCCGCCGCCACCACCAATCCGCCACCGTCACTCCGTCGCCGCCATTATTCCGCCACCACCACCATTCCACCGCCGCCTCCACTCCGACACCACCACCACTCCGCCACCACTACCATTCCTCCACCACCACTCCGCCACCACCATCCCGCCGCCATCACCATTCCGACACCACCATTCCGCCGCCACCATTTCACCATCACCAACAGCACCGCCGCCACCACCACCACCACTCCTCCGCTGCCATCAATGTTAGGTGTCAACAACTGAAGATCCAAAAAATCAAAAGTTCAAAAATATTTGTCAAATTTGGTTGTTGATACCATTTTTCTATTGTTGATACACAAATATTGGTTGTTGATACCATTTTTCTATTATTGATACACAAACCTTGGTTGTTGACTCCCTAAACTAAGGTCGATTTCTATTGTTGATACACAAACATTTGTTGTTGACTCCTAACACTAAGATCAATTTCTATTATTGATACATAAATATTGGTTGTTGATACCATTTTTCTATTGTTGATACAAAAACCTTGGTTGTTGATACCATTTTTCTATTGTTGATACACAAACCTTGGTTGTTGACTCCCTAAACTAAGGTCAATTTCTATTGTTGATACACAAACACTGGTTGTTGATTCCATTTTTCCATTGTTGATGCACTAATATTGGTTGTTGATACCATTTTTCTATTGTTGATACACAAACCTTGGTTGTTGATACCATTTTTCTATTGTTGATACACAAACCTTGGTTGTTGACTTGCTAAACTAAGGTCAATTTCTATTGTTGATACACAAACACTGGTTGTTGATACCATTTTTCCATTGTTGATATACAAATATTGGTTGTCGGTACCATTTTTCTATTGTTGATACACAAACCTTGGTTGTTGATACCATTTTTCTATTGTTGATACACAAACCTTGGTTGTTGACTCCCTAAACTAAGGTCGATTTCTATTGTTGATACACAATATGGATATACTCTGAAACACTAGTTTCTTACTCTGGAGATTATTCAAGGTATCACACTTGATAAAAAAATTGCACAAAAAGATGCAACTACTAATTCTGCCATTTTTTGAGGCTGGGAACACAATCATAATGCAGGTGCACATTGGGTAATTTATACCCATCAATCTACCAGGAACTCTCCATTTAGAGGCTGGGATATTCACAGTTGGGAATCAAATGACCAATCAAAATGACACAGGTCCAAACTACAAGTGACATCAAGCATGTTTTTCATTAAGTCAGGTACTAATTAAGAATTTTTCAAAATTGCACTTTAGATAAACATAAATTGACCAACATAAAAAGGGTATGTTTCATGCTATTTGATCATGTGAAATTTTGAAATTTAGATACAATAAGCAACCATACCTGAAGGAAATTAACGGGAACCCTCCATCAACGTTCACCGGAAAAAGATGACATGATGGGAGTAAATAAACCAACTATTTATCCTCAGTAAATCATAAGTGACCCATCAATGTGAGCCAAGGTAGTTAGTTAAAGCCTATCAACAACAACATCAGAAGCACAGATTAGTTTCATGCTATTTGACCATGTAAAATTTTGAAATTAAAACACAAAAAGCACCAATACCTGAACGACATGAAATGGAACTCTCTCTCAAGATTTTCCAGAAAAAGATGACATGACAGGAACTCTAATAATAGTTGGATACCTGATGATTCAGTGATGGTTTAGCAGAAGCTTGGCAAAGAACTAAATGTAGAATTTCTAACTCAATAAAATTATACCAATTGTGAAATGTTTTCATCAGAGAACAATGAGATAAAACTGTAATTCTTATAAGAAATGATAAAACACTTGGGTGTTCTCAGTTACAGATTTCAACTTGAAATTGATCATAAAACCATAAAACTCAATTTTCCAATCAACAACCAAGTTAATCCATTATACCTTGATTCTTAATGAATCACATCTATCTAACCCCCACAATATGCTAAAACACATAACATAATACTCAAAAGGAAATAAAAGAAGTACCCAAAAGATGGTGTCAAATAAAGACACTCACAAGTAACACCACCACCACAAGAACCAACCAACCAGCAGAATTTCAGTCCTATTCTTCATCAGGGAAACGGAAATGCTTGCCTTCAGGTATAGGCAAACCCTTCAAGTAACACCACCACCACAAGAACCAACCAACCAGCAGAATTTCAGTCCTATTCTTCATCAGGGAAATGCAAATGCTTGCCTTTAGGTACGGGCAAACCCTTAAAGTGGAGTTTACTTAGGGAGACAGAAATATCTTCCTCTCCTTCAATCTCACCGTCACTGTTGTAGATGAATCGAGTATGCTTCCCTTCAAACTCAAGAAATTTCTTCTCCTACACACTAATGTTACTTAAACCATCACAGAGATGAAAATTAGCTAGAATGATAACAAAGACCAAAGTCAAAATTGAAATTGCAAAATGAATTTCTGAGCGAGTGATTTGATTACCTCGAGTGCATGTTTGAATCGGTGAGATTTGTTAAGATATTTAGCGAGTTGACGCAATTCTGGAAGAGTGACTTGATTTCCTTCGTTAATCCAATTTTGAATTGCAGTAGTTGCACTTCGTTTTGGGAATCGGAGTTAGAATAATCTGGTTTTGAGATTATCATCATTTTCTGATGATTCTTTTTCTTCGATGTGATTCGTTATTGATGATATAGATCCTGATGATGATGAGAATGATGCTCTGGAAAAGGAGAGAAAGGATGGGGTTTTGGATTGGTATTTTCTGAGATTCGACAACAGAGATGAAGAAGAACGAATCGTCATAGACGCAGTCTTTTGGATCAACATAGAAGAAGAACGAATCACCATAGAAGATGACATGAGGAAGGTGGTGATGTTGGTTGCGGTGGAGGCGATCGAAATGGTAATGGAAGTGGTGGTGGAGGCGACGTAGATGACGGTGGATGGAGCGCTGAAATTTCTCTGAGATCGAAGAAGTAAAAACGGAAATAGAGAGAATTGAAATAAAAGAGGAGATGATATCATGGGTGTAAGGGTATATTTGTAATGTTATCTATTACTTAATGGACCCCTGATGGGCTTTGTATGGATAGGGGTATTTTTATTGTATGATAAGGGTAGTTGTGTAGCCCGTCAGAATTGAGGGCAATTATATAATTCCCACAAACTAGAAAAGGAATTCATACTAAACTAGGAAACTAGTATGTTTTAGAATAGTTCTAAAATAAGGAAATCATGAATTAGGAAATAATACTAGAAATAGAATATGGTTTGACACTAATGTCAAACAGGGGTGGCTTTGTATATATGTTCTACATCAACTTTAGATTCAAGAGATCAATCTGTACAATCCTGGCCTAAACCAAGAAATGGTCGTTCCCGTCTTGCTTCGGTCACAAAGTAAAGGAGAAGGGTTGGTCTTAGGGAGGGAAGCGAAGAAGGTGTTGAGACCAGAATGGTTAATTCTAAGGTGTGGTTATTTATGACTTGTATCATAATGTGAAACTGGCTTGCAGAATGTAAGCTATCATTTTTTTTTGTGTTTTTCTGGATACTGTGTTGTTGTTAACCAAAACTCTATTATCCTTGGTTGAAATAGGTAGAAACGTATTTATACAAGTCATAGTTTGAACACACCCTGATCTCGTAGGAAGTGGGAGTAGTTGAGTGATGGATAAATGGGGCAATGTATAAATGCTAGAAACCACATACCCACTATGAAGGAAACGAGTTAGTTTACACCCACTACTTCTTGTCGCCACTAACTGTCCACTTTCCTGACACTTTCTTATAATGGGCGTGTTGCACGCCACACGCTGTAAACCGCCAGACCAATACCTTGATGAGCATCCCCCCGTTTGTGACATGTTTTGATGTTTTGAGTATTTTCGTGGAAAATGTGTAGCAGATTGCTGAGTGGGTCTTGTGTGCGAGAATTAATAATTCTGATCAATCGTGCGCCATCTAGGTGGTGGATGATCATGTTGTGGCAAGTCAAGTCATGGAACTTGCCGCAGGAAAATGGCGTGTGAACCTGAGACTTATTATGAGCCGGTCAATTCTATGGCGAATTTGGAAGGCTGAGATTGTAAGTCATAAGAAAGGGTGGCAATTTATTATGGCCACATTTCCTTGGGACCTTATAATAGCATAGTGGCGCCATTGGCACATGCCAGTGGCATAGTGGTACGAATAGCGCCTGGCATAGCCGTGGCCACTATATTTTGGCATAATGGCGTTAGACCCAAATATGGCTCGGAAACATTGGTTCTAGTTTCCATATCAAACTTAATTCCATAGGTAGCATTACTTAGCTTGGTTGGCGTAGCAACCTTATTTAAATTAGGTTTTGGCATACCAAAACCATAATTAGCGCGTGTCGCATGTGGTCGCGGCACGGTGACATTCTTTGTGAAAATAGTGTCATGGCCGCATCAAAGGAATTATGGCAGGGCCATAATATGGGAATGACCACATGCGCAAGGATGGACACGGGTGATCATAACATGGCGCCATTTTTAGGGTTTCCTGGGCCCCGCACGGCTTGTGGCATGTTGCGGGCCAAAGTGGCGTAATTTGAGCCACGACCAAAATTAGGGTTTCAACTAATGCCACTAAAGCAAAATCGTGTTCTAGTTGGGATACCCTGACTGGACTCTGTTATGGCGTTTGCCCACTAACAAAAGTGAGTTAGCACGTAAGCGCGTTGTTTGTGGTGGAATGGCACGTTTGGCATACTGTTGTAGCGTGTTTGCACGTTTGACATGCTAATAACATGTTGGCGCCGAATGGCATGTTTAGCATGCCATTAACATGTTGGCACAGTTTGGCAAGCTAATTGGCATTGTGACCATCTGGTGAAATTTGCCTCTTTTAATACTGTGGTAAGTTTAGAGCAGCCTAATTGGTCAATAGAAAAGAGCCAACCAAACATAAGGCGTGGCCACATCTTCTAGTGCGCGTGGAGGATTTAAAGCAACTTGATTGGTCGATGGGAAATAGGGCCGACAAGTATGGACCCGGCCACATCTCATGTGCATGTGGCGGATTTAGAGAGACCTGATTGGTCGATGGTAAAGAGGAGGGATGGTAAGCAGCATGGGGGCATGGGCATCTGAAGGTGGCGCCGGTTGACCTATGGCACGTTCACACTCCCTTTGTTATTGCTCCTATTTTCCGCGGCTCCTATTTTATTCCTTGTTTTCAGACTTTGGGTAGGACTTTGCACCTACTAATCCATGGAGGATCAATTTCCTAGTTTGCCTAGGTTTAGTTTCGGCCAGCAGAGTATGATATACTGCGCAGGGCGCAAAAACCTATTTTTTTTGCAAATTAATTAGATTGGTGTTTGAATCTTGTGAATTATCACAAAGTTGATTGAACTCTGCGTGTTGGCACAAAGTTTTTAGATTTATTGCCAGAGAGCAGCATGCTTTCCGACTGAGTACTTTTATGCATACCTTAACCTTGATACTTCGGGAAATTCATGTTACTCAGATGCGAGTGAACACTAATTGTCATGTCATACCAATACTAAGGGTTCAGTTGGGAAACATAGCATAGGAAGATACTTAATAAACCATCCACTAATGAATAATGTAGGCGAGAGTTTACAGAATGTTTGGGATTGTTGCTACATGCACCATTCTGAAAATATACCGAATTGCTCAGTACATGCGTGAGTAAAGAGGCCCGTGCACTCATTGCTTTTAAATGGCTCAGTACTTTTGCAGACGGCACATTAAATATAGGGTTTTACATTTTTATCCTTGAACTGAAAACCACCATCAACAACAGCATTTCCTTGGATTAGTATAATTACGCCTGTAGTTTAAATGCTTTGATTTTTATAGATGTAGATTCTTCAAAATGTTGAATTTGTGCTGCAATGGTAGCATGACTGATTCCACGTCAGATGATGCGTGTTCGACTCACGCCAAATTCACTCATTCGTATATGTCAGTTTGTATCAAACTTTGGTTGTTGCAGGCCATAGATGGTTGTTCCAGAGGTTATATTTTGCAATTGTCAGATAACGATTTGGATTTGAGATTTTTGATTCACTTCTCTAACACGAAAGGGCTTGACGTGTTGAAGTTGATTCACTACAACTTTTTTTGCATCTTTTTTAGGTTTCATATTTGTTGGATGTTTCTTTCTTTTTTTATGCTTTTTTGGTTTGGAGTTGTTATGTTTTGTAACGACATACATTATTATTTGTTTTTATGAATGTTATTCTTGTGTTTCTTAAGGATATGTCAGTTTGCAGTTTCCAGGTTTATTGGTTTTTACAGGAAACATACTTATATAAATATGTTGATCTCATTTTTTGTGGATCAACTTCTATTGTTGATCCCACTTAAAGGGATCATCTTTTGTTGTTGACCCATTAACTGGGATCAAATTTGATTGTTGACACAATAAAAGAAGGGATAATTTATAAAGTGCCCCCGTTTTTTTGGGGTCATATCTAGAGTTCCCCCGTTTTTTATAAACTTTCAAAAGTGCCCCCAAAGTGATAAAAACGGGAAGGCGTCACACTAGTTAGTCAAAACCGTTTTACCCGGTCAAATAAATGTTGCAAAGTTACCAAACGATCCTTATCTTAAACCTCTTAAACCTAAAGAGATAGAGAGAGTAAAATCAGTTGTTCCCTTCTATTAAAGATCCTTATCTTTTTTTTGTTCTTTTTCTTCTATCTTCTTCTCTTATTTTCTTCTTGTTTCTTCACCTCTGCTGATTCTGTGAGGATTCTGAGATCGAAATATGAAGGGAAAGTTTATGGAACAGTCGGTGTTGGTGGTAGTGTTTGAGTAGTTGATTTAGAATTCAACCGAAAGGGTCAGGGAGAAGTAGATCTCGGCTTTCCTGAGTTGAATTTGAAATTCGATTTAGGTGATGATTAAGGAAAAAATTGGAGTCAGGTTTAGTTGATTGAAGTAAGGGTATTCATTCAATTGATAATCTGAAGTGGTTTTGATGTAATCTGAGAAGCTAGGGTTTTTATGTAAACTGAGAAGATGAAAAAGATGATGTTTGAGGATAGAGAGACACACAGAGAGTTCAGAGAAAAAATGGCGATGGCAATGGCACTTTGCAGGCTCTCATCTTCTTCAATAAACTAACCTATTCGTCCTCTCTTCAATGTCGATTCCTACTATTGCATGGTGTGTATCTTCTTTTCTATGTTCATCTTCTAGCTCAGTGTGATTTATTGTGTTGTTTATGATGTGATTTTGATTTTTTGTTGTTGTTGTTGTTGCAGTCATCTCTACCCAGTGAAGTTGTGGATGATTCTAAGGATAAATTTCTTGTTCAAGTAATAACCTATTAGATCTCTAATTCATTTTTCATTGATTTTTGACTAGTTTTTTTCCTTTTAGATTTATATTGAGTTTTGATGGAATTTGATTGAGTTTTGCAGTGGCCAAAGCAATTGAATGCACCATTATAAGAAGTGGATCCAGAGATTGCTGACATTATTGAGCTTGAGAAATCTATACAAAGGAAGGTACGATCTCTTCATCTACAAAATTTTGATGATTACATAAATTATAGATAGGATTTTTGATTTTAGATGATTGGATTGAATTGGTGGTGAGTATTAAATTTTGATTTAAAAAATTAGAGATGGGTAATTGGTAAATTTAAAAAATTATGGTGGTGAGTTTCCTAGCAGTATGCTTAAAGAGTTGGGAGATAAAATATCCTTGGATGTTGCTGGGTTTACAGAAGGGCTAGAACAAGGTGCGGTTACTCCAAATGATAGGCGACATCTCATCTTAAAGGATGTTCAGAGTATTGTGTTGTTTCTGTCTCGGACTGAAGGTGTTGTGAAGTCCATTAACTACTGTTTTTTTAGCTTGTTTGACCAGTTTGTATATCGAGTGTCTTCGTGATTAATGTAGTTTGAAATTCTGATAGATTTGTTACATTTGTGACTTTAGGACTTGGGGTTGAAAAGAGTCTTCGTAAAGATGTGGCGGAGAAGGTATCTGAATCCCAAGGCACTAGGGCATTATGGATTGCAAAGAGATGGTGGCGTTATCGGCCCAAACTTCCGTATACTTACTTTCTTCATAAACTTGATTGTTCAGAGGTAACATCTCGTTTTTTACATACCTTACATTGATCTCTGTTTCTGCAGATGGCTATTTCCATGCTGTCTCCTATACTAGTCCTGTTGTGAGTTACATTTTTCCATTTGAAAGTATATATGCAACCGTTGTATATCGTAGGGTCTCCAATTATGACGAAAGTGCATCATTTCGTATAAGTCATGCTGGAAAACAGTTCAATACATGTAAGGAAAATGTTGTTGTTGACAGGTTGCTGCTGTTGTCTTTATTATTGATCTAAAGAAGCATTCATAAAAAAATTTAAGCTTGTTACTATTTTTTTTATACCAGCCTGTGGGAAAAGCCGGTGATTCAAACCCCATGCAATATTATGAGAAAGGAGTCCAGTTTGTCAGGGTAATCTTTCTAATAATTTGAATCTCAATCTAAAAAAAGTTCTGTGGTTTATAATTGCATGTAAAAGAGTTGATTTGAACTATTAACATTTTCATTGTTGATAAGGTGTTCTTTTATTTGGGCCGCCTGGAACAGGCAAAACCCTTTTCGCACGAACAGTTGCGAAGGAGAGTGGTATGCCTTTTGTTTTTGCCTCTGGTGCGGAGTTCACTGACAGTGAAAAGAGTGGTGCGGCGAGGATAAATGAACATTTTTCTATTTCCAGGAGAAATGTAAGCAATACTCTATATATAATTGAATTAGAGGGAGAGGGACATGTATTAGGTCATTGTTAGAAACTACTTAACTCTATTTACAAAGATGCACATATTTTCTGCAGGCCCCCTCGTTTGTGTTTGTGGATGAGATAGATGCTATAGCTGGAAGGCATGCAATACAGGATCCACGAAGAAGGGCCACATTTGAAGCTCTGATTGCACAGCTTGACGGAGAGTACGTATGTTAGATTTGCCTGAAGTTGTTCTTTACCTTTCCCGGTGTTTTCCTTCCATCAATTTGTTTGAATTAGTTGTTGATTGCCAATGGAAGTTTGTGGTGCAGATACAAGCAGTGATGAGCTACAACTATAATGGAATTGTTGAAGCTGAGAATTATAAAGCAAGAGTTTAAGAAGTTTGTGAACAGTGTCACTGAGTCGAGTGTCCGATCCTAACCGAATCGTCCCTGTTCAAATCATAGGGGCTTTTAAGACATTCTGTAGGTGCCACATGGAGTTTAACTGCATGTTTACCGTTTTATTCAAAAAACGGTCAAACTTGGGGTACTTTTGAAAATTTGTAAAAAACGGGGGTACTTTTGAAATGACCCCAAAAAAACAGGGGTACTTTATAAATTCTCCCATAAAAGAACTGGAATATGTATTAGTAAAATTATTTTTGAACTTTTATTTTTTTGGATCAACTTCGGTTGTTGACGCCAAATTTTGATGGCGGCGGTGGTGGCGGAAACATCGGCGGCAGCTGCGGTGACAACAATGCTAATGGTGGTGGTGGTGAAATATTAGTGGCGGTGGTGAAATATTTGTGGTGGTTGTAGTTAGTAAGTGGTGGTGGTGGATTGGTGCCGGTGGCGGTGCTGGCGCTGATGGTGGTAGTGGTTGTGAAATAAGAAAAAAATTTGTTAATGGATAATGATAAGGTTTGTAAATGAAAATAATTATAAGTGAGGATATTAAGGTAATCTATTTATTAATGGATAAAGTTTTCAAATGATAGGAGTATATTTATTGTTGTATAAGGGTATATTTGTTGGGTGTCAAAACTAAGGGTATTTAATTAATATACCCGACTACTTTCTCCCCATTTCAGAAAAAGTGATACTTTCGCCTGAAACGGAGCGAAAATATCACTTTTCTGAAACGGGGTAAAAGTATCACTTTTCCTGAAACATAGTGAAAATATCACTTTTCTTGAAACAGAATGTAAAAGTATCACTTTTACAGAAATGGAAAATTAGTCGGTCCATAAACCAAAATATAGTTGCATGATGTGTTATGCATCCTTTGTGGTGGTTTGCATAATGACTATGTATTCAATTTTCGAGAATTGTGCCTAAGTGAAAGTATCAAAAAAAAATTGAAACGGAGGGAGTATATCGTTTTATCAATTGCAATGAAAAATTAGTTGATGCATAAACCAAAATATGGCTACATAAAGTATTATGTATCCTCTGTGATGGTTTGCATAATGGATATACATTATATTTAATTTTCTAAAACTGTGCCTAAAATGATAAATACCTCCGAATTTTTTATAAAAACTCTAAATTTGATATTGTTGTTTATATTCATTGCGTAGATTTATTTTTTTTTAAAAACCTTTCCAACGAGATAAAATTTGTAAAATTTCAAGGCACAGATTTTTAGATATGTTATATTAAAATTTGTTTTCCAATTATACCCCTAAAAATAGGATACACAAAGAGTTATAGTAATTGGACTAAAATAGATAAGCATTTTCTAATTTTCAGGTGCACACCAGACTACCTAAAAGAAATCCAATCTTTTTGTGTCAGCTAATCACTTAGATTTTACAAAAAAAAAATGACTATATTAGATCCTCCCTCGTTTTGTTCGGTCCGCCCAATAACATATATTACGTACCTCATTGGCTCAAACAGTGAACTCATCCAGATTTTCACAAAACTACCGAAAGCATTAATTTTCTTCTAGTAGGTTACTTTTGTTAACTCGGTTAGTTCTGCTTTGCATGAAAAATGTACTTACATATCTCCGCGTAGATGTCCTTGCTTAGCTCCACATCGTGAATATCAGTAGACAGTAGCTCATAATTAATGGAAAAGTCTAGAATTTGGACAATAGCCATAGTCCAAAACTAATCTCGATGTTAGAATTATTCCCCTCTCAAAGGTTCAGATTTATTGTCCTAATTTTGGACTAGACACTTTACCCACTATTAATCTCGAAGTTAGAATTATTCCCCTCTTAAAGGCTCAGATTCATTGTCCCAGTTTTGGACTATGACTAGTGTCCCAACTGTAGACACTTCCATAATTAATTAGGGGCTCATTCGATCGAATCATTCCATTGATAGGTCGTAGGGATTTTGAGGAAACCCTAAAATTGCCAACACATGGGGTGACATGTTCTAATAAGTGTTAATTTAACTCAGATTATTAGTATAATTTATAGTTAGTTGTTTAGTGGGGCAAATTTTCTACAAAAGAAACACTACCAGCAATCGACACGTACTAACTTTGGAAAAATATTTTAAACCCTAGATTATTACTCTTTTTAAGGAAAACTCCATAAACTTAAGACCAAAGCTAGCATCCACACTTAGATTAAACAAAAGTATTAAGTGGGTTGTTGATGATGCATCAAAGAAAAATACTGCAGCGCCAATCAGTATGCAGCATCTGTTGCTGGTTCTCACTTGATTCACTTGTATATGTATGTTATACTTACCATTCATAGTTTCATTAATTAATTGATCAAATGCCTCTTTTAGTGACGCGGGAAGCTTTGTGATTATTCCACTGATTTGATTCCATACAAGCACGTTTGTACGTATTTCTTCCATGGAGTAATGGGAGCCAAAAAAAAAAATAAAAAAAAAATCAACAACTTTGATGCTCATGGATGGTAAACTAAAATAGGGCTTTCCAGAGGAAAATTATTTTGCCAAACCAATTAACGAAAAATCGGAAATGCTCGCCTCCATTCCGTTGAATTGAAACCTTAAAAAAAAAAAAAAAAAAATGGTTCCATTGAATATGATGCATTGTGGAAAGTGCCATTGTGAGAAAAACATAAGTTGGGCAAGAAACATCCCCAAATGTGCACAATCGTTTTAATTTGAGATTGATATATGTATTATACATTCTGAGGAAGGTACCATGAAAGGAATAAGAAATATCCAGCCGATACGAACTTAGACCGTTTGTTGTCTAACCTAGCTAGCTACTCCTCATCATGGGCTGATACAAAAATGCTTAATGCTTGACGCCTATGGCTATAGGATGACAGCTAATTGAATATAAATTTGATTTAAATGGGGATTGAGAAGATCTAACATATTGTATTCAAGACCCAACAAATATAAACCAATTACGCATGAAGCACAACCAAAACATTGAAATATTTTAATTTTTTTAATGGCTAATAGCTTAATAGGGTTTCTAATTTGGGCTGTGGGTGTAAGCAAACTGAGTAAGTGACATCTTCGTTGTGGGACAAAAGGGGACAGCTGGTCCATGTATCGAGAGTTTAACAATTCCAGTAGGCCTGTCAATATTTGTCCGATATCCGGGATCCGTTTCCGATTATTCGATATCCTATAGGATTTTATCCGTTGTATCGAATATCGGATATCAGATATAATATGTTATCGGATATTTCTTCCTTAACATATCGGAATCGGAATAAGCTATATCCGTTTGTTTAGATATCCGATATGTTAAGGACGTAATTGTAATTTTCCCAAACCCTTATTTCCCCTACTAATTGATGTCTGATTTTCTTTTAATGTTCAGGTTGATAATTTTGTCGGATAAATATCCGATAAGTGTCAATTATGAAAATGTTTTACAAGGGTTTTTAAGCTTTTTTGGTATAACCGGATATTATCGGATATCCGATAGCTTAACCTATCGGTATCGATATCTGATTTTGATATCCTATAGGATATTATCGGATATAGGATATCCGATAATCCTTAACCTGTCGAATATCGGAATCCTTAATATCCGACGGATATTCTTCCATTGACAGCCCTAAATTCCAGGATTAATTTGTTTCTTTATCAACAAAACTCTAATGACTCGCCATCTTTTTTATTGCCTCACCTTTTGTACTTTTATCAAATCAAACGAAAGTGAAACTCAAATCTTTGTACGGATAAGAGCCTTAAAGAAAAACCAAACCCCGATCAGAATATCGCAACAGCAACACACTTGCGAAATCTTTATCAGCAACGCTGCGAAGACGTCACAGAGTGATTTCAGAAATGACATAACAGATGACGATAGCGTAAAGATGAGAAAAGTGTGATGATCTAGCGAAATTTAGGATGTTTGCGAATTTTAATATTTGTAATCTTGCAAAATACCGCTAGTCAGATCCGAAAATAAATGATAGATTAGCCGTCATCCACTATGTAATGTCATATATAAAGAGATGAATAGGCTTAAAGGAGAGAGATAATTTTTGGAGTGTTAAGAAAGTTTTGAGGAGAGAGAAAGTCCAAAATAGTGTTGTATTCTTGATTTCATTTCCTTCTGGTAAAATTTCTAAATTCAATTAATAAAAAGTGTTGTTATTAATCTTAAGAAATGTGTTGATTGTTATGAATTCGTGTGAGGGATGTATTGTAGGATTTCCTGCATCTACATAATGGCGCTAGAAACAGGGACTGAAGGTTGAAAGTTGCTGAAAAAACAAGATTAAAAGATTGTTATTGAGACTGTTCAAACCAAGAAGGTGATGGAACAAATCAGCAAACCAGTTAAGAAAAAGATAATTAAAATCAATGAAGATAACAGAAGGATGGAGTGTAGCATAATCACAAAAACAATGATTAATAAATTTCATGAAAACATTTAAGGAAGAATACATAAACGAGATTTTGAAGGAAAGAAGATTATGACGGTGGAAAAGGTATCACCCTTTGAAGGATTGAGAAAAGCAGAAAATTACGTTCACAGCAGCAGAGATGCCAAGAGAAAATTTGAACCACGCATCTCCTTTGGTGATCACAATAACCACACGGAAAGAAAAGGGGAAATTCGCAAAAAAATATGGAAGAATTGGCGGTGAACAGAACTATGGTGGATACGGGAGGTGGATATAATGTTTTGTCATGCATATAAAGGAATGGGATACAAAGATGAAAAAATGTCTTGTTCAACATATCATATCCATGGATTTGGAAAATCAACAACAAAACCTAAAGGAGAAATAGTGGTGTGAATTTCGCTAGGAGAGATTGAAACACATGTGACACTATGTGTGGTGGATATGGAATCACCGTATAATATGTTATTGGGAAGACCATGGATACACGCAATTAAAGTCGTATCGTCGACATTGCATCAATGCATTAAATTTCCTATGCCGAGTGGGATTGGAAAAATTAGAAGAGATGTTGATAGTGCAAAATTATGTTATCAAATTGAAGTGAAGCATTATGAAGGACGTGCAAAGAAGCGAAAACTTCGCAGGAAGATGGCAAGAGAAGCGAGGAAAGAAGAAGAATTTAGAATTTGCATGATAAGAGCAGAGGAAGGAAAGGGGATACCCAGCGAAATTTCGGAAGGAGGAAATGAATCTGCGAAAATGATAAAAGAACCAACACCTATGGGAGAACCTAAGGCCAGTTACACCGCAGCAGAACCAACAAAGGAAGTGAATGTTGGAACTAAAGAAGAACCCAAAATACTAAGAATTGAGACCAAAATAGAGGCGGATGAAGAAGAAAAAACTATTAGTCTTTTGCGAGAATACAAAGATATTTTCGCATGGAACATGGATGAGATGCCTGGAATAGATCTATCTGTGGCGTGTCATAGGTTGGAGATTGACAAAAGTGCAAGACCCTTCAAACAAAGAACAAGAAAAATGGCGACAGCATATCACCCCCAAATAGAAGAAGAGTTACAGAAGATGCTTGATGCAGGAATTATAAGAAAGGCTAAATACCCAGAGTGGATAGTTAACATGGTCGTAGTCCCAAAGAAAAATAAGGGGATTAGAAAACTGTATAGACTTTACTGATCTAAACAAAGCTTGTCCGAAAGACAGTTTCCCATTACCAGATATTCCACAAATGGTTGAGTTAGCGGCGGGAAATGATAGAATATCTTCTTTAGATGGATGTAAAGGCTATAATCAAATTCCTCTCGCTGAAGAAGATCAAGAGCATACTCATTTTTTCGCTCCAAGAGGGTTATATTGTTATACAAAAATGCCATTTGGTCTGCGAAATGCTGGTGCAACATATCAAAGGATGGTGGAGAAAGTGTTCGCGAAGTGGATAATAAAACATTAGAGGTATATGTGGATGATATGTTAATAAAAAGTAAAGAAGCTAAAGATCACGTACAGGATCTGAAGGAGATTTTTGAGCAGAAGCGACATTTTAACATCAAGATAATTCCAGAGAAGTGTATTTTTGGGTTTGCGTCAAGAAACTTTTTAGGCTATATTGTATTAAAAGAAGGAATACAAGTTGATCCAGAGAAAGTACAAGCACTTCGCGATATGCCAACACCAGCGACGGTGAAATATGTACATAAGTTAAACGGACTCTTAGCTTCACTGGGAAGGTTTATTTCGCGATCTTTAGACAAATGTAAATATTTCTTCAACATACTCAAAAAAGGGACAAAGTTCAAATGGACAGATGAATATGAGAAAGCTTTCCAAGGAATAAAATAACATCTGATGAATATATCTATTTTGTAAAAGGCAGAGCCAGGAGAAGAGCTGTTAATTTATCTTGCGACAACCTCGCATGCATTAAGTGTTGTGCTGTTGCGAATTGACGCAGGAGTTGAAAAACCGATTTACTATATCAGTAAAACCTTCAATGTCGCAGAGAGAAATTATTCAAAAATTAAAAAACTAATTCTGGCATTATTTTATGCAACGTTTAAACTTCGCATATATTTTCAAGCACACAAGGTGAGGGTGTTGACAAAGATACCAATTGAATAATTGATGAAGAATTCAAAAAGGTCAGGCAGGGTGGAGAGATGGAATGCACAAGTAGGACATTTCGAAATTAAGAATGAAATATCATCTTCACCAAAATCACAAGTTGTTGCATAATTTTTAGTGGAATTTCCTCTAGAAGATGATGAAGCAGTGGAGGAAATTATGGATGTGGAGGAAGAACATGGGAACCCAAGAGATCTGTTGACAGAACCTGATAGATGGGAAATATTGGTAGATGGGTCATCAAATGGGCAAGGCAATGGAGTTGTAATTGTCCTGATTTCACCAGAAGGAAACAAAATGGCTTTTTCCTTCAGATTAGAATTCGCATCCACTAATAATGAAACCGATTACGAAGCTATGGTGCATTCTTTAAAATTCGCAATAGAAATGAAATTGGAGAATATGAGAATTACCAGTGATTCGCAGCTAGTTATTCGCCAAATAAAAGGAGAAAACACTACAAATGAACAATCCTTGAAAAAAAATACAAGAAACTTGTTGAAGAATTATCAGCGAAAATTCCAAAAATAAAGTGGAGACATATATCAAGGAAAGACAATAGACTTGCAGATGCTTATGCTTTCATTTCAAGTATGATGACAGATCCAGCTGCGAGATGCATAAAAATACAGACGCTCCTATCACCATCTGTAAACAAAGAAGAAGAGGAAGAAGTAGATGTTATGATAATAGAAGGTGAAGAAGAAGCGCAAATACCCAATGCCGAAGATTGGAGAGCAGAACTTCATGTATATTTTGCAAAAGGAGAAACCCCAAGAAATAAATTGGAGGCACACAAACTAAAGAGCCGTGCGACAAATTATGAGTTAAGAGATGGGGTGTTGTATAGAAGATCCTTTAGTGGACCATCACTCATATGTTTAACACGAAAAGAGGGAGAAGAAATATTAAAAATGTTACATAGTGGGGATGCTGGCAATCATAGTGGAGGAACATTACTGGCATACATAATGAAAATGCAAGGTTATTATTGGCCATATATGCATGAAGATGCGAAACAAATATCAAGGCATTGCGAAGATTGTCAGCGGCATGGAAAGAAAATACATGCACCTGGAGCACCATTAACATCTTCAACAAGTGTATGGCCTTTTGGAAAGTGGGGTTTAGAAATTATGGGACTGTTTTTACCAGGATCTGGACAAAGGAGATACTTAATTGTTGCTATAGATTATTTAAGAAAATGGGAAGAAGTGAAAGCAGTACAACATATTCGCGACAAACACATCTTCACGTTTATATTTGAAAATATCATTTGCAGATTTGGAATTCCAGCACAATTAGTATCTGATAATGGGAAACATTTTGAAGGGCAGAACATAGAAATATTACTCAATGCATTTAAGATAAAGTGTGGAAAATCCACCCCTCTATATCCACAGGATAATGGACAAGCAGAAGCAACAAATAAGATAATTGCGGATATATTGAAGAAGAAATTATAAGTACATAATAGAGCATGGTGCGAACAGGTGCATAATGCAGTATGGGCTTACAACACAATTAGGTTAGAAACTACGGGAATGTCACATTTTTGTTTAACTTATGGAGTTGAAGCTGTGCTACCAACAGAAGTCGTTATTCCCACAACTAAAAGAGAAGCTTGGGAGAAAAACCTTAGTGCATGAATGATTTTAACCAAACTTGATGAATTAGAAGAAAAGAGAGAAAAAGCACTACAACATATGGAAAATTACCAGCGAAGATTAGCCCGAGAGTATAATAAACGTGTCAAAAAATGTGAATTTCAACCAGGGGATTTGGTGTTGCGAGAAACACCAATATACCAGCGAGAAAAAGGTGGAAAACTTGCAAGAAAATGGGATGAACCTTATATAATTAAAGAGATAGTTGGAACAGGGGAATATAAGTTGATGGACCCAGAGGGTAGAGATGTGGGTCAAAGACATGGGAGACCATGGAACAGGTTATATCTAAAGAAGTATTACCAATAAAAGATTTTGGGAAAGGGTAGATTGTGAAGCAATGTATGACTGAAACAAAAGGAATATTTGCGAAAATCTTATGGAAGAGAAATTCCGAAATTCCAAACATCCAAAACATAATGAAAATGTGCGAAAATTTCGCAGAGATTAATGACATATTAGAATGGGGAAAACCTACTATGGCGTGCACCCTAGTTCGAGAGATTAAAATTTCGCAAGAGGCAAATGTAAGACCTAATATGCATCATAGAAGGGGGTACCTGTTGCATGGCTCAGCGAAAAGGTTACACCGATACTGGAACCTGAGCTATGGAGATTTGGGGTCAATAAAAACCCATCCAGGAGAGGCACCTTGGATTCCAAACTTAAGCATATGACTTGAGTTGGGCGACTATGCTAATAAGGACTCTCCTAAGAAGTGCAGAAAATGACCAAGGCGTCGAGGTACATGGCTGAGTCAAGAGTGCCCAGGGTGTCTGGAGCGTACCTTGCCATTCTTGACAAGTCTTGGATATGATGCACTCGGCCTGAAGAAAAACCCACTTAGGGTGAAGTCTTGTAACCATAAGACATATAGGAAAAAGGGATAAGAGGCTGCGAAAATAACTTGTTGTTGTCAAGACTGGATGGGAGGATCTATCCTTGTATGGAACAAGTATGTCTCCTTGAAGGGGCAACCAGGGGGAAAATAAGGGTGCACCCTCCATTAGGGAGCTGATAAGTGTCTTAAGACTCAAATGTCATGAGGATTTTTACTCACGGGAGTACCAAGGCTTGTCATATTTGTGCGACAATCCTCAAGAGGCAATAATACAAGGGAAAAAGATAAGATGAGGTCAATGGGTCATTACATGCAAGTGTAAGGAAGTCCTGCGATTTCGTCGCAAGACGGCAATGTCATGGGGCTTTATTTTCGCGAGAATTGTTTAGGCCTGTCATATTGTCGCAATACAAATTTTAATGAAATAGAGAGAGTTAAGGCAAGCTCAATGGGTCTTTACACGAAAATGTAAGGACGTCCTGCGATTTTGTCGCAATGACAAGAGGTGGCAAAATAAGACCTTTAACTAGGAAGGCAAAATAAGACCACATGACAAAACATAAAATTTATAAAAATTAACTATTCTTTATGCATGAAAAATTTATTTATTGCAAGAAAGATAATGAGAGGCAAATATGGGAATTAATAAACCAGATGTCATTATCTTTCTCGCAAGCATACAAAATACTAAAAGAGCAAATAAATCTCAAAGTTGACTGAAATACATCATTCGCAAGAAAAGAAGAAGAAGAGGTAATCCAAGAAATTAAAACTAAAGCTCAGACTTCAGTGTTAGTTTCGCCAGAAGGAGATAGTGGACGTTCTTCTCCAGCTTTATCATTTTCTCCAGTATTCTTCTTATTCTGGTCTACTCTGGCTTCCTCTTCATTTGGGTTATCACCAACAGTTGACTTATTCATTCTAGATTCTTCTTCATCTGGGACCTCACCAGCAATTATTTCTTTAAGAGGGATTTCTTCCTCATTTGCAAAATCTTCTTGAGAAAAAGCTTCTTCACCGTTTTCATAGTCAAAATCGCTATCAGCATCACGGAGAATTTCATCATCATCTACTTCCAAAGGTTCGACTGATATAGGAGAAACATACTTGGACAACAAGATGTCATTTACTAGAACTTCATCTTTGATATGGACTTGGTGAAGAAATGCCTTCTGATGGTTTCTATCTTGAATGTCCTTGAAGTAGGCAAGATAATCGAATATCCTTTCTGCTCGATCGCGAGAACGAGCAAGATGAGAGGCAAGTAATGCATTCTCTTTGCGAATTTTAGCCAGTTTAGACTCCAAGACAGAAATGGAAGAATGAAGATTTTTCTCAGACTCTGCGATAAAATATAATACAAGAAGTTTATTAAGATGAAGAATTCACAAATAAATATTACACAAAGAATTAACAGAGATAAAAGATGGTTGAGTCAGTCAAATTTTTATGACTACCTTCCTTTTGCGAAAATATATTGAGTTAGAGCCAAACAACTATCTTCCCAGTGGTCCATTGCATCATCAAATTTATCTCCGACTAAACCTTTCAAGCGAGATTGAAAATTCTTTTCTTTAGAAATAAGTGAGGTGTTTTCCTTCGCAAGAGAAGTATATGATTCTTCTAGTTTGGAGTATTGGTCATTGAGTTGACTTGCCTTTACACTTAAATCTATTATACCACGGATAAATCCATCCCTCTCAGCAGTAGATGACTATGTTATTTCTTTAAGTTTACTTCTCAAAGATCAAAGAGACCGTTCTTGATCATTACATACTTTTTGACAAATGTTATGTTGCTGCGAAGAGATCGCCACTTTATTTAAAAGAGCTCGTTTCTCTTGAGATAAGGTCTTATTCTCATCTGATAAAGTTTCCATTTCCAAGTTAGCCTTAGTTAAAGAATAAGAGAGGCAAGATATTTTACTACTTAATAAGTTTTGCTTCTGAACTAATTGAGTATTCTCTTTGGTAAGATTATCTATTTGATCGACATAATATGTATGAAGGTTATCTAATTGATTATATTGATCCATCCAAATATCTTTGTCCATGCGGGCTTCTTCAGCGAGGGATTCAAATTGATATCTCTCCATTATTCGTTTCCGGTTTAAAACTTAAAGGCGAACACAGGATTTTAAGAAAGTTGAATACAGAAAGAACAAATTTATTGAAAAGGATAAGTTAAGAGAAAAGTTAAGAAAGTTGTACCTTGTAGCTCCTTATTCTACTTGCGAAGGTTATCACAATCTAGTGAGGAATTTTGGAACTTTTGGTCCTCAAGACGAAGATTTCTACATTCCAAAGTCTTGGTTTGGAGATTCTCTTTCAAAACTTCAATTTCTTTCTCCAGAGATATTTGCAAAACATTTCTATCAGAACCAAAATATTTACTCAAAATCTCGCAGACGCCAGACTTGATAGGATCAGTAGGAGACTTCTTAACATCATCCAGAATGTCAGATAACACTTTAAAAGCAATATCTATTCCTTCCACAATCTATTTACAAAAAGGAAGAGATTCAGATGAAGAAGTGGTGATGATAGAAGATGGAGGAATTGAATCACTCTTCGTGATATATGTATCATTTGAAGGTGAGGTTTGAGGAGGATTAGTAATTGAGATTAAGGAGGAGTCGACTTGAGAAGCATTTACAACAGGAGAAAAGGTGGTTTCATTCGCAGAAGGGTTAATAAGAAGGATTTCATTCATTAGAAGATCAGTCAAAGGGGTGAAATTTGAGGCAACATTTTCGCGAATAGGAAGTAAAGATTCAGTTTACAAAGATATCGCAGAGATTTTGAAGGGATAAGTGAAGAAAATAGAACAAAAGTTTCAATGGTCTTAAGATGGAGAGATTTCTTGTGGGGCTTGTTGGCATCTCCATCACCTTGCGAATCACAATCCAGATAATAAATAGAGGCAACAGTATTGTTATTAAAAGAATAAGTGTTTCTTACTACCTTGCGATTCGCAAGCTTTATTTTGCTTGCAGCGAATTTGGGCTGCGAATCTTGAAGAGCATTAGGGTTTTGGACTGAAAATTTGATATTAGAGGTAATTATGCTGAAATAGAAACAGTATGAGAATTACACAGAGTTGAATAAAGTTAGATAAGATAACTTCAATAAACAAGATCGGTTTCAGAAAAATCAGAAGAATATCTACCTTGATGACTCCATGAAAGCAGTAGCAGATTAATCTTCAAAAGAAGAAAGTTGCAGACGATGAGAACTTACGGAGAGCGTAGAGATGAGGAAGATGGAGAAGTAAAAGAAGAAAATTATCTCTATGATATATCTCTCCTTAAATAGACAAAAGAATGGTGACTGGATGATAATAAATGTGCTGGTGAGTAGAGGAGTATTTGACACGTGTAGGCGGTTATAATTAATTCACAGAATCTTGTCAGGAGAAGAATATGGAAAGATGAACAGCTGCGGCATTCTGAAGTATAAATTCTCTTGACATTTTCCCCTTCGCAGAGAAGACATGAGAAGAGGCAAGATGTAGGATCAGAATATTGCAATAGCAACACTCTTGCGAAATCTTTATCAGCAACGCTGCGAAGACGTTGCAGAGTGATTTCAGAAATGACATAACAGATGACGATAGCATAAAGATGAGAAAAGTGTGATGATCTAGCGAAATTTAGGATGTTTGCGAATTTTAACATTTGTAATCTTGCGAAATACCGCAAGTCAGATCCGAAAATAAAGGATAGATTAGTTGTCATCCACTATGTAATGCCCTATATAAAGAGATGAATAGGCTTAAAGGAGAGAGATAATTTTTGGAGTGTTAAGAAAGTTTTGAGGAGAGAGAAAGTCCAAAATAGTGTTGTATTCTTGATTTCATTTCTTTCTGGTAAAATTTCTAGATTCAATTAATAAAAAGTATTGCTATTAATCTTAAGAAATGTGTTGATTGTTATGAATTCTTGTGAGGCATGTATTGTAGGATTTCCTGCAACTACACCTCGAGAGGAAGAACCCCACATATGCGAAAAAAAATAATTAAACCTTCTCTCTCCTCTCTCTCTCACTCATTCTCCAACAAGATCATCAACAACAACTCATTTATGTTCAGCTCTAGTCCATTTTCGGACTAGATCTAAACAAATTTATTTATTATTTCTAATTTTCTAGGTTAATTAGTAGTTTAGCTTAGTTGTTATTATGTTTTATAATGATATACACCGTTATGGTGGTTTTATATACTCTCTTGAGGTTTATATTCGCTTTAATGACGATTCTTGGTTATCGGGTTGGGTTTTAAGATCAATAGTGATGCTCTCCAATGACGAAATCTTCTTAGTTAACTCCGACGACGAAATCTTCATCATCAACTTATATGACGACGGAAACTTCATTGATGGTCCTTTTGACAATGGAAGCTTCATCACTAGTTACAAGAGATTTGAGAAAATCACTCCTATTTTGGGAGCACATCTTTCTGAAGAAGAAAAACAAACTAAATGGCTGGGATTTAATTCCGAGCAAAACCATCCTTCTTACGATTTAATCGGATCTTATTCATACTTGTATTTGTCTTACTTCGGTAATCCTTCTCTTTCTCTTTTCGGATTTCTCGTTATTGTACTTTTACGATATGTTCGTGTTACTTTGTATTCTCTTATTTTCGATCTTAAACTCATTGTACCCTCGAATTTCAATTAATGAAAAGGTTCCTTGTTTGTAAAAAAAAAATAGCATAATTTCTCCCTGCTAATTACATTTGATTGTTTGGGACCATGTTGGGTTAACCAGTTTAGTGACTGGATTATCTTGATTTCTTCAATAAAGTGCTTTATAAGGTGGATAATCTATGCTTTTTGTTGGAAGTTAAACCAAGATATGGTGTTTTGGTTCTAGACAGTCCTAGAAGATTTCTGTTTAGAGTTTGTTTTATGTTAGGAAAGTGTGCTTTATTTAGTGTTTGTTTTTATTAGGAAAGTGCTTTGAGTGATCATCAAGTTTGTGAGACTATAAGTAGGCTATTGAGCCATAAGAATTGTACACCAAAATTGATTATCAATGTAGTCGTTTTTGCTTCCGCGTTGTGATCTCCTCTCTCTTGCTCGATCCTACATTTGGTATCAGAGCAAGGTGGTAGGCTTAAGAAAGTAACCTACAAACTAAACTGCAAGTGCACAGTGTCGACAAGCAACACAGGGCAAGCACAGGTCGATCCCACAGAGACTTGGAGAGTGTAGAAGTTGATACTTGGTCTACTAAACTGATTTTCAACAAGTAACACAAAGGTTGGGTTTTGGTGTCGAAACGGCAAGATATAGATGTTGAACAAGTATATATGCAATAATAGGTTGTAACAAGTAATTGAGCAGCACTAGGGTGATTGAATTCACCTCCTAATCCTATACTAAGGCAAAACAAATAAACATATGTTCTTGTTCCTTCCCTTGAAGGCCTCAGGTAGAGAAATCATCAACCATTTTCACTAACTTACCCCTAGTATAAGTTATCTTCTTACAATACAACTTATCACAGGTTCATTTGATCAAAAACCTAACTAATCAATCTTATTTTAATTAAGCATAGCAAGAACACAAACTTGAATATGAATTTAACTCAACATGAAATTAGGGGTTTCATCTATACCCTATCAAAGTGAATTAGAACATGATAATATTACTTAAAACAGAATTGAATTATGCTAAAAATTAAAACCCTAAAAATTAGAGTTTCTTACACAGAGAATAAAACTATTTATACATAAAAATTCTCTTCTCGCACTCAAAATCGAAATTAAATGTATACCCACTCACCATAACTTCCTGAATTAGTTGTCTCCCCTCACTTTCTTCTCTGCAACTTCATTAATTCGATGTTCCTCCACTGTAGCCGAAACCCTAATATTACCCCTCTTCTTTCCTTGCTTCTAGGGAGGAGACATGATAGAGAGGGATAAGATTAAGAGTTTGAGGTGATGGAGGCTTGATGGCAGAGCTTGGTCGGGATAAGAGGACGTTGTTGGCTTCTGCAAATGGTCGGGTGAAGGGGCTGAGGTCTCTGGTTTTGTCGGGAAGAAGAAGAGGAAGAAGGTGTGGATTGTTTGGCTAGTGTGTTCGACAAGGTGAAGGAGATAGGTGTTAGGGTATGAGGCGGGACCATCAGATGTTGATGCAAGGCAAGGATAGGACGTCGGATACAGCTGATAGATCAAATCTAACGGCTCAGGATGGAGCGGGCTTTGATTCGGATCATGGGTCGGATCTTGGATATCTCAATCCCATGTACTTGTAAATATATTACAACTGATGCGCACACGGGTTGCAACTTTTCTTCCACAGCCGCTAGTCTCCAATTTTCTGCTCTTTTGGCTCCTCAATTTATCCAAGCTTTATTTGGTACCTAAAAACACAAAGTTGATGAGTACAAGAATTTATTCTTGAAAACAAAGAAAACACATAATTTGGGATAATATCTGATTTTAAAGTGCAAAAGATAAGTTAAATGTCAATAAAAATGTATAGAAATATGCAATATTTGGCACTCATCAAATACCCTCAAACCTGAATTTTACTTGTCCTCAAGTGAAACAGAAATTAAGAAATCCTAACTATACCACTGTTGCTGGTCTCTCGAATGCATTTAGCGTATGCACTAAGCCTTTAAACCCCTAGGTGTCCCTAGTGGACGAGCTGTAGTCTCGTGAGGGCCTACTAGAGATGTACCCACAAAACCTTCTCCAAATTCAGAGCATAAAAGAGTCTCAAGCATCCAAGGAGCTATGAGGACATAGAGTTTCCGCATGATAGTAACACGGAATTAGAACTACCAAAGAACGCATTCTCATCCTTAAGAGTTGAGCGAGAAATAACCATACCATATGAAAGAATTCGGGTTCGAGAGTGATCACAAGCCTCGACTTCTGCCTCACCAATAAGGTTTTATGATAATTGCACTCAAAAAGACCGCTTTTTTAGTCTCTCATGTGTGCAGACAGGAATAAAGAGTGAATTCTGCACACTTTAAATGGTGGGAAGGATAACCTTCCGAAATAATTTCTGGAGACTCCACAGAATTGTGGAAAAAAAGAATATTTTTCTGATGATCTCTAAGAAAGTAAATCAACCATTTAGCAAGGATGGAAGTACTCACTTACCTTCACATATGATCGGAAATCAACACCACTCTCATAGAATCCATAGAAACTTCTTCAATCTTCAGTCTTCAACTGTTGATGAAGAACTTCTGAACTTCGTAAAAACTTGACAATTTGTAACTTTTCTCTTCAATTTCCTTGTTGCTTGGAATTTTCTTCTTGAATTCTTCTCTTTACCATGGTGGTAACAAAACTAAACTAAGAAAATAAATTACAATTTTTTTAATGATTTTTATGATTTTTTTTTAATGATTTTTCTGATTTTTTTTTTTCGATTTGTTTTTTTTTTGAAATACATGAAATGAAAATAACAAAAAAAAAAAATTAAACTACTAACTCCATGGATAAAGGACTTTATCACTCAATTTTCCATAACTTGTATTGTCTTGATTTCATAAACTTCACTAATTCTCATTTTATTTTCTTTTCTTTGAATTGTTGCATGTAAACCTTGGACTATTTCGACTTTTCTTCAAATATTCTGATGTTGCTCTGCTCATTGATGATGATGTGTTTCTATGGATCTGTTGATGTTGTTGAGAGGGAGAGAGTGATGCTAACTACAAATCGAACTACAAGAAGGAGTTTTCATCTTTAAACGTCACCCTCATGATTGACAAAATTAGCACTCAAGAGATCAAAAATAATGCTGAAAGTGGTGCGAAGTTGGGTAGCTCACCATTTCTACCCGGAACTGACGTACGGTGACACACACTCTAAAAGATTTTTTAGAAAGTCACAAAAATTGAAGGTCGGTGCCTCGCTTGATGTAAATATGGGTAGTCTCCACTATGGGTGATAGCAATTCTACTACCGAATATCTTTGCATCACCTAATTCGCCCTCCGGCATGGTTAAATCCAACTTTAACGCTCTAACCAACTAATAAATATGATTGTGTTCTCCAGTACTTCCAATTTCAGCTATTTCGTCTAGACTCTCTATGTAAACATATCTAGAAGCATTCTAGTGACTCTAAGATCTCTAAAAGTTGGAGGTTTTTATGTACATATTTACAAAGAATTTTGAACTTTTTTTGAATTTTGAATTTTTTGAATTTTGAATTTTTTTTTAAACAATGATTAAAAACTCTACATGCAAAACACACCCCCAAACCTACATCTAACATTGTCCTCAATGTGTCAACAGATGACAAGAATTTAAACAATCACATACCAAGAGAACTATGTTGAGTAAAGAAAAGGTTAGAGATTACCGGATGCAAAAGGATGGTGCTAAACCATAAATGGATGAATGCTTTGAAAGAAAACAACAAGAGTGATAAGACAAAATTTTTGGTTAGCACGCATAAAAACTATGCAAAAAAAAAAAAGGGAAAGGGAAAGAGAAAGAGAAAGGATTTTTAGTCCATTTGTATGAACACAGGTGAACTAGTTTATTCCACATAGACGGGGTCTTCCAAATCTATGGTCTCAACTTCTGGTGGTAGATGCTCCAGAAATGGTTTTAATCTCTGACCATTGACCTTGAAGATGTTCTTGTTTGCTGGGTTTTCGATTTCCACGGATCCATGGGGAAAAATAGTACGTACCAAGAATGGACCTGACCATCGAGAACGTAACTTTCTTGGAAACAAATGCAAACGAGTGTTGTACAATAAAACTTTTTAACCAGGTGTAAAAGACTTGCGCATAATGCGCTTGTCATGAAACATTTTCATTCTTTGTTTGTATATTTTGGCAGTGTCATATGCATCATTTCTTAACTCTTATAACTCATTGAGTTGAAGCTTCTGTTGGGTGCCAGCCTTATCAAGGTCGAAGTTCAGTTTCTTTACAACCCAATATGCACGATGTTCTAACTCTACAGGTAGATGACAAGATTTACCGTACACAAGTGTGTAAGGGGACATACCAATGGGAGTCTTGTATGCAGTTCTATAGACCCACAAAGCATCATTTAAACGTAAAGACCAATCTTCCCTAGAAGGATTAACAGTCTTCTCAAGAATATGCTAAATTTCCCTATTAAAAACTTCTACTTGGCCACTGGTCTGAGGATGATAAGGTGTTGCTACCTTATGAGTGATTTCATACTTGCGCATAAGTGATTCAAAAGGTCTATTGCAAAAATGACTACCTCCATCACTGATTACTGCTCTAGGTGTTCCAAAGTGAGAGAAAATATTTTCTTTAATAAAAGAAAGAAAAACTTTATGATCATTTGTTTTGCATGCAATGGCTTCTACCCACTTAGAGACATAATCAATAGCAACAAGAATGTACAACTTACCTTCAGAGTTAGGAAATGGACCCATGAAATCAATACCCCACACATCAAACATCTCAACAATAAAAATGGTTTGTAAGGGCATCATGTTTCGTCTTGAGATACTTCCTAATTTCTGACATCGGTCACAAGCAACACAAAAAACATGGGTGTCTTTAAACAATGTTGGCTAATAAAAACCACTCTGCAAAATCTTTGCAGCAATTTTCTTGGCGCTAAAATGACCTCTACATGCATGGTCATGACAGAAAGAGGTGACATCCCTTTGTTCAAAATTTGGGACACATCTCCTAATGATTTGGTCTTGGCAGTACTTAAACAGATACGGGTCATCCCAAAGGAAATGTTTAACTTCATCCAAGAATTTAGAACGGTCTTGTTTAGACCAATTCAAAGGCATTCTACCTGTAGTAAGGTAGTTCACAATATCAGCAAACCACGGCATTTCAGACACAAGCATCAATTGTTCATCAGGTAATGATTCTCTAATAAGCACGGATTCATCAACAGATTCAACATTCAACCTAGACAAGTGATCAGCAACAATATTTTCCGACCTTTTCTTATCTCGAATTTCGAGGTTGAACTCTTATAACAAGAGTATCCATCGAATTAGACGAGCCTTAGCATCTTTTTTAGACAAAAGATATTTCGATGCAGCATAGTCAGAATATATGATGATTTTAGACCCTATCAAATAAGATTTAAACTTATCCAACGCAAACACAACAGCTATCAACTCTTTCTCAGTTGTTGAATAATTCATTTGAGCATCATTAAGTGTTTTACTAGCATAGTAGATCACATAAGGGAGTTTGTCTACTCGTTGACCTAAAACAGCTCCTAGAGCATAGTCAGACGCATTACACATAATTTCAAATGGTAAGGTCCAGTCGGGTGGTCTGACTATAGGGGCAGATGTAAGGAGAGCCTTCAATTACTCCCATGCTTCCTTACAAGCATCATCAAAGACAAATGCAACATCTTTGTCAAGAAGATTACACAAGGGTCTTGAAATTTTACTAAAGTCTTTTATGAATCGGCGGCAAAAACCGGCATGGCCTAAGAATGATCTTATGTCCCTCACAGAACGAGGTTGAGGCAAGTGTTGAATGAGATCAACCTTGGATTTTTCTACTTCTATGCCTTTTTCCGAGATGATATGTCAACCATGAAATGACATTTTCCCCAATTCAAACCAAATTCTTTTCCTTACACCGAATCAACACACGATTAAGATGATGCAAACATTCATCAAAAGAAGATCCAAAGACAGAAAAATCATCCATGAAAATTTCAAGAAACTCATCTATCATGTCGGAAAATATGCTCATCATGCAACGTTGAAAAGTAGCGGGTGAATTACAAAACCCAAAAGGCATACGACGATAAGCAAATGTTCCATAAGGACACGTAAATGTGGTCTTATATTGGTCTTCGGGTGCTATGTGAATTTGGTTGTAGCCCGAATAGCCATCTAAGAAACAATAGCACATATGTCTCGACAACATATCTAGCATTTGGTCAATGAATGGCAGGGGAAAATGGTCTTTCTTTGTTACTATATTCAATTTTCTATAGTCAATACAAACTCGCCACCCTATGGTCACACTGGTGGGGAAAAGCTCATTCTTTTCATTTTGAACTACAGTAATGCCAGACTTTTTGGGTACCACTTGAATGGGACTGACCCACTGGCTATATGGAACTGGGTATATGATACCCGCTTTAAGCAATTTCAAAATCTCACCCTTAACAACATCTCTCATGTTGGGGTTAAGTCTCCTCTGCATTTCCTTAGATGGTTTAGTGTTTTCTTCAAGATTTATATGATGCATGCAAATTGTGGGACTTATACCTTTAAGGTCTGAGATGGTCCAACCTAAGGCCTCTTTATGTTCTTTAAGCACTTCTAAAAGTTTAATTTCCTATTATGTGTCTAAACATGATGCAATAATCACATGCAAAGTATCAGAAGGACCTAAGAAAGCATACTTCAAAGTATCAGGCAATGGTTTCAAATCAAGCTTAGGTGGTTCATTAAGAGATGAGGCAGATTCGGAATTAGAGAGTAGAAGTGGTTCCACTGCAGTATGCCATTTAGCAATATCCATGGGTGGAAAAGATTCAAGCAAAGTGTGAATTTCACCGATGTACTTAGACTCAAAAAGATCTAAGTCAAATTTATTTAAACATGCTTGAAAAGGGTCCACTGACAAAATTTCAGGCAATGAGTCTTGGATCAGACTCTCAATCATGTTAATATCATGCAAATCGGTATCATTACAATCAATGGGTTGTTGACTAGTGTTAAAAACATTCAGCTCTACAGTCATGTTACCAAAAGACAATTTCAACACTCCATTATGACTGTTTATGATAGCATTGGACATCGCCAGGAAAGGACATCCTAAAATGATAGGAATGTGATTATCTGGATTTTGCACAGGTTGAGTATGTAAGACGATGAAGTCCACAGGAAAGAAAAATTTATCAACCTTGATTAACACATATTTAACAATGCCACGAGGGATTTTCACAGATCTGTCCGCTAATTATAGCGTAACAGAAGTGGGTTTCAGCTCCCCCAGGCCTAACTACACATACACAGAGTATGACAATAGATTCATACTTTCTCCTAAGTCTAGTAAAGCCTTTTCGAACACATGGTCACCTATGTTGCATGTAATTGTTGGACTACCTGGGTCTCTAAACTTAGTTGGAATCTTGTTTTGAATTATTGAGCTCACCTGGTCAGTGAGAAAAGAACACTTATGCACATGAAGCTTTCGCTTTTGTGTGCACAGATCCTTCAAAAACTTAGCATAGGTGGGTATCTTCCTGATTGCTTCGAGAAATGGAATATTTATGTTAACTCGTTTGAACATTTCCAAAATCTCGTTGTACTGGTTACCCCATTTCTGCTGCACCAACCTTTGTGGTAATGGAGCAACGGGTACATGAGAAGGTGCAGGGACATTAACATCAGTGGAATTCTTAGAGTCAGTATCATGCTCAGATTCCTTTTCCACAATAGGTGTTTTCTGTGGAGTTGTATGTAGAGCTGGAAAACGGGCGGGCCGGGGCTGGCCCATTGCGGGTTACACGGGTTCGGGTTAACACGGGTCAAAACCCGCGGGTCGATATTCTTCACGGGTGGTCATTTCTCCAACCCGCGCCCGTAACGGGTAAATCTTGCGGGCTCACGGGTTAATTAGCCCGTAACTTATTACAAATTAAAAATTAATTAACTTAATTTCCAAATTAATCAAAGGGGTTTTTAAATAACTTAATTTCCAAATTAGTTTAAACAGTCTTCACCATCTTCTCTACAGAGACCCTGTTTCCCCATACATAGATCTAAGAATTAAAAGCATCTCTTAATTACATACATAACAATTAGCTCCAAAACAAGAATCATCAATTCATCATATATTAGATGTCAAAAGATTTAATTTAAAATAATCCCTAATCAACCAATTAAATATGCAGGGAGAAGGCTCAAAAACATAATAATGAAACCATATAATTCAATCAAATAAGAAGAAACCCATATATTATAAAAACCTTGTTTCCCCATCAATCAAAAATAAAGTAATAGATTCAAGACCAATCAACTTACTAGATAAAACAACCACAGTTTAACAAACTCTAAATTCACCATCTTTTTTTCTGTAAACCAATCTTCAAATAAGCATAATTATTTTCCTCTTCGTCTCAGGATCTTAAAACCCATCTTGAATTACTTAATTTTATCATCAATCCTCAACTCACAGAACCCCTAATTTAACTTGACTTCTCTAAATAACTTCACCCTTTTTGAGTCAGAATCAAATTTGTCGACTTAACAACACTACCAACCACCGTATTTCGATCTTTACTTCTTCAATTTCATATTCAATCTTAAATGAATCAACACAGAGAAAACCCTAACTTTTTTTATTTTCAATTCACGACTTATTCATCTTCTTTTTACTTAATTAACTTCAATAAAATCATTACTAGCACCATCTGAACCTTTCCCCACAACTCTCGGTCTCAATCTCTCATTATCATTTCTAGTTCTCCACCAGCCGAAGAGGAGAAGAGATTCAAGAGAAGGAGCAGAAGAAGAAGAGAGAAGAAAAGAGAATGATATCTCTTCATTTAGTTATTGTTTTATACCTTAAACGTATGGATAAGATTAACCCTAGAATAATCTGACGGTAGGGATTAAATATAAATTATTAATTAGGTATTGTAGTCGGGTTACGGGTTTAAGCCGCGGGTTGACAAGCCGGGACGGAATTTCTCCAACCCGAACCCGGCTTGTTAGACAACCAGCCGAGCCGGGTGCGGGTTTTTCACGGGTCGGGCCTGGCAAACCCGCGGGTTTTGGCTTGTTTTCCAGCTCTAGTTGTATGCACTGGTGAGTCTGATCTAGACTCACTCAACGGTGGTACACATATATTGTTCTCAACAATTTTACCACTACGAATATTGGTGATAGCATTCACAGGACTATGTGAAGTTTCATTGCAGGTTAAAGTACCCGCCTGAAACACATTCTTTGGATTTTGTTGGGGCTGACTAGGCAGTTTGACTTTTTCTCTCTCATTCAAAGCATCACAAATTTGACCCATTTTAAGTTCTATACTTGTGAAACGTTGTTCGGTGGTATTTTGAAGTTGTACAAGATTTTGGGTTAACATACCGAAACTGTCTTCAAAGCTAGGATTTTTCTCTACAGGGTACTGTGTGTGTGGTTGCACTTGGGGGTTTCTAGGATATGAGTATCCTTGGTTATTATTTGTTGTTCGCCCTTGTACAGGCCCTTTAGACAATGAAAAGTTAGGGTGATTTCTCCACCCTGGGTTGTAGGTCTGAGAATAAGGGTTGTTCTCTGGCCTATGGTACAAAGCATTGGCTTGCTCGGTTTTAGACACTTGAAATTCATGTAGGTCTGGACAACTGTCCACTAAATGGTCTGAACCGTGGCACACAGCACAAGTGGCCATTTCAATTTGGTCACGAAGAGTAGGGGCAGTAGTTTTCACATTCTTTTGCAGCTCTAGCACTTCTACTCTCCTAGTCAAAGATGCAATCTTTGCATTTCCCTCAAAGTCAGACTCAATTCTATGGACATTAGATACAGGGGTAGTCCTTTTTGGTTCATGGATGGACTCCCACTGTAGATTCTTTTCAGCGACTTCGATCAATAAAGTCCAAGCCTCATAAACACTTTTGTCAATAAATGCACCATTGCATATTGACTCAACTGTGGTTCGGGTTCTGGCATCTAGGCCTTCATACAAAATTTGCACAAGTGTCTATTTTTCAAAACCATAGTGGGACATTGGAGAAATAATTCATTGAATCTCTCAAAATATTTTGCTAGAGTCTCTTCTTATAATTGCACAAAACCATTTGGACTTTGACGAATTGTCGCAGTCTTATGGTTGGCGAAAAACTTTTTGAAAAATTCTTTTGTGAGATCATCCCATGTTCTAATGGACTGTGGTTGTAGGGCATGAAGCCAGGACTTGTCTTTTTTTTTCAAAGAGAAAGGGAACAATCTCAGCTTGAGGGACTCTTCCGGCATTTGGTTAAAACGTAGAGTCCCACAAATATCTTCAAAATCTCTCACATGTGATAGGGGTTTCAGCATCAACTCCCCTAAGCACAGGCAACATGTGAATTGTGTTTTCTTTCCGTTCAAACTGACCAGCATCAGCTGGTAGAATGATGCAAGAGGGTTGACTTGCCCTTGTAGGGTACATGTAGTCCTTGAGACTACAAGATTGGTTCTCATCACCCATTGTGTCAGGTTGGTTTGGGCTTTCTACTGCAAAACTAGGTATGTCAACAATATCTTCTTGGCGGATTCTAACTAGTCGGTTTTTTTGGTCTCTAAAAGACACAATCATATCCTAGCTAGCACATCAAGCATGTTAAACACTCATACAACCAATTCAGGGGAAGAAAATCCTCATGCACATCAAAACATGGGTTGGAGGCCAAAAACAGGCTAGGAAATGAGTAAATCAGGGGGGCAAAGCTTCAAATGAACCAGCATCTAGATTTCCATGCACAAATAATTGAAGGTTGTTGAATGTAAAAAAAATTACACAGCAAAAACTTGCTTAATAGATTGGCCAAGTAACAGATACAACACACTCAGGGTGCAGCATAGGCTGGGAGATTAGCTAGTTTGAACAATTATTCAAGGTGCACAAGAACTGATTATGCTCACTCAAGGTGAAGCATGTGCTGTGTGAATGTGTTAATCAACAAGCTTGGCATGTGAATATGGAATTACAATACTAAGAAGTTACAGCACAGCTTGACATCAACTGGGTTAGTTGACCTCAAACTTCAACACGGATCATGCACAATATCATCAAACTTAGTTAACAGCTAACTTGCCTAACCAAATTACAGCTCAAATATTACAAGTTTTGTAGTTTCAGGAATTCCTACACTACACCCCATACAAGAATTCACCATGATCAACACATATTCGGAGATTAAGAACAACACTTTTATTGATTAATTCTCAGAAATGTTACAAGAAATGGAAGAAATTAAGAATACAATCGCTCACAAGAATTTTCTCTCTCCTCAAGACTTTCTCAACACTCTAAAATTGATCCTTTTCTTCTGAGTCTATTGTCTCTCTTTATATAGGGTAAGTACACAATGGATGACAGCTAAGTTATCCTTTAATTTCGGATCTGGCTCGCGGTGCTCTCGCAGCAGTTGTAATGCTAATTCTCGCAGATGGTGTAATCTTCGCGGGATCGTTATGCTCTTCTCGTGTTTCTGCTACCGTCATCCGCTATGTCATTCTTTGAGTTATTCTGCGAAACTCGCAGAGTGTTGTTGAGAGGCTCGCAGAAATGTTGTTAATAAACTTTCGCAAGAATATTGCTATGGCAATATTCTGATCCTACATCTTGCCTCTTCTCATGTCTTCTCCGCGAAGTGGAGAGGATTATGAGAATCTCCATCTCTTCAAACTGCCACATCTTCCTATCTTTCCATATTCTTTTCTAGACAAAGCCCCATAAATCGCCTACACGTGTCAAATATTCTTCTTTTTACTGGCACGTCTTTCCTTAACAGGTCACTTTCTTTTGCCTATAAAAGGTATAATCTGGTACAAAATCAATCTTCTTCTTCTATTTCTTTATCTTCCTCGTTTTCATTCGTTTTTTCTTTTTTCCATATGCAACTTTCTTCTTCAAAGATTTATCTGCTAATGCTTTCATGGAGTCATCAAGGTATCCGTTTTTATAATGTTATTCAATCTTGTTTATTTTAGATTTTGTTCATCAAAATTTATTAGATCTGTTTTTATTTGACTTTACGTAATTCCCATATTGTGTCTTCGTTTCAGCGGAACCGCCCCTAACACCAGAATTGTAGTCCAAAACCCTAGTTCTTCCATAAATTCAGAGCAACAACCCGCTGAAAAGAAGAGGAAGCCTGCGAATCATAAGGTAGTAAGAAACATTTGCTTTCTTAATAAAAATATTATTTCCTCTGTTTCTTATCTAAATTGTTATTCACAGGGTGATAAGAACACTACTGCTTCTTGCAAGAAATCTCGCCGAATTAAAGCTGTTGATTTCGATGTTCCTATTCCTCAACTAATTCTTGCCAGCTCTATTCCTACACCTTCGCAGACTGAACCTGTATCTGCTGTCTGCGAAAATGTCGCCAAAAATACTTCTGCCTCAACTGATCCTTTTATATATTTCATTCTTGAAATTACTGTGGATGAAGTTTCTTCCCCTTCTGCCATAGTTACCTCTCAAGTTAACTCTTCCTCAATCCCATTTGTTACTTTTCCTGATACTTCATCTTCCGATGATGTATTAGCTGTGAATGATTCAAATATCCAACTTTCTATTATTACCACTTCACCATCTGCCTCTTTCCCTCCTTCTAAATAAGCTTCAGTAGGAGTAGATGTTGCTTTTAAAGTTTTGTCTGACATTTTAGATGATGCCAAGAAGTCTTCAGTTGATCCCGTTAAGCATAGTGTCTGCGAGACTTTAAGTAAATATTTTGGTTCTGACCGCGTGGGTTCGCAAGCATATCTGAAAGGTGAAGTTGAGGCTTTAAAGGGAGCTATCCAAGCTAATACTTTGGAATGTGACACTCTTCATCATAAGCTTAACAATTCTTCACTGAACTGCGAGAATATTCGCAAGAAAAATGATGAACTAAAAGGTATAACTTTTCTATCTCTATCTTTGATTTTCCTTCATTAATTGTTTTTCTTCTTTTCACACTCCCTTTTATTAAAACCTGTGTTCGCCTATTAATCCTTAAACCAGAATCGATTAATGGGGATATTCAAAGCTGAATCAGTTGCTGAAGATATTCGCGTTGATAGAGATTCTTGGATGGACCAATATAACCGATTAGATAATCTTTACACATATTCCCTTGATCAAATAGATAACCTTACCAAAGAGAACACGCAATTATCACAGAAACAAGATCTATTGAGTAGTGAAGTAACTCGCATCTCTTATTTATTAACCAAGGATAACTTAGCAATAGAAACTTTATCAGATGAAAACAAGATTTTATCTCAAGAGAGGCAGGACATTTCGAATAAGGTGGCGATCTCCTCGCAGCAATTAAATATTCTTTAAAGAATGTATGATAACCAAGGACGATCCCTTCATTCACTAAAAGATGAACTTAGAGAAGTAACTGAATCCTCTATCAGTGAGAAAAATACTCTTATCCAAGGTAGAATATCTTTAAGTATAAAGGTAAGCCAACTCAAATAAGAGTACTCCAAATTAGAAGAATCCAACTATGCTCTTGCGAATGAAAATTATTTTCTCCTCTCCAAAGAAAATAATTTAAAATCTCGCCTACAAGGTTTAGTTGGAGATAAATTTGATGATGCTATGAGTCATTGGGAAAATACTTGTTTGGCATTAATTCAAAACCTAATTTCGCAAAATAAAGGTAGTCTTTTTGATTGCCTTGACTATTTTTATTTTATTGCATTTCTTGCGAAATCTTCAACCGAATAATCTTTATTTTTATTGTTATTGTTCGCAGCATATGAGGAAAAGCTTTATTATACTATCACTGATATGAGTGATGATTTGGCTAAAGTTTGCAAAGAGAATGCTGCTCTTACTACTCATCTTACTGAATCTCACGATCTAGCAGAAAGGAAATACGACTACCTCGAATATTTTAAAGATATGGAGATTAGAAATCGTGATAAAGCTTCTCTTCACAAATCTCATCTTTCTGCACAAGTTCTAGTGAATGATATCTTGTTGTCCCACTCTCTTCCTCCTGTGACAATCAAAACTATAGAAGTGAGTGATGATAAAGTTCCTCGTCCTGCTGACAGTGATTTTGATTGTGAAAGTAGCGAAGAAAACCATGATGAAGAATACCAGGTGGATCTGGAAGAATAAGTTCCTCTAGAAGGAGATACTACCAATGATAGAACAACTACTGGTGATAAGTCTGGCGAAGAAGAAGCTAGAATTAATCAGAATGAGGAGAATGTTGGCGAAGACAATATAGCTGGCAAAGATGATAACTCTGGTAAAGACAATGATGCTGGCGAAGTTAACACTGAATGAGATTTTTTTTATTTTCTTGAGTTATTTCTTCCTTCTCTCGCGAATGATGTACTTTTACTATTTCTTGAATTCAGTTGTGCCCGCGAGAAAGATAATAATATTCTCGCAAGAAAGATAATGATATTCTATTTTTATCAATTCCCATACTTGCCTCTCAGTATCTTTCTGGCGATGAACAAGATTTATCTGAATTTGAATAAAATAGCTAATGTTTATGATTATTCTGTTGGTCTTATTTTGCCTTCCTAGTTAAGGGTCTTATTTAGCCAATTTTATGTTTTGGCGACAAAATCGCAGGACATCCTTACACTTGCATGTAAAAACCCATTGATCTTGCCTTATCCATGCTTTGTCAATTTCTCTGCGACAATATGATAGGCCTAAGTTTTCTTGCAAGAACAAAGCCCCATGACATTGCCGTCTTGCGATGAAACCGCATGACGTCTTTATATTTTCATGTAAAAACCCATTGATCTCATCTTATCTTTTTCTCATGGCGTTTTGCCTCTGTATAGTTATATTCTTAAGACACTTATCATCTCCCTAATGGAGGGTGCCGCCCTTATCTTCCCTCTGGTTTCCCCTTCAAAGAGGCGTACATCGGCCATACAAGACTAGCTCCTCCCATCCGGTCTTAACAACAACCAGTTGTTTTCGCAGCCACTTATCCTTTATGACTATATGGCTTATAGTTACGATACTGCACCCTAAGTGGGGTTTTCTTCGGGTCGAGTGCATCATAGACAAGACTTGCCAAGAATGGCCAGGGTAGTTTCGTATGCCCTGGGCACCCTTGGATCAACCGTGTACCTCGGCGCCTTGGTCATACTCTGCACTCCTTAGGAGAGACCCTCGATCGTCCAACAAGGGTATAACCTTATATAGTTGAAAATCCAAGGTACCTCTCCTGGATAAGTATCTCTCATGGAGATGGACCCCACCTCTCCACGAATCAGGTTCCAGCAGCGGTATAACCTTATCCCTGAGCCATGCAAGCAAATACCCCCTTATATGACGTACTTTAGGTCTTACATTTGCCTCTTGCCAAATTTTATCCACGAACTAGGGTGTACGCCATAAAGGTTCGTCCCATTCTTATATCTCTTGCGAATATCGCCAGATCTTAAATATTTGTTATATTCTTCGCGAATAATCTCGCAACTCTGATAAAAATTTCCTTTATTCATTTCTTCTCTATTTCATCATATATTGTATTATCATCTAGCTTTTCTCAGAATTTGTTACTGGTAATATCTTTTTAAATACAATCTGTTCCATGGTCTACCAAGTCTTTGACCTGCATCTCTACCCTCTGGATCCATCAGTTTATATGCACATGTTCCAACTATCTCTTTAGTGATATAAGGTCCATCCCATTTTCTCGCCAATTTACCACCATTTTCTCGCCGATAACCTGGTGTTTCTCGCAACACCAAATCACCTGGTTGGAATTCACGTTTTTTGACACGTTTATTATACTCGCGAGCTAATCTTCGTTGATAATTTTCCAAATGTTGTAAATCCTTTTCTCTCTTTTCTTCTAATTCATCAAGCTTATTTAGAATCATGCCAGCACTAAGATTCTTCTCCCAAGACTCTCTTTATGTTGTAGGAATGGAAATCTCTGTTGGCAATACTGCTTCAACACCATATGTTAGGCAAAAAGGTGACATTCCCGTTGCTTCTCTTCTAGTTGTATTGTAAGCCCAGACTACATTATGGATCGGTTCACATCATGCTCTATGGTACCCTTCCAACTTCTTTTTTAAGATGTCTGCGATTGTCTTATTAGTTGCCTCAGCCTGACCATTAGCTTGTGGGTACAAAGGAGTAGATTTTCCACATCTTAACATAAATGCATTGAGTAGCAGTTCTATGTTCTTCCCTTCAAACTGCTTTCCATTATCAGATACCAACTGTGCTGGGATTTCAAATATGAACGTAAATATGTTGTAGTTGTAGGAATTACTACACTACACCCCTGATAAGAATATACAGAAATTGAATTATGTTTGATAATGAATTACGACACTTTTTTATTATTCTAACTTTTCAATTCTTTACAAAAGACATAAGAACTCAGAAGTACAAATTTCTTTCTAGAGTTTCTCTCTCCTCAAAATCTTATCAACTCTCCAAAAGACATCATCCTTTTCTGAACCTAACGAACCCTTTATATAGAGTTTTACATAGTGGATGACAGCTAAGTTTTCCTGCTTTTTCGAATATACTTTGTGATCTTATCGCGATTATTATAATATTCTATCTCGCAAAATTGATAACCATCGCGGGATAAACATACTCTCTTTGTATTTCTTCTATCTTCAGCTTCTTTTGGATTCTTCTGTGATGCTCGCGAAATGTCGTTAAAGAATCTTCTGTGATGCTCGCAAAAGTGTTGTTAATATCGCAGAAATAGTGTTGTAGCGATATTCTGGTCCTACATCTTGCCTCTTCTCATGTCTTTTCTGCGAAGAAGAGAAGATCATGAGAACCTTTTAGAATGCCGTAACTGCCTATCTTCTCTGTTTTGAAACGTTTCTGTATCCTTCGCCAGCTGTTTTCACGTATTCTTTCTTCTAATAAATTTTTGACACGTCCCTTCTAACCGCTGCGATCTGACCACCCACGTCTTTTCTTTGCATTAATTTCCTTTATCTTTTTCGAGAAATTTTTTCTTCTATAAATACTTCTCTCATTCCTTTATTTTTCTCTTTTACTTTCTTTTTCTCTATCTCTCCATAACCTCTCTGCAAATTTACTGTTCTTCCGCGAATTGCGCTTCTGTTATCGTTGTGATTTCTTTCTTATCTTTCAATCCCTTTTCTTCATTCCCATACTTGAAAAATGGTTATCGCTGAAAACTCAGAAGCAAAGGTTTTACTCTATATAAAATTCCAAATCAGGATTCTAGATCTGAACTTACTCTTAAATTATTTACTGATGATCAATGTTCTCGCGAGAAAGTTATAGTATCGCTAGGACAACTTGAATTCGGTCTTCCCATTCCTCTTTATGACCCAGAACTTCCGTTATTTTATCAAATAATTTCTGAAAAAAGGTTTTCGCGAGCGATATATCAATTGGGTGGAGATTGTATCTGATTGCTGCTTGAATATGCCTCTCGCGGAGCTGGCAAAGGGTCTCGCTACCCTGAATATGCGAAGAATCCACAATTTGAAGATGTCCCCATTGTTTATGCGGATTATACTATGGACAACTTCTTTGTAAATTATAGAATAGTCCCTATGAAGAGGGATAACCCCTGCTGGGGTGTTCGTTTGAAAAAAGAGAAGGTCGTTGGTGACAAAGCTCTTATGCTGGATATTGATTTTCATACATCTACCAACCAAGGTCCTCTCCATTCTAGCGATGACAAGTGGTTCGTCTTTCCATTATGTCTTGAAGGTCTTTATATATCTGGTTCTCTCCCATTACCTGCGAATCTCTCAGAGTATGAGCCATGGGTCTTCAACTGTCTTGAAAGATCTAAAGAAGTATATTCTCTTAACGTTTTACATTATTATCATTTACTGTCTTCTTTATATTCTCGCTAACTATTTTGATCTTTCTCAGATTGATAGAATGAAACTCAGCTATCAAACTTTTAGGAAACCCAGCACCTTCTTAGCTCTTATATCTTTCACGGATGAAGTAAGAAATATTTCCTCATAAATTTTAACAATAAATTATTGCCCCTATTTCTTATCTTCATCTGTGCTCGCAGGAGATTGAATAACTACCGCCAATAAAACCCGTGAGAACTAAGGAGAAGCCTTCAAAGGATAAATCTGTTATTCCTCCTAAAGGAAAATCTTCTGCCCCTCGTGGTGGAGAATTTGGCGATCAATATAAAAATATTGTTCCTCCCAAAGGGAAACCTTCTGCCCCTTGTGGTGAATATTCTGGCGATCCTCATTTGAAGAAAAGGAAAACCCGACCCTCTTCTTCTTCAAATCCTCAACCTATTCCAGAAACCCCAAAAGTTGAATTTGATAAGGATAAATATGACAAAGATTTTAATAATAATGATAGCAGATTCCCTTCTATAAAGAACTCTTCTTCATCTGATTCTTCAATGGACCATTTATCCAGAATTTTTAGCGATATTTCACACAGCATAACTTGTAATGACGAGGATGAAGTTATTAACAAGACATCCCAAGCTCTTTCCAGAGTCTGCGATGCTCCCATACTGGTGGACAATGATTCTCTCCAAGGAGTCTCACGATCGCTGACTCCTAGTCTCTTAAATTCTCTTGGTACCTTGGTATGCTTTCATTTCTTCAATTTGTTTATATATTTTCTCCATCGCTAGATCTTAATTTATATTTTTCTTTCACAGGTTGGAAGAGCTTCTTTTACTGTTGCTTCTGATTTAGATAAAAGACGTGCCAACTCTGAAAAGAATGCTGCTAAGCTTCGCCAGGATAAAGAAAAAATAGAATCTGAATTTATTGAGCTTCGCAAGAAGAATAAACAGCTGGAGACTGAAGCTTCAGTTGATAAGCAAAAGATCTATGATCTTGATAGAGCTAACCAGCAACTCTATGGTATGACTGATTTCCCTTCTCTCTTAATTATTTTTACTCTATCGCGGCTTATTCAAGCAACCACTTTTAACTTGCAGATATTTATGGTCTTACTTACGAGGCTACACTCTTTCAATCTTTCCCTGAACCTGTAGATGATAATACTCTTCTTGCTTGTCTTAATAATTCTTTAAGTAATTTCTCAGATGATAAGATTAAATCCCTCTCCATAGATGAACTTAGATCCAAGTTTAATCTCTTAAAAATTAAACACAAATTCAATTTAGGTTTGACTGAAAAATATAAGCGCTTTTATCTTGATTCAAAGAAAGAAATAGATAGATTAAGAAAGAAGAATAGCGATCTTATTGACGAGAAAGATCTTGCCATCAAAAAGGGATCCAAGACCCTAGCAGACTTTCATAAAACTCTCCTTGATGTTCAAATGGACAGAGATAAAATTATCCGCGAGAATGAAGATCTTCTTGCGAGGGAGACTCAAGTTCGATCTCGTCTCCTTATTAATAGCGATGATGAGTTTGCTTGGGCTGCGAAGGTTCTTGATAATGCCAGGAATGACTTAGGTGTAAATGTTATCCTTCAAGTTGAACAAGCGGCCTTAATTAGAGATATGATTTCTGAAAGAGAAGGTTGTTAGCTGTTATTCTTCTCGCCAGTTTCTTGTGTTTATTATTCTTCTTTACAAAATTTCTAAGTTGTTGTCATATTCTCGCAGGAGCTGAAAAAAGATATCTTGAAAGAATTGGGGAACTTGAAAATGAGAAGAATCAGCTCGCAAATACTCTTGCTGCTCGCAATAATAAATATTCACGATTGAAAGAGCATTTTGACATTACCACCGCGAATTTTAATAGATCTCTCATTGTTGTTCGTAATGATTCCGTTAAGTTGGTCTGCAATGATCATGTAATTTCTCCTTCTATATATCCTGATCTTGCAAAGGAACTCCCCGCAATAATCCCAAATCTTAACATCTCTGATAGCAAAGTTGAGGATTCTGACGAGGATGAAAATAATAATGATAATGACGAAGGAGAAAAATCTGGTGGAGGAGAAGAATCTGATAAGAATGAGGATAGTGATGATAATGATGAAAGGGAGAAATCTGGCGATGAAGAGAAATCTGATAAATAGGATGGCGATGAACTAGCTAGTTCCTCTTTTTCCTTCTATCTTGTTTGTATATTTATTTTCTTCTTTCTGTAACATTGCTGTGAGTTTCTCCAATTTTGTGAATTTCTTTTGCTTCTACCTGTACGAATTAGAAAACAGTTCTTTTTCTGCAAGTCAATTAATCAATATAATTATTATCCTTTTGTAGGACCAGAATATCGCCACAATTATATTCACGAGAGATTAATGACACTTCTGCGAGCGTCACTGAAAACTCTTCAACAACATTTCACGAGAATCACAAAATAATTCAAAGAATGACGAAGTTGACGACTGAAATATGAGAAGAACATGTGTGTTTCATGATGGTTACAATGTTCGCGAGAGGATCGCAAGATAGATCCGAAATTAGAGGACAACTTAGTTGTCACCCATTATGTAATTTCCTATAAATAGAGATCTAATATATTTAGAAGGGGAGAGGTATTTTTTTAGAGTGGAGAGAGTCTTGAGGAGAGAGAAAGTTTTAGGAGAGAGAGATATTTTTCAGAGAGACTTTTAGAGAGAGAAAATGTATTTTTCTTTAACATCTTCTTCCCTAAAATTAGATTTAGAACTCCATTAATAGAGATTATCAAATGTAAAATCAAATGTAAACTTTAACAATCATAGTAGAGAATCATGGATGTAGATCAAATTGATCGAACCATGTAAAAATCCGTGTGTCTATTTACAATTTTTAGAATTTTAATGATCAAATTAGTTTAGATTAAGAGATTATTATCAAGATATTACAAGGGGTGTGTTGTGGGAAATCCTGCAACTACATTTTGGCGCCGACTAAGGGGAGTGATAAAGAGAAATTAGCAATTATTGATGATGAATTCGATTGAATTTATGAGATACATGGGAAAATATGGAAATTCTGGGAAAAGAACGATGAAGAACAGCCAACACAATTTAAGAGAAATGTTTATAGAGAAAGAGGAGCAGAAAAAATTGGGAAGCAGGAGCAGATTGGAAGAAATCTTTATAGGAATCAAATAAAATGAATCGGCATCAATTAATTGTTTAAACAGGACAATTTCTTTCTTATCTCTTTAATCATATTTTAATAATCTGGTTCTGGGAGATTTTGAATTTTTAAACGATCACACTTTGTTTTTCACAAAAATTAACGATTAGTTGATATTTTGAGTTCAAAAGAGTTTTGATCATAAATTTACGTCCATAAACTTTGAATTTAATCATAATTTTGACAACTAATGTGAACATGATTTTTGTGATTGAAGTCAAAAATGAAAGAATAGATCATTACAAAAACATCGATTTTAATCACGATTTTGATTGTTTCATGAAAATATAATTTTGATCGTTTCTGCGAAGTACAGATTTACATCAGTTGTTTTCAGAATTCATTTCATGAAAATCCAAATTTTTGCGAGAATACAATCGTTAGACTTCTGTTAATATATTTAATTTATCGACTGAATATGTTTTCTTGAGTTCAGACTGCCGAACAAATTAATTGATTACTCGAAATGAGTTGGTGGCAAAGAAAAATTAACGAGAACGAAGAAAGGAAAATAATATTGCAAGAGATAGAAGAAAAACGAATGATAGAGAGATCAGACACATCAAAATTGAGTGGGGTAGCATCGTTGGCAGTAATAGGAACGAGCTTGCTCGCGAAATAAGAAGTTCACTTCGCAAATCTATGTCACCACAACAACAAAATTAATGGAACATCAACGAGGGGAACATCCACCAAGGAAAAGTAAACTTGGATATTTCGTGGTCCTTACACACCACAAAAAATGACGAGAAAGTGTGTTGTGGAAGTTTACATTTCGTGGTCCTTACATTTCGGCAATTTCATACTAATATCACCACAACAAATGACGAGAAAATCCAACAACGTTTCACGAGTAATTAAGGGAGCTTTTTCCATTTCGTGGTCCCATTTTTTGTATTGTTGCATATTCGCAAATGATGAGAGGAAGTGGGAGATGGTGATACATTTGTTGACGAGAGGAAGTCAACATTTGTTAGCAACGTTACATCTATACTTCGCAAGGAATTGACTAGCGAGCAGATGAAGTCTAGTTTCAGCACGGTATATCTTGGGTATTTCATTACTTCGCCAGATAATTAATTATTTCGCAAGTTAATTTGGCGAGAGAGAGTTAGAACAATTGGTATGGTGTCAGAGACAAGCCAAGAGTTCATTTCTTATTTCTTCTAATTTCACGAGCAAATCAAATACTTCGCGAGAATTGGCAGCAACATCAAATCCCCAAAAAGCTAAGTACCACTTCCTTGAATACTTTACTTACAGAAAATGAAAATTTTTGATTTATATTATCGCCGGATTTTAAAGAACATTTCTAAGATTTTTGATACTTCAAAAGATTTCAAAAACTTTTGATTCAATTTACTAAAAGTGGTAAAATCGCAAGATTGATAAAATTTCTAAGATTTCAAAACATTTCAAAGAATTTTGATTTGATTGATCAGGGCGATATATTCGCAAAAATTTATAAATTTCAAAAAAGATTTCCAAAAATTTCTAAGATTTTTTATTTGACTTACCAAAAAAGAGATACAATCGCCAGATTTCAAAAATTTCAAAAGGTTATAAAAAATGAGATCATCGCAAAAAATTTGAAGATCGCAAAATTTTTCAAAGATTTCAAAGATTACAATAAATGAGACTATCGCCAAGATTTCTAAGATTTCAAAAAAATTTGATTTCATTTCCAAAACAACGATATCCTCGCAAGATTTCAAAAGACTACAGAAAATGGAAAAAAAAAAATTCAAGATTTCTAAGGTTACAGAAAAAGAAATTATAGCCAAAATTTCTAAAATTTCAAATTTCCAAAATACGCGATACAATCGAAAGATTTCAAAGAAGATTTCAAAGATTTCTCTAGAATATTTCTTTTACAGAAAGAGATTTTTGGTTTAACAAATACGATAAAATCACAAGATTTCAAAGAATATTTCTAAGATTTCAAAATATTTTAAAGAATATTTCAACTCACAGAAATGAGCAAAACAAATTTTTATCAGAGCTGCGAGTGTAATCGCGAGATTATATAAAGAATTGACAGAAATGAAAGAATGAAGAAACGCGAATATAATTTCGCAGAGATTTAAAGAATGGGACAAACTTTTATAACGTGCACCCTAGTTCGCGAATACAATTTCGTAAGAGGCAAATGTAAGACCTACAAGCACGTCATAAGGGGGGTATCTCTTTATATGATTCAGGGATAAGGTTATATCGCTACTGGAACCTGAGTCATACAGATGTAGGGGTTAAAGAAAACCTATCCGGGAGAGGGATCTTGGATTTCCAGCTTTATAAGGTTATACCCTGGTTGGACGACTGAGAATCTCTTCCAAGAAGTGCAGAATATGACCAAGGAGCCGAGGTACACAGTTTAGCCAAGGGTGCCCGGGACGGACGAACCTACCCTGGCCATATTTAGTAAGTCTTGGCTACAATGCACTTGGCCTGAAGAAAACCCCACTTAGGGTGTAGTCTTGTAACTATAAGCCATATAGGCATAAAGGACAAGAGGCTACGAAAACAACTGGTTTTTGGTAAATCTGGATGGGAGGATCTAGTCTTGTATGGTCGATGTGCCCTCCTTGAAGGGGCAACCAGGGGGAAGAAGATAAGGGCGGCACCCTCCATTAGGGAGCTGATAAGTGTCTTAAGACGACAATGTCATGGGGCTCTAAGATCGCAAGATCATTTAGGCCTGTCATATTGTCGCGTAAATTATACAGAGGCAAAAAGACAAAAGAGAAAAAGTTAAGATGAGATCAATGGGTTTTTACATGAAAGTGTAAAGACGTCCTGCGATTTCATCGCAAGACGGCAATGTCATGAGACTTTGATCTCGCAAGAGAACTTAGACTTGTCATATTGTTGCATAACAGGCCAAAAAGCCTCAAGAGAAAATATAAGGCAAGATCAATGGGTCAATACATGCAAATGTAAAGACGTCCTGCGATTTTGTCGCAGAAAGAAAAATTGGCGAAATAAGACCTTTAACTAGGAAGGCAAAATAAGACCAATAGAATAATCTCAAACATTAATTATTTTCTTGTAAGAATGCAGGAAAGATTTGCTCATCGCAAGAGAGAAAGCACGTACTATTTAGAATCTCTCAGAAATACTATTCAGAGTTTCTCAGAAGTATTAATTAGAGTCTCTCAAGAGGAATATCTACAATCTCGTAGCATTCTTCACAATCTAGCCACTATTCATCGCCACTATTCACAGCATTATTTCAGAATCTCGCAGAAACATTCATCATTTCGCAGAAAAAATCAGCAACTCGCAAAAACGTTCAGAAATTCGCAGAAACATTCATAAATTTTCAGGCTAATTCCGCATATTACAGACTATTCAAGAATTTCGTAGGAGAAATGATTATTTCGCAGAATATGATCATTTTATCAAATGAGGCAGAGGCAATTCGTTCATTTAACATTTTCTCAGGGATTCTTTCTTCATAGATAAAGAATAGAGGCAACTATGGATTACCAAGAAAACATTTTATGTTCTTTATCTTCTCGCAAGAATCATTTCCAAAATGGACTAGGATTTTCACCAAAAATGAAGTAATAATTTCACGAGAACAGAGGCAATACTTATAACTTTCATTCAAAAATTGATACTTCTTATATTTAGAGGATTGAGTACTTATTATACTTCTTCAAGGATACTTCATACTCCACGTACTTCAAGGGATGACGCTTCTTATTTACTTCGCAAAAGAATAGAGGCAAGTATATACTTTTCAAGTCCAGTATTCTTTCGCTTGTTCCTTCATCAACAAAGATCAAAAACTACTACAACAACAGATTTTTTCTTAAAGATTACTTTTCAAGCAATATTCAAGAAAAAAGAGGCAAGATGTAGTACCAGAATATCGCCACAATTATATTCACGAGAGATTAATGACACTTCTGCGAGCGTCACTGAAAACTCTTCAACAACATTTCACGAGCATCACAAAATAATTCAAAGAATGACGAAGTTGATGACTGAAGAAATATGAGAAGAACATGTGTGTTTCATGATGGTTACAAAGTTCGCGAGAGGATCGCAAGATAGATCCGAAATTAGAGGACAACTTAGTTGTCACCCATTATGTAATTTCCTATAAATAGAGATCTAATAGATTTAGAAGGGGAGAGGTATTTTTTTAGAGTGGAGAGAGTCTTGAGGAGAGAGAAAATTTTAGGAGAGAGAGATATTTTTCAGAGAGACTTTTAGAGAGAGAAAATGTATTTTTCTTTATCATCTTCTTCCCTAAAATTATATTTAGAACTCCATTAATGGAGATTATCAAATGTAAAATCAAATGTAAACTTTAACAATCATAGTAGAGAATCATGGATGTAGATCAAATTGATCGAACCATGTAAAAATCCGTGTGTCTATTTACAATTTTTAGAATTTTAATGATCAAATTAGTTTAGATTAAGAGATTATTATCAAGATATTACAAGGGGTGTGTTGTGGGAAATCCTGCAACTACACCTTTAATTATCTGCGTGCACTTATCTATGTAATTTTTTATATGATAGATGAATAATAATTTCATCATTCTCATGCATTCCCATACTTGCCTCTATTATTCATCTGCAATATGAAAAAATTGATTAAAGATTAGATATTAGTGGTAAATAAAATTTGCCTTAATATTGGCTATCTTATTGCCAGCAATAACTGTGAGAAATCGCAATTCTCATAACATCTGCGAATATTATCGCAGTAATCTTGTGGTCTTATTACGCCTCCCTAATTAAAGTCTTATTTTTCCACACTCTTTCTTTCTGCGACAAAATCGCAGGACGTCTTTACATTTGCATGTATTGACCCATTGATCTTGCCTTATCTGTATTCTTTTGATTGTATTGCGACAATATGACAAGTTTAAGCTCCCTCGCGGGATCAAAGCCTCATGACATTGCCGTCTTGCGATGAAATCGCAGGACGTCTTTACACTTTCATGTAAAAACCCATTGATTTCATATTAACTTTTTTTCCTTTGGCTTGTTGCCTCTGTATAATTTACGTCACGCGACAATGTGACAGGCCTAAATGTTCTTGCGATCATAAAGCCCCATGACATTGCCGTCTTAAGACACTTATCATCTCCCTAATGGAGGGTTCCGCCCTTATCTTCCCCCTGGTTGCCCCTTCAAGGAGGGAACATCGGCCATACAAGACTAGCTCCTCCCATCCAAATTTACCAACAACCAGCTGTTTTCGCAGCCTCTTATCCTTTATGCCTATATGGCTTATAGTTACAAGGCTGCACCCTAAGTGGGGTTTTCTTCAGGCAAAGTGCGTCATAGCCAAGACTTACCAATAATGGCAAGGGAGTTTCATACGCCCCGGGCACTCTTGGCTCAACCGTGTACCTCGGCGCCTTGGTCATACTTTGCACTTCTTGGAAGAGATTCTTAGTCTTCCAACCAGGGTATAACCTTATATAGTTGGAAATCTAAGATCTCTCTCCCGGATAGGTTTTCTTTAACCCCAACATCTGCATGACTCAGGATCCAGCAGCGGTATAACCTTACCCCTGAGTCTTGTCAAGAGATACCCCCTCATATGACGCGCTATTAGGTCTTATATTTGCCTCTTGCGAAATTTTATTCGCGAACTAAGGTGCACGCCATAAAGGTTCGTCCCATTCTATTAATATCTGCGAAATTTTATTCGCGCTTCTCGCGAGTGTTGTAACTCTTGATAAAATTTCATAACTTTGATCTTCTTTCTTTTTGTAAAATCTTGCAATTCTTTCAAGCAGAATGCTCTGTTCAATTACATACTCTTTAAACAAATCTTTCATAGGGTTCTTTAAAGTTCATCACTTTACCTCTCTACTTACTATTCTTTGGTTCTGCTTTTCTGCTACGTTTTGTTGTTTCTTCATCCGCGAGACGCTCGCCATAAATTCCCTCCTTCCGCTCTATCATATCAATCATTAAATTTTCACATCTCTGTCGTTGTTTGATTTTGTATCTCCAATTGCTATTCTTCTCATCTCTTTCCTCGCAAGACTTCATATCAATTTCATAACACTTCTTGCTTTCTCCCCAATCTCCTTTAATTACTCCAACACCATTAGGATGAGGAAACTTAACACACTGGTGGAAAGTAGATGCTACTACTAATATTCCGTGTAGCCAAGGTCGACCAATCAGAGCATTGTAAGGTGATTCAATGTCTACAACATAGAATATGATCTTGGAAGTTATCCCTTTCAAGGGAATCCGCATCTCAATTTCCTCTTTTGGTTTATTGGCAGTACCATTAAAACCATAGATTTTATATGTTGAGGGAATTAGATCTTCGTCTCTTCCACCCATTGTTTTATAGGTATGATAAAATAGTATGTTAACGGAGCTGCCTGTGTCTATTAGAACTCTATTGATAGCCCAAGAATCTTCATTTTCATCAACATTTTCTTCATCTTCTTCCTCCATTTGCTTTGGGTTTATCTCTAATCTTACTACCAATGGGTTATCATGCTTCTCACCAGGTTCTGGTACTTCTTGTGCACTAAAAGATATAATTTTTTTCTGTCATTCTTCTAATGGCGAGGCTCTCGCGATATTCATTATCTCTCTTCCATCTGTGTCTCTCGCGAAGACTCTGCTTAGAACATTATCATGGAAATCCTCTATTGTTCTATGTGAATATACAATGGAATTACAAAACAAATTCTTTGCTTTAGCCCCAACTTCTATTACGAATGATTCGGTTCCTTTTACAGTATTTACCCTGCGAATTTATGGTACAGGAGGCAATCGCTGAGATTGTGGATGTCATAATAAAAAGTGATTTAGCTTTCCTTGTTCAATCATTCTTAAAATTATTCTCTTTAAATTCCTGCAGTCATTTACTGTGTGGCCATGAAAATGATGGTAAGGACAAAATTCTGCGATTATTAGGATGTGGTTCTTTTCCCATGTTCCATGGAGATGGTATATTTTCCATTAAAATGATAGCTTCCCAAATTTTTTCTATACTAGCATTGAGAGGAGGCATCTTAATTTCTTCCCATATGATCTTCTGATTCCCCTGACTTCTGAAATTGTTTTTCCTCTTTCCACCATAAGTTTCTTGCGGCTGATCAAGCTTTTGAATCTTATTATTACCACCGCAATTTTAGTAATTCTTCTCCCTTTCATACTCTTCTTGATCTCTATTTCCCATAGCTACCAATTTCTGCTGGTTGTCAGTTTCTACTTTCTCTTGTTGCACTTGCGAGCTGCTCGCCACATTGTTTATCGTTTTAGGAAGTAAACTCCAATTTGCTGCTCCGGAATTGGTATTCGCGATGGGATATGATTCCATCTCATTTTATTTCTCCTCCAAAGCAATGTATTCTTCTAGTAGTTCTCATAGTTCAGTCATAGTGATTGTATTCTTGACTCTAAAAATTTGTATGTACAGTAGATTGGTCGCGAACATTGCATTGATAAAAGACAAGATAAGATATCTCTCATCAACTCTTCCTGCCATCTCACTGCACATTGTCTTCCATCTTATGGTTAAATGTTTCAAACTCTCGCCAACCCTCTGTTTTAACCCAAACACATCTTCAATACCTGTTCGCGATGAATTGTTTCTAATGTAAGCTCCTAGAAATGTAGCTTGTAAATGATCAAAAGAAGTTATGGTGTTTTTTGGAAATCCCTCGAACCATTTTAATGCCTCGCCAGTTAAGCTAGACGCAAAATATTTGTATAGTACATCATCATGGTTTTCCAATTGTAGCATACATCTAACATAAGCCTTGACGTGTTGAACAACACAAGTAGTCCCATCAAAGATGCTGGTTAATGCTGGTAAGTTGCATTTTGGAGGTATTCCTCTTAATTGTACTTCTTGAGTAAATGGAGTTCTCGCAGCTTCTTCAATAGCTTCGTCGAGCTTCCTTCTTCCTCCTTCTCTTCTATTACTTATCATTCCTCGCATTTCTTCTAATTCTCTCAATATTTGCTCATTCTCAGTTGAGTTTTCCTCCATTGGCCTTTTTAATGCAGCTTCCCTTCTTCTGTGCTCTTGCCTTTTTTGTCTTGCAAGATTTTGTGTGTATTCTTCTTCATTGTCATCCCGTCTTTCTCTGTGATTTTCTCTTTCACCCTCCTCTTGAAATTTCAGCTATCTACTTTCTTCTCTGCGGATTTCTTCATTCATCCTTATTTCTCTTCGTTGCCTATCTAATCTCCTCTATATTCTATCATACTCCTCCTGAATATTATCATTGTAGCGATTTTGTGTACGTCTCCTTTCTCGATTTTCAGGGTTATTTTGTCGTACTTCCTCTCGGAATTCTTGTTCTTCTACTTCTGCCCTTAATATTTCCCTCTCGCAAGCCAGGCGTGCTTGTTTGGTATAATGTCTCTCAATTTCTTCTTCAATTATTCTTTGATTCCTTTGATTCTCTCGCCCATGTAATATCCTCCTACCTTCTTCTAGATATTCTTCTTCATTTTGGTTGTTTCTTCCTCCTTGATTTCTATTGTTACGTCTATTATCCAATGCTTCGCCATGCGGATTATAGCGATCTCCAATTATTTATTCTTCTCTCTGACGTTGTTCTCCATTTAAATTTTGCACTTCTTCTCTAATATTTCTCATTGGGGAATTTTGCCTTGGTTCTTCTCTGAATGATCTTGAATTTGATCTAACAGTACTTCTTGATCTCCTTCTTTGTAACCTCAAATTCTCCATTCTTAGCTCATGATTTTGTCTTGTTAAATTCGCACGCTCTTCTGCCTATAACTCCTTTCTTCTTGTATTCTTTGTCTCAAATCATCCACTATTTCATTTTCACGTCTTTCATGAATTAATCCTCCAACCATTTCTTGATTTCTTTCTCCTTCTTCTTCATTTCTTAATTGTCGATTTTATGCTTCTTCCATCGAATCCGACCTCCAAGTATGCACACTCACTCTATCATAATCCATATTCCTATCTCGTGTTTGTGTTTGTTGATTCTGCTGTTGAATTGAACTTTCTGCTTCATTTCTTATTCTATTTCTTCCTGATCTTATCCTTAAAGATTCTTCCAATTCACCTGTTCCCTCACCTGCAAGTCTTTTACTTCTCCTCACAGTTGTCGGTGGTTCTGATGTATTTTTTCTTCTTCTATCCATTTCTTCAACTCTAACAATTTCTTCAAATCTTCAAGTTGTAATTAGAGATTTCTTATCTTGATTCTCCCTGTTTCTGGGCGCCAAAATGTAGTTGCAGGAATTACTACACTGCACCCCTGATAAGAATCTACAGAAATTGAATTATGTTTGAGAATGAATTACGACACTTTTTTATTATTCTAACTTTTTAATTCTTTACAAAATACATAAGAACTCAGAAGTACAAATTTCTTTCTAGAGTTTCTCTCTCCTCAAAATCTTATCAACTCTCCAAAAGACATCATCCTTTTCTGAACCTAACGATTATATAGAGTTTTACATAGTGGATGACAGCTAAGTTTTCCTCCTTTTTCGAATATACTTTGCGATCTTATCACGATTATTATAATATTCTATCTCACAAAATTGATAACCATCGCGGGATAAACATACTCTCTTTGTATTTCTTCTATCGTCAGCTTCTTTTGGATTCTTCGGTGATGCTCGCGAAATGTCGTTAAAGAATCTTCTGTGACGCTCGCAAAAGTGTTGTTAATATCGCAGAAATAGTGTTGTAGCGATATTCTGGTCCTACATATGTCTTTGTCGCGGATATGTTTTACTGCTTTTACTTTTGCCCATTTTGTGAAGTAATCTGTTGCGACAATTAAGTATCTCTTTTTCCCTGATCCTGGTACAAATGGTCCCACAATATCTAACCCCCATTTCCTAAAAGGCCACACACTTGTCGAAGATGATAGTGGTACCCCTGGTGCATGTATCTTCTTTCCGTGTCGCTGGAAATCTTCGCAACGCCTTGATAGTTGTTTCGCATCTTCATGCATATATGGCCAATAATAGCCTTGCATTTTTGTTATGTATTCCAAAGATCTTCCTCCACCATGATTTCCAGCATCCCCACTATGCAACATTTTTAACACTTTTTCGCCTTCTTATCTTGTCAAGCATCTGAGTGACGGCCCATGGAAAGATTTGCGATATAATATTCCTTCTCTTAATTCATAATTTGTTGCATGACTTTTTAATTTTTCTAATCTATTTCTATGTGTTTCTCCTCTCGCCAAGTATGCATGAAGTTCTTCTCGCCAATCTACAATATTGCTTCTTGGTTCTTCTTCGCCACTCTCTATTATCATTACATCTGATTCTTCTTCTTCTTCTTTGTTGATTGAAGGTGCTATAAGTGTCTGAATTTTTATGCATCTCGCATCTGGATTTTTCATCATGCTGGATATGAAGGCAAAGGCATCTGCGAGTCTGTTATCTTTTCTTGAAATATGTCTCCATTTTTTTTTTTGGGATTTTTACTGACAACTCTTCAACAAGTTTCTTATATTTATTTAAGGATGGTTCATTTGTTGTGTATTCTCCTTTGATTTGGCGAATAACCAACTGCGAGTCACTAGTAATTCTAGCATTCTCCAACTTCATTTCTATTGCGAATTTTAGAGCATGTATCACAGCTTCATACTCTGTCTCATTATTAGTGGATGTGAATTCCAATCTAAATGAAAAAGCTATTTTTTCTCCTTCTGGCGAGATAAAGACAACTCCAACTCCATTACCTTCTCCGTTTGATGATCCATCCACTAATATTTCCCATCTGTTGGGTTCTGTTAATAGATCTCTTGGATCTCCATGTTTTTCTTCTATATCCATTATCTCCTCCACAGCTTCATCATCTTCTGAAGGAAATTCAACTAAGAAATATGCTATAACTTGGGATTTTGGCGAAGATAAAATATCGTATTTGATATCAAAGTGTCCTACTTGCGCATTCCATCTCTCAACTCTACCTAATCTTTTCGAACTCTTCATTACTGACTCAATTGGCACCTTTGTTAATACTTTTACTTTATGTGCTTGAAAATAGATGCGAATTTTAAAGGTTGCATAAAACAATGCCAGAATCAACTTTTCAATCTTTGAATAATTTCTCTCTGCAAATTTAAATGTTTTACTGATGTAATAAATTGTCTTTTCTACCCCTGCATCTACTCGCAGCAACACTGCACTTAATGCATGCGAAGTTGTCGCAAGATAGAACAATAATTCTTCTCCTGGCTCTGCTTTCTGCAAGATAGATATGTTCATTAAATGTTCTTTAATTCTTTGAAAGGCTTTTTCACATTCTTCCGTCCACTTGAATTTTGTTCCCTACTTGAGTATATCGAAGAAATGCTTGCATTTGTTTGATGACCGCGAAATGAATCTTCCTAGCGAAGCCAAGAGCCCATTCAACTTTTGCACATCTTTTATTGTTGCTGGCGTTAGCATGTCTCGAATTTCTTATACTTTTTCTGGATCAACTTGTATTCCTTCTTTTGATACAATATATCCTAAATGTTTTCCTGAAGTCACTCCAAAAATGTATTTTTCTGGGTTCACCTTGATGTTAAATTGTCGCATTTGATCAAAAATCTCCTTCAGGTCTTGCACATGGTTCTTAGATTCTTTAATTTTGATTAACATATCATCTACATACACCTCTAATATTTTGTGGATCCACCTCGCAAACACCTTCTCCACCATTCTTTGATATGTTGCACCAGCATTTCTCAAGCCAAAGGGCATCTTTGTATAGCAATATAACCCTCTTGGAGCAAAGAATGCGGTGTGTTCTTGATCTTCCTCAGCGAGAGAAATATGATTATATCCTTTATACCCATCTAATGAAGATATTCTAGCATTTCCCGCTGCTGATTCAACCATTTGTGGGATATCTGGTAATGAAAAACTATTTTTAGGACAAGCTTTGTTTAAGTCAGTAAAGTCTATGCAAATTCTTATCCCCTTGTTTTTCTTTGGAACCACCACCATATTAGCAATCCACTCTGGGTATTTTGCTTGCCTTATGATTCCTGCGTCAAGCATTTTCTGTAATTCTTCTTCTATTTGGGAATGGTATGTTGTTGCGATTTTTCTTATCCTTTGCTTAAATGGTCTTACATCTTTATTGATTTCTAGTTTATGACACGCTACTGATGGATCTATTCCTAGCATCTCATCCATGCTACACACGAAGATGTCTTTATATTCTCGCAAGAGATTTACGGTTCGCTCTTCTTCATCTGCCTCCATTTTAGTTCCAATTTTCAGCATCTTAGGTTCTTCTTCACTCCCAATATTTATTTCCTTTGTTGGTTCTACTGCGGTGTAGCTGGCCTCAGGTTCTCCCATTGGTGTTGGTGTTTTCATAGCTCTTGCAGGTTTTTATCCTTCTTGCGATATTTTACTGGGTATTCCCTTTCCTTCTTTTGCTCTTATCATGTAAACTTTAAATTCTTCTTCTTTCTTTGTCTCTTTCGCCATTTTTCTGCGAGCTTTTCGCAACTTTGCACATCCTTCATAATTCTTCACCTCAATTTGATAACATAGTTTCGCAATCCTTATCTCCTTTAATTTCTCCAATCCCACTAGGCATAGGAAATTTTATGCATTGATGTAACGTTGATGCTATAACCTTGATTGCGTGTATACATGGTCTTCCCAATAGCATGTTATATGGTGACTCCACATCTACCACACATAACGTTACTTGTGTTTCAATCTCTCCTAGCGGAATTGGCACCACTATCTCGCCTTTAGGTTTTGTTAACGATTTTATAAAGCCATGAATGTGATATGTTGAAAAAGTCATCTCTTCATCCTTGTACCCCATTTTCTTAAATGTATGATAAAATATTATATCAACAGAACTTCCTGTATCCACCAAAGTTCTATTCACAGCCCATTCTTCCCCTGATTTTGTTTATTTTTACTTTTTCATTCGTATAACGGATACCGTGATTGCCAAAGGTGATGAGTGATCTAAATATTCTCTTGATATTTATGCTACTGTGAATGTGATTTTCTGCTTTTCCCAATCCTTCAGAGGTGAAACCTTTTCCACCGTCATAATTTTCCTTCCTTCAAAATCTCGTTTATGAATCCTTCCTTTGATATCTTCATGGAATTGGTTGATCACCGTTTTTGTTATCGTACTACACTCCAACTTTCTGCGATTCTCCTTAACTTTAATTATTTTTCCTTCAACTCTTTCACCAACTTATTCAATCATCTTCTTAACTTGAATATTGATCCTTTATCTTACCTTTTCTTTGATTTTGAACCTTCATTCCCTGTTTCTAGCGCCATTATGTAGTTGCAGGAATTCCTACACTATACCCCATACAAGAATTCACCATGATCAACACATATTTGGGGATTAAGAACAACACTTTTATTGATTAATTCTCAGAAATGTTACAAGAAATGGAAGAAATCAAGAATACAATCGCTCACAAGAATTTTCTCTTTCCTCAAGACTTTCTCAACACTCTAAAATTTATCCTTTTCTTATGAGTCTATTGGCTCTCTTTATATAGGGTAAGTACACAGTGGATGACAGCTAATTTATCCTTTAATTTCGGATCTGGCTCACGGTCATCCGCTATGTCATTCTTTGAGGAATCTTCGCAGGATCGTCATGCTCTTCTCATGTTTCTGCTACCGTCATCCGCTATGTCATTCTTTGAGTTATTCTGCGACACTCGCAGAAATATTGTTAATAAACTTTCGCAAGAATATTGTTGTGGAAATATTCTAATCCTACAAGTTTAAACAGTTGCAGGTTCCCAAATCAGTTTACAAATTATGCTTAGCATATTTTAGAGATTATGGAGTATGAATTTGACAAACCAGTTTTATAGCCACAATGGCTACGCTGTGTTGTTCTTTTTATGCATTTCCTTGGCTAGGCTTGGCTTGTCTTTCACAACAGCTTTATAGGTACCTGTGATCTCAATGGAAAGATTCAGCAACCAGAATTGCACAGATGAAGCAAGGGTATAACAACCAATAGATGAGAGATACAGAAAATTAAAGACTGCAAATGCAGGTAACTTCAGGTGATCTTGGCAGTGATGCAGTTCATGCTAATGGAGCGATTATGCATATGACAATGCTTAACAGCAAGGTAGAAAAAACTACAGATTGCAGGGAGAAAGAAGATAAAAGAAAACTTACAGGACTATGATGCACTTAACAGAAACAATGCTACTAAGTTAAAGCTACAGGATTTCTGACTTATCTTTAAGTTATGCTAAGTTACGCTAGCAATGAACAATTACTAAAAGGTATTTTATAGGGAATGAAACTTGCAAAGATTACAACAAACTGAGAGATATAGTATGAGATGCAAGATGAAAATAATGCAATGATTTAAATATGCTAAAGAAACTAGGTAGAGAGTCTCACAATTTAACTTGACAATGCAATAAAATACTGAAAAAGTGATGGCTAATATTGCGAAGCCAACATGCAGTTTCTAAATGCAATAAGAGAATGCACAATGCAACACTGCAATAAAACTGAAATGATAATGAAAAGATGCAGGTAATCAAAACTCAAAGAAACTTACTAATGATGCAGTTAATAACTAATACCAAGATGCAACTGAGAATCAAAAGATGGTATGAAACTGAGTGTTGATGGTGGATTTCTATTTAAAGGCTAAAATTATAAAAAGCCAATTTTTGTAAGCTGACATCTTGCAAAGGATAAATCCTTCAGGTGATGAATATTTCTCGCCATGATAATTCATTAGAGCATGTGAAACCATCCCTGAGAATTATAACCTACCCAGAGCGGAGCATGTAGCAACCATCCCGATTTTATGTAGGTTTGCAGCATTACTGCCTTAATTAAAGCCTTGTGTTCGACATGCAAACACCCGTAGGCTACCTGACGGCGGGTTATATTAGCCCCGTTGAATGAAGGCAAGACTACCCATGTTAGTCTCACCTGCTGAAAACAAACTCAAAAATAGATCTCATCCGTCCAACTTCGCAGGCATAGATGGAGGGTGTAGATATAGATTCAGGGGGTCCTGAGCATGCTACCATTATCACCTCGGACTCACATTCATGCATGACTGAACGGTCAAGACCAACTACAATTGGTCCTTCCAAAACGTGCGCTCAAAGTGAGCATGACGCACGGCTGGAACCTAATTAGTGTTCCTTTTAATCGTGAACGTCCAACTTCGCAGGCATAGTTGGACGGCTTAGATTATACCCTAAAAACAAGTAGTGAAGTGATGGTACACCATTGACAGGCCCTCTTTCTACCTAAATGACCGACTCCCTCATAGGCAAGCCGTGGTGCAAGAAACGATTTCCCAAACAAGGCTAGGTTAACGCCTTATGCAGGTTGAGAAGATCCAAAATGATCACGACCATCCGACTTCGCAGGCATAGTTGGATGGCTTAGATTGCGCCCAGGGTCATAGAGCAAGCATGTACATACTCACTGTCGGCCCAAGATGTTTCATACATGGTCGGTCTCCCCAAAGGAGGTGCACGCAACCCAAAACCGATCACCTAAAGTGGCCGGTCCAAAATCCTAATTAGGGTTTGCGGCGCATATGTTGCAGAAACATCTCGAGTGTCCATCTTCGTAGGCTTGGATGGAAGGCAAATATGGAGACTTAGAAGGAACCGAGCATGCTAGCATGACCACCATGGGATTGACTTCACGCCTAGCTGATCGGCCAAGACCGGAAGTGGTCAAATTCCTCAGTACGCGTGCCCAAAGGTGGAATGTTACGACCCCTCCATAAGTTCTAATCTCGACCACCTGTCTTTTCCACCTAAAGTGAGTGGCTTAGATCAAATCTTTGCAAGTCAAGCAGGCATGGGCATGAACACCATTGTACCACCTCCATGCAGGGACAATCGGTTCCTCCATAGAAACTCCCTTAGCATGCAAACATTTGGGTTGAAAGAGGCAGCATGCGTGCCTCCCATCCAACGATCGCAAGTAGGGTTGCAAGACATCTTGTCCGTCCAACTTTGCAAGCTTGGACGAATGACTTAGGGTGCGAATCAACCAGCAAATAAGGTATCACCATGATCACCATCCGTCACTCTTATTCACAGGGTGACCGACCAAAGCGTGGCCTGCCCATACAGCCTCCAAACGGTCAGCTAAAGATGGCTGCATGCGATGTCATACCAAGTTCACGATTCACCCTGCACTATTTTATGTGGGTCCCACGATCCACACACTCGAGACATTAATCACATCACAACTGGGGGATATAAACTGGGGTATTGGTCTGGCGGTTTACATCGTGCAGCGTGCAACACGCCATCACAAGATCGTGTCAGGGAAACATGGGCGGTTAGCGATGATAGGAGAAGTGGGAAAGCAACCGTGTGACACTAACACACAACTCCACTTCCTCCATCACTCCACTTCCTCCACTTTCCCACGAGAGACGTGATGAAGGCTTATCGACTTGTATAAATAGGTTCTCCTCCCTATTTCAAAAAAAAAAACACAGAAAAACCAAGTGTTAATACCATCGTATTCAACACCCAGAGCCTGCCTGCAATATTTGCTAACCTGCTCAACCTTCTGTTAACAAGTCATCAAATAGCCTTCACCTTCATACTCTCAACACCTTCTTCGCTTCCCTCCCTAAGATCAACCTCACATCCTTCACCTGTGACCGAAACAAATCTGGAACGTCCGTGTCTTCGGTTTAGGCCAGAATTGTACAGATTATCTCTCGAATCAAAAGTGCTCATCGTACAGCACATTTGTTGAAGGTTTAAATTCACTTCTCATCCACACACACCCAAAATTACCTAAACCTGCAGAAGTAGTTTTCTCCCACAAACACTGAGAATCAAAAGTGAAAACTTAATCTAAGCTACAACTACAGAATGCACTGATGATAGACAAGCTGAAATAGAACAAGTTACTCTAAGTAATTCTATAGGGCAATGATGTTACAGGACTACAAATTATATGATGGTGGCATAAAAATGAAGATATGATAGGATGCAAAAAATGATGAAACTTAAGAATTAAAGCTATTTCTACAACTAAGATTTTACAGGGCAATGCTTACAGTTACAGATTATGACCTATCAACACACAAACTAACAGATTTAAGACCTAAGTTACAGAATTGTAAAGACTAATAAAACTGGAAATAAAAACTTATAGCTAAGATGGATATATTATAGGACAATGATGGTATAAAACTGAAAATAAAGAATCATTACAAGAATGCAGATTATAACTAAATTGATTAGACACCTGAGATGAAATCTAAACAAGTATACATAGATTACAAATACCGTTCTAGATAGATGCAATTATACTAATGACAATGGAGTTACTAAAGTTATAACAATGATAACAATAAAACAATCTAAAAAAATATGCAGTAATGAAAATGCAGTGTGATAGAATGCAAAAGATAGTAGGACATATTGCAAGTTTAATAAAAGATAAAGATGCAAAGCATATGCAAATAAAACTTGAAACAAATTCTTCAATTAAGATGTTACAGGATAAGCTATAGATGGCAATAATCAGCTAACCTAACTGAAATGCTACAAAGTTACATCTACTACTAAGCCACAGATGATTAAAAACTACAACTAATATGCAAAGATAGTTTCAACAATGCAGGGTATATGAACAAGTGAATTAAATACAATACACAGTAAAGTAAAATTAAAATTACAGCTAAAGTTACAGTTAAAAATGCAAGAGTAAGATGCAGTGCTAAAGTTAAAGCTAAAGTTACAGTTCAAGCCACAAATATATGCAAATTATAGAACAAATGAACTAAACTATGCTATACTACTGAGTGCAACAAAAAGAAAGACTAAAAAACTTAGTTATACTAATAGTGACTGCAAAGCAAGCTGAATTTGAACAATTATTTACAAGACAGAACTGAAAATCAGTAAATTAAAGCTAAAAAAACAATTACACTGCCACCAAGTCCCCGGCAGCGGCGCCAAAAACTTGGTAGGCTTAAGAAAGTAACATAGAAACTAAACTGCAAGTGCACAATATTGACAAGTAACACAGGGCAAGCACAGGTCGATCCCACAGAGACTTGGAGAGTGTAGAAGTTGATACTTTGGTCTACTAAACTGATTTTCAACAAGTAAAATAAAGGTTTGGTTTTAGTGTCGAAACGACAAGATATAGCTGTTGAACAAGTAGAGATGCAATAACAGGTTGTAACATGTAATTGAGCAGCACTAGGGTGATTGAATTCACCTCCTAATCCTATACTAAGGCAAAACAAATCAACATATGTTCTTGTTCCTTCCCTTGAAGGCCTCAGGTGGAGAAATCATCAACCATTTTCACTAACTTACTCCTAGTATAAGTTGTCTTCTTATTGTACAACTTATCACAGGTTCATTTGATCAAAAAGGTAACTAATCAATCCTATTTCAATTAAGCACAACAAGAACACAAATTTGAATATGAATTTAACTCAACATGAAATTAGGGGTTTCATCTACACCCTAGAAAAGTGAATTAAAACATGATAATATTACTCAAATCAGAATTGAATTATGCTAAAAATTAAAACCCAAAAAATTCAGAAGAGTTTCTTACACAGAGAATAAAACTATTTATACATAAAAATTCTCTTCTCACACTCAAAATCGAAATTAAATGTACACTCACTCACCATAACTACCTGAATTAGCTGTCTCCTCTCACTTTCTTCTCTGCAACTTCATTAATTCGATGTTCCTTCATTGTAGCCGAAACCCTAATATTACCCCTATTTTGTCCTTGCTTCTAGGGAGGAGACAAGATAGAGAGGGATAAGATTACGAGTTTGAGGTGATGGAGGCTTGATGGCAGAGCTTGGTCGGGAGAAGAGGACATTGTTGGCTTCTGCAAATGGTCGGGTGAAGGGGCTGAGGTCTCTGGTTTTGTCGGGAAGAAGAATAATAAGAAGGTGGGGATTGTTTGGCTAGTGTTTTCGACTAGGTGAAGGAGATAAGTATTAGGGTATGAGGCAGGACCATCATATGTTGATGCAAGGCAAGGCTAGGACGTCGGATTCAGCTGATATATCAAATCTAACAGCTCAGGATGGAGCGGGCTTGGATTCAGATCATGGGTCGGATCTTGGATAGATCAAGCCCATGTACTTGTAAATAGATTGCAACTGATGCGCATGCGGGTTGCAACTTCTCTTCCACAGCCGCTAGTCTCCAATTTTCTGCTCTTTTGGCTCCTCAATTCATCCAAGCTTTATTTGGTACCTAAAAACACAAAGTTGATTAGTACAAGAATTTATTCTTATAAACAAAGAAAACACATAATTTGGGATAATATCTGATTTTAAAGTGCAAAAGATGAGTTAAATGCTAATATAAAGGTATAGAAATATGCAATATTTGGCACTCATCACAAGGTGAGAGGAAGGGAGAGGAGAAGGAGAAATAGTTAGAGAATTTTTTTTCATTAAAGGAGAAGAAGTTGTGCAAAGTTTGATGGTTCGTTGCTGTGTTAAAAAGTATGGCAGTGTTTAACAAAGGCGATGTGAAGTTCTGATGGTTTAAAAAAATTGTGCAAAGAGTTTGTTAAACTGCGTTAGGGTTTGAGAATTTAAAAGAAGTAAAAAAAAAAGACGTGTTGCTGTGTTGGTGTGTGTTTTCACCAAGGTTCGAGAACTTAAAAAAGTTGTTGCTGTTTTTCAGGGGAAGGAAGATTGTTGATGCTTCTATATTACGTTGGTGTTTCTCAAAAGTTTGAAGACTTCCGTCAGTTGGTTGCACGATTTTTATGATGGTGAAAAGAAGGAAGATGAGTTGTTGAAATCTAAGAAAGCTGAGTTGTTGTCGTGATTGGAGTTTTTTCGTCTCAAGTTTTCGTACATGAAGACGAGATCTTGCTGTGGTTGCTACAAAGTGAGGACATTGCTGTTGCAATCATGGTGTTGGTGTTTGTTGAGCTAAAATCAAATATGTTGGTTCGAAATCAACACAGAAGAAGGAAGGGTTGGTAAAAATCATGACTTGTTGCGATGGGTTTAACTTGTATTCTCCGAAGCTTGAGACTAGGGTTTGAGAAGTTATTATGCTGTGGTGGACACGAGAAAAATCAAGTAAGAATATGATGATGGTGCTCAGATATTTGTTCGAGTACAAGTCATACACGAATAAATTATTGCTGGTATTATTGATTGGTTGCTTCTATTGAAGGTCTCCGTCGTTCATGATGGAAATCTATGGGATCTATAAGGTTCGATGATGACCAGAAGTTGAAGGATAGAGTTGTTGCAGAACTATTTTAATGGATGTTATTCGAACGTCGAGTCCGTGGATCAAGATGATAGCTAGTGAAGAAAAAGTTGTTTCTAGTGATGATGAAAGAACGATCAATGATCGATCATGATGCCATTACTGTGGCAGCAATGACGATGACCGACGATGAAGCTTGCTCACATTGGTGTAGTAGGTGAGTGTTCGGGTGTTTTGGACAAGGTGCTTCATACAAGCAAACAACATGAATAATGTTTCTTGTTGCTGTTCAAGGTTTAAAGAAATCAGCGATAAAAAAAAAAAAAAAAAAGGGTGTTATTGGGAGTTACTGTTACAGATGAATAGTAGTGTGACAAAAGGATGTCACAGTATTTGTTACAGGAGAATTGTTACAGAAGCGTAACAAAAGAAAGTGTTATAGTAAGTGTAACAAAAGTGTTATAACAGTAAGAAAGCGTGACAGTTTCTGGCAGAGGCGTTGCAAAAAGATGTTAAAGTGTTTGAAGAAGTTTTGGGTGAGAGGTTGATTTAAAGGGTTAGGTCATGGATTCGAAATAAACGCAACAGAAGATCAAAGTTGGTATTGCAGTCAGGAAGGATTGATACAGTTTTATTAAGGTGATAGAATTCAGAAACTTAGAATGACAAAGAAAGTTGGGTGGTGATGTTTGAGCTTAAGGGAGGATGGTAGGAGTTTAAGCTCAAACATGTTGGATGGTTGAAGAGTTTATGGCAGAAACTCGGAGATCCTACAAAGTGTGGCAGACTTTGTAAAGACGACAAGATTGTGAGAGAATCTTGGAAAGAAAAATAGTGTGAAGGTTTCGCAACAATAGCGTGACTAGAACAAAGAAGTGAAGAAGAAAAACTAAAGAAGAAGAAACAACAGTAAGATTAAAGAAAGTGAAGAAAAGAGAAGTAATCACCAAAGGTAATGTGTGAGTGAAGACAACAATAGTGGGTTAAACTCCCATGATTTGTGATTGTGAATATAAAGAAATGTTTGCTTGAGAAGAGACATCACAAGGGTGTGATCGTGTTAAGTGAAGTAATCCCAGTGTGGGGATTTGAGAAGAGAAGTGAAGAAATTCCAGTGTAGAATTTGAAGAGTGTGGAAATCCTACGAGTGAAGTAGGTAAACAAGAGATGAGGATGAGCTACAATGCTCGGTGATGATTTATTTGGTTTCGTGTTTGGTTAGCAAGTTAAATAGCACACAACAATAGTTTTTCTAGCTTGTTAAGAATGGTGTTCCGCTGCGATAAAGATGAAGATGAACGTGAAAAGAAGTTTGTGATGGTTGATATGGTATGATAGCAGTACAAAGTGAGTGTTTGACATAATTCCAGTAAGAATCATGAAGTTTGGATAAGCTATAATCGAGTATCAAGTAGTAAGGGTTTGTTGGTGGTATCTTTGAAGATGATAAAAGACAAGAACGTGCAACTACATATCTTTGTATGTTGACGTTTATTAATGGAAAAAGAGGCATAGAAAATGAGAAAAGACAAGGACGTGTTAACGTCGATCAATGGAAGAAGATGAGGAGTAGAAGAGGGTTACAGAATTCTTGTTGAATGATATCTTTGTTTAAGGGAGGATGTTGGAAGTTAAACCAAGATATGGTGTTTTGGTTCTAGAGAGTTCTATTTAGAGTTTGTTTTATGTTAGGAAAGTGTCCTTTATTTAGAGTCTGTTTGTATTAGGAAAGTGCTTTGAGTGATCGCCAACTTTGTGAGACTATAAGTAGGCTATTGAGCCATAAAAATTGTACACCACAGCTGATTATCGATGTAGTCATTTTTGCTTCCGCGTTGTGCTCTCCTCTCTCTTGCTCGATCCTAAACTTTTTGTCGATGTACTCTAAGTATGCATTTTAGAAAAATTACCAAAATATATCTTCACATCGGGAAGGTATCATGGTATTGTTCTAAAAACATGGTTAGTCAAACCATTAGGTCTAGCTAGTAGTAGACCTTGTATTATATATCTATAACTGATCAAGAACTAATTACCCTAGTTAGCAGTGGGGGATATTTGGAGAAGTTTGGGAACGAAAATGTATAAGCATTATACGGATTCATGCAATTAGTATTCGGTTAAAAATTCGTTCAACAATTTGTAATTCAACAATAATTCAGAACAACGTATTACGTGTATAATTTGTGTATAATTCGTTTTTGAAATATGAATCCGACACACCAGTGTATTGATTTTTTTTTTTTCAAAACAGTCTACTGATTTTGAAAGGTAGGTGATGTTCACTAGAAACACGAAGTGCACATGACTTGACATATTTACATGCAGATTTACCAAGTCAACATGAACATAATGTATGCGGTTTTTTAGTCTGATCATAAGATGAGGGTGTCCACACTTCGTATCGGTATTCATGGTAATTGTGACATCAGAAGTCAGATATGAATCTTACAGATTTGATAAAACCATAGTTTTTTTGTTGCTTAAAATGAGAACACGAAACTTTCTTGTTCTACGATGATCCTTTCCATTAACAAAAAAAAGACACCATGTGCATACCCCAAAAATGAAAAGAATAAACATTAAGCAGTATTGGCATTAGCAGGGATGGAGCCAGGATTTTAAGAGAGGGGAGGCAAAAAATAAAAAATTCCACTGCACATGAAAAATTGTATTACAATCACCTAATTAATAATGTCTGGGAATAACAAATTATATAATATGAAAGACATGTTAGCTTGTAATTCTTTAATCATGCATGTATTGGTCTCCATTTCGATGATTATACGCATATTGTAGAATATTTTAAGTATCCATAACAAATAATGGGATTACCAAAGATAATTGTGAATTTTCAGTAGGAATTACTTATGGATCAGGAGAGTTCCAAAAAGAAGGTTTACCACTTGTGAATTTTTATACATAGTTATTTGAAACAAATAACGAGATTATCCAAGGATTAGGAGTATTTGTGAAATAATTCAGTTTTTGATAATATTTTTAATTATTGTTGTAGTAAATAAGATTCGAATATTAAATTTAAAGATCTAAATAAAATAATAAATAAAAGCGAGAGCTATTGGGACTAGGATTCCACCGAATTCATAACATGAGGTTCAATTATATATTCTCAACAATTATCGCTCAATAAATAAAATAACACTGACTCTTATTTTTGCCAAGGTAGATTCTCAAAATATTAATTATAAGTCGTAAGCACGGGACATCAAACATCTAAGCAAGCATGACCCATCAAATAAAATAATTAATAATTAATTCAAATCATAATTATATTTGAATTAGTGAAAAAGCATATAGAAAATAAAATAAATTTACCAATGTATGAAATTCGTTTTCCTCCATCGACCCAGTGTCGGGGTTTAGCTTCTCATGATGAAAACACACTCAAAAATATAATTCATAGATCAAATGGTGTTTATATTGAAAAAAACTAATAATACAATGAATCTGCAACGCTGTGTTGGCATTACAGTAGTCATCATTACAAGAGTTGTTACAAATTCAAAATAAGCGTGCCAATCTGACTGTTATGAGTATTGTTTATATACGACAGTTCTCTGCGACAGTCAGTGGACGTCAAATGTTCTTCTTCTTCTTCTCTGCAGCACCAGAGAAATCTGCTCTGCAACTCTCTATTCTTCACCCCTATCACTCGATATCATTCTCTGACTCCAAGGAATCATTTATATACCCAACAGTCAAGAAATATTTCGAATGGATGCTCATAATATTCTCACAGTAATGACATTAAACTCGGGAATATTTTCTTTATTCTCATGCAATTATGAGTTGTTTGATTCATTCCAAAACCTCCCATCCGACGTACAAATCTTAAGAGAATATCCTCTCTTCAATGTTACGTAAATTCATATAATCAAATCAATTAAACCCGAGAATCGCTTGCATCTGCATCTGTTGAAACACTCCACATACCTTGCTACATGTTTCTGTTGGAGTCAAACACTCACAGAACGCGCATAACCACACACAAATCTTCCAAAAATATCTCAGAGTATAACCGAGAATATATTCTTTCTTATTTCATGAGAAAACCACGTAACGATCCTCTTTTATCAAATTCAAAGTTCTTACCATTCCTGTTATAGTCAATGTAGTTGCAGAATAACCTACAACTACACCCTCAGTAGAATTTATAAAACTTAAGAAGTTCTTGATGATGAATGACACTTTCCTTATTAATTCTCTCAATTGATTACATAGAAGTATCTCAATGGAACTAGAATAGTTACAACTTTCTCTATTCTCTTTCCTAAGATATTTTCTAACACTCATTAAAAGAACCACTCGAATTTTACATTTGAACTCCTATTTATAGTAAAATTTGTACAACTGTATATGTGTTGCGAAGTATCGCAACATATCTTCGCAAGATTATTTTTACCTCGAAAATATTTCATACTTCCCCGTGCTTCCTCTATCATCGCATTGTTTTGTAACTCTTTCCTCCTATATTCATTACGATGTTCGTAAGCTAATGTCTTGCGATATTCGGTACCTACATCTTGCCTCTTTTCATGTCAATTCTGCAAAGAAGAAATGATCGTGAGAACATAACCGTTACTTATTCTTTTAGAATTTGGACACGTCTTTTGTAACCGTCCATTTCTAGCTATTCCCTTATATATTCTCTTCCTTATCTTTTTCTTACTTTCTCTTTTTACTTATGCAATTTTATCTTCTTATCACACTCTCTGCTACCATTTTCTCTTCCTGTTTATATCATCATGAGTTCTCCAAGGTAATTTTCTTCTATCTTCCGCGTCTTTCATTTGTTTTCCTCTTTGATTTCTGTATAATTTATTGTTTGATTTTGGTTTGTTTCAGCAAAACTATTCCTCAGGTGAAACCTTCAACCAGAAATTCAAGCCCTAATCTTCGAAGAAGGAAATCCGAGAATCAAAAGGTAGTTAAAATACTATGTCTTCTTTTTTAAACAATATATTGTTGCCTCAGTTTTTAATCTACATTTTGATTCGTAGGTTGGTGAAAAATCAAACCCCAACAAGAGATCTCGAGTGACTAAACCCACACCAATAATGTCAATTGATGACTTCCTTCCTGAGGTTGATAAGGAATTTCCCTCTCCTCCTCGTGAAAGCACTTCTTCGCAAACTCCTGCCTCTACTCCATTACCCAGTTTTCAGTCTCCCACAAATGTCAATTTATCAACACTTCTTCAGGATCAACCCTCGCAAAATACTTTTTCAACCTATTCTCTTGAAAAACCTATCTTAACTCCCAATCCTTTGAGTGCTGTTGCTCCAAACAATTTACAACTTGCTCTTATTCCTTCAAATTCTTCTTATCTTCCTCAAGAAATTCGAGATGGAATTTACTCAACTTTCCGAATGTTATCTGAGGTTTTGAATAGTACTGCGAAGTCTACTAATGTTCGTTCGCAGTATGAGTTTTGCTAAGCACTAAATAGTTTCATCAATCCTGATATTTCTATTTCACGTCAATCCTTGGAACAAGAAGTTGAATTGCTCCGCCAATCTCTGAAGTCTTCAAGAACAGAGTGTGAGAATCTCCGTAAAGAGAACCATCATCTTCAAAATGATTCTCTTGATTGTGCGATCCTTCGCAAAAGGAATGATGAATTAAAAGGTATGATTACTATCTTCATATTTTCCCCTTTTGTTTACTTATGTTCTTCATGTGTTTGAAACACCCGTTAAAACCCATTCCCCTTTATAGAATCCATCCAGAAATGTAGAAGGTTGGTACTTTGCCATGAATAAGATGCAACATAATATCAAGACAAGCATGCAAGACTCTTGAACCAATTCTCCCACTTATCTAATCTTCATTCGTGTGCTCTTGATAATTTTGATGCCCTTTTTCAAGAGAATACTCAACTGATTTACGACCGAAATTTTTTGAATGATGAAATATCTCAACTTACTTCTTCTTTAACTAAAGCCGGCTTGAGAATAGAAACCTTATTAGAAGAGAACAAAACTTTATCAGAAGAGAAATGCTCATATTTGAATACAATGACCGTTTCTTCGCAATGATTAAACACTCTTCAGAATAAATTTTGCGATCAAGAAAATCTTCTTTCTTTGTTAAAAGGTGAACTTGAGGAATTAAAGAAGTCTTCAGATGCAGAGAGAAGTTCTTTTGCCGTTGAGAAGAAGTCCCTTCTTAATAACAATATAATCTTAAGTACTAAGAAGAATCAACTTGAAGAAGATTATTCTGAACTAAAAAGTATTAATGCCAAACTTGCGAAGGATAAAAATTTTCTTCTTTCTAAAGATCAAAAGCTTCAATCTAGACTTAAAGGATTAGTTGGTGATGGTTTTGATAATGCGATGGATCAGATGAAGAATTGTTGTCTATCTTTAGCTCAATTTCTTACTTTACAAAGAGAAGGTAGTCATTAAAATTTGACTTCCTATGATGTAACTTTAAATGGTTATCAATATTCGCAAATTTAACTCTTTGAATTTTGTTTTTCTCGCAGAATCTGAGAACAACCTTCGCAATGCTAAGGATGGATTAGAAACCTCCTGTTCTGAGCTTCGCAAGAAAAATGCTTTGCCTTCTACTTGCTTAATCAACTCTCGTGATCGTGCCATTCGGAGATTCAACTATCTTGCTTATGTCAAAGATATCGAAGATACCAACCATCATAAAGCTATACTTCGTGAAAGTCATCTGAAAGCTCAAGTCTTTGTGAATAACATTCTCCTATCAAGATCATTGCCTCCTATGAAAATTACTCCCCTGACAATATCTGATGATGAAGTTGCTCGTGATCCTGATAGTGATTTTGATTATGAGAGCGATGATGAAGGACTTGATGATGAAAAAGAATTTATTCCTCAAGGAGATGTTCTTGTTGCAGACTCTACAAAGGATGATATTTCGCAAAAGTCGAATGCTGCTAATGACCCTGCTCATCTTAAAGACCCAGCACAGAGTGTTGATGAAGCATAATAATATTCTTTCTCAAATTATCATTGATTTTCTTGTTTTCCTTTCCTTTGAAATCTTTCTCTTAGCTACTGTTGGTTCTCTTTTTATAAACAATTCCGCCTACTGTTTTTGTTCTTTTAAGAAGTACATTTGATATTTTGCGAAGATGGTTTGACCTTTCTTAAATTGAATGCTTTCCTTATTTGCATCATTTGATCATATGAAGAGAAATAATATAGCTTAAAGACTTGGATTAGTATCTCCTTTCCCCCTATTATTGCTCTTCAGATGATTAAACATTGTTGGAAGTATTAGAATATCTGCCCCAATTTAACTTACGAAGCTTCAGCTTGTTGAGATTGTGAATAATAAGTTCTCCCTTTGAAATATAAGAAATATGAGGTATGAAATATCCTTAAGAAATATAAGAAGTATAAAATATCTTTGAAGAAGTATTAGAAGTATTCAATCCGTGAAGAATTATTCAATGTATGAAGAAGTATAAGAATTATGTAACCTTCGCAAAATTTAATAAACATGAAATATTCGTTGAAGAAGTATAATAAATATGAGACGTTCTTGAAGAATTATAAGAAGTATTCAAATTGTGGAGAAATATTCAATATATGAAGAAGTATAAGAAGTATGTAATTCTCGTAAAATTTAATGAATACGAACTATCTGTTTTTGATTGCGAATAAAATCGCATCTTTTGTTATGTCTTCGTGATATATATATTCTTGTAAAAATTCTTCAATGATATTGATGGGATTACCTTCTTTGTCAGGACTTCTTGATATATATTCTTGTAAAAATTCTTCAATGATATTAATGGAATTGCCTTCTTTGTTAGGACTTCATGATATATATTCTTGTAAAAATTCTTCAATGATATTGATGTAATAAGTCTCATTAATTGTTGTGGTCTTATCATGCCTTCCTAAGTAAAGGTCTTATTTTTCCACCTTTTTTGTGATAATACTTTTGTATTTGCGATAATATGACAAGTCTGAACATTCTTGCGAATATACAACCTCGTGACATTATCGTCTTGCGATGAAATCTCAGGACGTTTTTACACTTTCATATAATAACCCATTGATCTCATCTTAACTTCTTTGTTATATTCTGTGAGTTCTCTTTTTCTGTATATTTTCTCTCTCTCTTTTTTTTTTTTTTTTTTTTTTTTAGAATGCTCGCAGAAATTCAGTTATTGCACAAATATGACAAGCCTTTATGTTTTTGCAAACAAAAAGCCTCGTGACATTTGCGTCTTATAGCACGTATCAGCTCCCTAATGGAGGGTGCTTCCCTTTATCTTCCCCTTGGTTGCCCCTTCAAGGAAGCGTACATCGACCATACAAGGTTAGCTCTTCCCATCTGGTTCTGAAAACAACCAGCTTTTGATCGCAACCTCTTATCCTTTTTTCCTATAGGGCTTATAGTTACGAGGTTGCACCCTATGGGGTATCTTTGGGCCAAGTGCATCATTTTCCAAGACTTGTCAAAAATGGCAGATGTGCTTCAAGCCCACCCGGCACTCTTGACTCAACCGTGTACATCGGCGCCTTGATCGTTTTCTTCACTTCTTGGGAAAGACAGTATGCCTTAGTCTCCCAACCTAAATCATGTTACATCGCATAATATCGTGTAATGTTGCAAGATTAGGTGAGAATCCAAGGTGTCTAACCCGGATAGGTACCCCGTTATTTGGTTGTACCCCATAAAGTTCCATGTACTCAGGTTCCTTGGTGGTGTTCTGGTGTCCCTGAGCCATGCTTATAGGTACCCCCTTAAATGACGTACTTTATGACTTTTCCTCTTACGAAAGGTTGCTTCGCGAACTAGGTTGTACGCCACAAAGGTTTGCCTATGTAATATTTCTGCGGCTTTCTTTCTTTTTTGAAAGCTGATCACAGATTGCGGTCTTTTATTCGCAAATTAATGTTTGCGTCTTTCTTTATTGAAAGTTAATCGCAATAAATTTTTTGAAATTCGTAACTTTTGCAGATTTCCTGCGAGCAAACAATATTCGTAAAATTTATCATGAGTTTTATGGATAATACCTTTTCAAATATAGTCTGTTCCAAGGTCTACCAAGTCTCAAACCCATGTCTCTCCCTTCTGGATCCATCAGCCGATAAGCTCCACTTCCCACAACCTCTTTGATAACATATGGTCCATCCCATTTTGGTGCTAATTTTCCTCCATTTTCTTTCTGATATGGAGGTGTTTCTCGCATGACCAAATCACCTGGTTGATATTCACGTTCAATGACTCTCTTGTTATACTCTCGAGCTAATCGTTCCTGATAAATTTTCATATGGTGCAACACCTTTTCTCTTTTTTCTTCCAAATCATCCAATTCACTTAATATCACCCCTGCACTTAAATTTCTTTCCCAATCTTCTTTCTTTGTTGTCGGAATTACAACCTATGTTGGTAATACTGCTTCTACTCCATATGTTAAGAAATAAGGAGACATTCCAGTTGCCTCTCTTCTAGTTGTATTGTATGACCAAACTGCACTAGGTACTTGCTCGCACCACCCTTTGAGATGTCCTTCTAATCTCTTTTTGATTGTATCTGCGATTGTTTTATTTGTTACCTCTGCCTGTCCATTAGCTTGTGGATATAACGGAGTTGACTTCCCACATTTTATCCTAAAATCACTGAGTAACATCTCTATATTCTTCCCTTTAAATTGTTTTCCGTTATTAGATACTAATTGTGCTGGAACTCCGTACCTGCAAATGATGTTCTCAAATATGAATGTAAAAACATCTTTATCAAGAATATGATGTACTGCTTTTACTTCTGCGAGCTTCGTGAAATAATCTGTTGCGACTATCAAGTATCGTCTTTGTCCGGATCCAGGTAGAAATGGTCCAACAATATCCAACCCCCACTTCCCAAAAGGCCAGCAACTTGTTGAAGAAGTTAATGTTGCCCCTGGTGCATGAATTCTTTTACCATGTCGTTGACATTCCTTGCATCTTCGTATGAACAATTTTGCGTCTGTATGCATATAAGGCCAGTAATATCCTTGTATCTTTGCTCTATACGCTAGAGATCTTCCCCCACTATGATTACCAGCTTCTCCTCCATGTAACATCTTCAATATTTTTTCTCCTTCTTCACGAGTTAAGCACCTGAGAGGTGGTCCACTGAAATATTTTCTATATAAAATTCCTTCTCGTAGTTCATAGTTTATTGCACGACTCTTTAATTTATGTTCTTCTAGTCTGTTCCTGGATATTTCTCATGTTGCGAGATATGCATGAATTTCCTTAATCCAATCTGCGATTTTGTTTGGTAATTCTCTTTCTACTTCCATCACAACTGCCTCCTCAATTTCTTCTTCTTTGTTCACTGATGGGTGTTGAATTGCCTGGATTTTGATGTTTCTTGTGTTAGGATTTGTCATCATACTTGGAATGAATGAAAAATCATCTGCGAGTCGATTGTATTTCCTTGTTATATGTCTCCACTTTAATTTTGGTAACTTCGCAGATAATTCATCAACGAGTTTCTTGTATTTCTTCAAAGAAGACTTATTTGTGGTATAATCCCCTTTAATTTGACAAATTACCAATTGCGAATCACTTGTTATCCTTATATTTTCAAGCTTCTTTTCTATTGCGATCTTCAATGCATGCACTACAGCTTCGTACTCTGTTTCATTATTCGTGGATGCAAATTCTAGTCTGAATGAGAATGCTGTTCTTTCTCCTTCTGGTGAAATCAACACAACTCCTATTCCATTCCCCTCGCTGTTGGATGATCCGTCTACTAAAATTTCCCATCTATTTGGTTCTGTTAACAGATCTTTTGGATTCCCAAATTCTTCTTCAACATCCATCATTTCTTCTACTTCTTCATCTTCTTCCAAAGGAAATTCTGCTAAGAAATCTGCGACAACTTGTGACTTTTGCGATGATAATACTTCGTATTTTATCTTGTAATGGTTTACTTGTGCATTCCACCTTTCTATTCTACCTGACCTTTTTGTGTTCTTCATGATTGATTCAATTGGAACTTTGGTTACCACTTTTATCACATGTGCTTGGAAGTATATTCGTAACTTGAATGATGCATAAACCAGGGCTAAGATTAACTTCTCCATTTTAGAATAATTCTTCTTTGCTGCGTTAAAAGTTTTACTAATGTAGTAAATCGGACTTTCTATTCCTGCGTCTGTTTGCAACAAAACTGCGCTTAGAGCATATGGAGTTGTTGCGAGGTATACCAATAATTATTCGTCTTTCTCTGGTTTCTGTAATATGGATGTATTTGTGAGATATTCTTTGATTCCTTGAAAAGCTTTTTCACATTCATCAGTCCACTTGAATTTTGCTCCCTTCTTAAGTATGTTGAAAAAATGTTTGCACTTATCTGACATTCGCGAAATAAATCTTCCCAGTGAAGCTAAGAGTCCGTTTAGTTTTTGTACTTCCTTTACCGTTGCAGGTGTTGGCATGTCACGAACTGCTTGTACTTTTTCTGGATCAACTTGTATTCCCTCCTTTGATACTATATATCCCAAGAATTTCCCAGACGCAACTCCAATTATACATTTTTCAGAATTTAATTTGATGTTGAACTTTCTCATTTGTTCAAATATTTCCTTCAAATCTTGCACATGATCTTTGGCTTCTTTTCTTTTTATCAACATATCATCTACATATACTTCCAAAGTTTTATATATCCATTTTGCGAACACCTTTTCAACCATTCGTTGATATGTAGCACCCGCATTTCGCAATCCAAATGGCATCTTCACATAACAATATAAACCTCTTGGAGCAAAAAAGGCAGTATGTTCTTGATCTTCTTCTGCAAGTGATATTTGATTATACCCTTTATATCCATCAAGTGAGGTGACTCTATCATGTCCTGCAGCTGACTCCACCATTTGTGGTATGTCTGGTAATGGAAAACTATCTTTGGGACAGGCTTTGTTTAGATCAGTGAAATCTATACAAATTCTTATCCATTTATTCTTTTTCGGAACAATGACCATATTCGCAATCCATTCTGGGTATTTTGCTTCTCTTATAATTCCTGCATCCAACATCTTTTGTAATTCTTCTTCTATCTGTACATGATAATTTTGTGAGATCTTCCTTATTTTTTGTTTGAATGGTCTTATGTTTTTATCTATGTTCAATCTATGACACGCCACTGATGGGTCAATTCCTGGTATCTCGTCTACACTTACTACGAATATATCTTTATATTCTCGCAAGAGATCAATAGTTCTTCTCTCTTCTTCTTCACCCATCTTAGTTCCAATTCGCAAGAATAAAGGCTCCTCTTTACTTCCTATATTTACTTCTTTGGTTGGTTCAGCTGCAACATAGCTGGGACTTTTCTCCCCCATAGGTGTTGGTTCTTTGATTATTTTCACTGGTTCCCCTTCTTTTTCTGGAATCTCACTTGGTATTCTGATGAGTGCCAAATATTGCATATTCATACACCTTTTCATTGGCACTTAACTCATCTTTCGCGCTTCAAAGTCATATATTATCCCAAATTCTGCATTCTTACCATCTTCAAGAATAAATATTTGTATTAATTAATTTTGTGTTTTTAAGTACTAAATAAAGCTTGGAAGAATTGAGAAGACAAAAGAGAAGAAAGTTGGATGCATTGCAACCCGCTCGCGCATCAGTGGCAACCTGTTTACAAATTCATGGGATTAAACAACCCATGATCCAAAACCCAAGACCCAAATCCATTTCCACCTCACCCCCATTGGATTCTTTCCAAAACATCCACCTCACCCCCATTGGATTCTTTCCAAAACATCCACCTCACCCCCATTGTATTCCATCTATCCATCAATTAATAAAACATGTTTTGTTTAATTGTTGAGTGGTTGCTACAGTAAATTTCGAATCCCAAGTGTGAGAGAATTTTTGTGTATAAATAGAGAGGGTTGTTGTGTTGAAAACTCATCCAAGAATAGCTTGTTCATGTTAGTTTATCAAATTTCAATTTTGTTGTAATGTTCTTCATGTTCTAATTTCATTTACTAGGGTTTAGATGAAGCCCTAATCTCATTGGTATGTATTCATATCTTGTATCTTGTTCTTGAAAGTTTAGAATTGTTTAAAGATATAATTTAATCCAAGTTTTTCAACATCTTGCTCTCACAATGTATGCCATGTATCCATTGTAGTTAGAATATCTCTATGTTGATTATGCTACAACTCATGCTTAACCAAATATTGATCTTTAGATTAGTTGTGCTTAATTAGACAATTAATGCTTTGGAGAAATACTTTAGTTGTGATTAAATTATCCATTGGAGAAACACCTTAGTTATACGGTAGACTTGAATCTACTATAAGGACAAGAATAATATTACAAGTTGAATGCATATCATAGGTTATTGGTGGATTTGAATACCCTAGTATCCATATTATCATTGTTTACATATCTTGTTATTTGCATATTTTACTTTTATTATTTCAGTCACTTGAAAATCATATCGTCGTATCGACAAAATCAAACCCCTTTTGGTTACTCTCTGAATCAGGATTTAGAATCAACTTCTACACTCTCCAAGTCTCTGTGGTTCGACCTGTGCTTTCCCTGTGTTGCTTGTCGACACTGTGCACTTGCAGTATACACAATAGTAGGTATCTTTCCGAGCCTACCATATTACTCTCCCTTCCTTTGCTCTTATTGTATACACTCTAAATTCTTCTTCCTTTTTTGCTTCATTCGCAAGTTTTCTACGAAACTGTTTTTTTCTTGCTCTCCCTCCACACTGTTTTACTTCAATCTGATAACAAAATTTTGCACTATCAAGAGCTCCTTTTATTTCTTGTATTCCATTTGGTGTAGGAAATTTTATTTTCTGATGTAATGTTGAAGCAACAACTTTGATCGCATGAATCCATGACTTCCCTATCAGCATATTATATGGAGATTCCATATCTATCACACATAAGATTATATGTGTTTCGATTTCTCCTAGCAATATTCGCAGCGCTATTTACCCTTTAGATTTTGTTGTATATTTTCCCAATCCATGAATAAGACATTTTGAATTTGTGATTTCTTCATCTTTAATTCCCATCCCCTTAAGTGCATGATAGAATATGATATTAACAGAACTCCCTGTATCGATCAAAATTCGGTTTAATTTCCATTTTTCTATAGCTTTCTTCTCTTCTCGCATGATCGGAATTGTGACCACCAATGGTGAAGTGTGGTTCAAGTCTTCATTTGGAATTTCTGCTACTGAAAATGTGATTTTCTGTTTTTCCCATTCTTCCAAAGTTGTTATTTTCTCCACCTCCATGATCTTTCTTCCTCTACAATCTCGCTTGTATATTTTTCCCTTCATGTTATTATGAAATTCATCAATCATTGTCTTTGTGATCATATTACATTCTTCTTTTTTGCAATCTCCATCTACTGACTCCATTTGATCTTCAAATTTTCCACAATTCCTTCAAATTTTAGCTATCACAATCCTCAGGTCCCTGTTTCTAGCGCCAATTATGTAGTTGCAGAATAACCTACAACTACATCCTCAGTAGAATTTATAAAACTTAAGAAGTTCTTGATGATGAATGACACTTTCATTATTAATTCTCTCAATTGATTACATAGAAGTATCTCAATGGAACTAGAATAGTTACAACTTTCTCTATTCTCTTTCCTAAGATATTTTCTAACACTCATTAAAAGAACCTCTCGAATTTTACATTTGAACTCCTATTTATAGTAAAATTTGTACAACTGTATATGTGTTGCGAAGTATCGCAACATATCTTCGCTAGATTATTTTTACCTCGCAAATCTTTCATACTTCCCCGTGCTTCCTCTATCATCGCATTATTTTGTAACTCTTTCCTCCTATATTCATTACGATGTTCGTAAGCTAATGTCTTGCGATATTCGGTACCTACAGTCAAACATGCCGAATTCAACCAATTTTTGTGCTTTAGCCTGACTTAAACTCCACACAAATCCAAGAAAATCTTTCCGGGAATAAACCTGAGAATAACATTCCATGTTTTCTTCCAACGGAGATTCCAACCAATTTTAATCGAATCCAAACCCATTACCAGGCCTTTTAGGCTTATTAGATCAAACCCAATTAATCCCAGCGATTTAGTCTCGTTAAAACATAACTAAAATTCAAACCCTAATTATGTTCTTTTGAAACCAATTTTCTCTCCATTTTCTTTTCAATATGTTTGATTCAAATAACCATTCTAGAAAATTCTGATCCAATCAAGTGATCATACCAGACTTGTTTAGGCTTAAGGAAGATGCATATCCAATTTCAGTGCTTTAGTCTCAGTAAAACCACTTCAATTATCAAACCCTAATTCTGAAACCATTTTCCAGCCAAAATTCGAAATTCAAACGAAGAAGATGATTGCCCCTTATCCAGATCCAGCGTCCCTTTATAGCACTTGCCTTATGGGGTGTAAATAGTATGAAAGGTGTCCCTTATCTGTTGAGGTGCTCCTTAGTAATTGAGGTGTCCCTTAACCAACATTGAGAGTTGGAATAACACGTGTCCTCCGGGTGTAAATAACATTTTTTCGAGCCAATTCTCCACAAGAGCTTATTCTTCCAAAAAGAACTAAAACAAGTTTATTAGCGATAAAATGAGTCCCAACTAATGTATTTATGGGTGAAAATGCGTCACACTTTCGCGTTCATCAGTTTTATTACTTATCATTCATGAAAGTATATTAGACTTGGTAAGTTTTCTTTGAAAAGGTAGGCAAAATTTCCTTTTTATTCCTTCATTTGGGATTAAATTTATAATAGTAGTGGGGAAATGGGTCATCCAAGGGTAGGCACTTTCCTACCCTTGCTTGGGATGCCTATGCACCTGGGCAGCGATAATAATCCCATAATGCTTCGCGTGAAGCTAAGCAGTGATATATGGTTTATGGAGTTGATATATATGAAGCACAAGCAGTTAGCTAGTCAAAATTATTTTATCGAGCAGTCATTTGAGTTGAACTAGGGTATAATAGTTAGTTGATTAAAATTCTGAAATTAGGTTTTATTTAGGTTGAACTCATGGATTGTGTGAGAAGATTTTTGAGATTTTTTGTTTTTGTTTTGAGAATTCTGTTTGTAACGGAAATGAAACCATACTACCCAAACACTTATAAAAATGGGATTGTAAAGTTGCTGGGTGGTTTCATACTCAAAATTTGAGACGAGATGCACACTTTTGAAACTGAAAGTATGAAAAGTTGGCAGGGTCGACAATGTTAGAAGATAAGGACCACCAATAGCCGGCAGGCTAGTAAAAAATCATTATGCCGACTATATGTCTTTTGACCTACATGAAAGGTGTTGTAAATGCTTGATTAGTCGGCATGATATTTATTTCCGAAACTGCCGACGCAATGTTGTCATTACGGAAAATGTCGACCCTGGGTTAGTTGGAAGGCTATGTAGTTTAAAACCATGTGGCTTTTGGTATACCAACAAAAAACTGAATCTTAAAAGATGTTGTAATTTTGGTAACTACATTAATTGAAACATAAAATCTAACTCCTTTTCGTAGGAATCACAAATCCACTTAGCACGTGAATCAAGCCTTTTAACCCCTAGGTGACCCTAGTGGATGATTTATATCCTTGTTAGGGTTTACATAGATATTTACCTACATAATCTACATAACAACTTGTAAAACTATTAAACTTCATAGGAGGAATCATAGGAATAGTCGTGGTGCTCATACTTCGGAATTTTAGATATCATGAAATGATAGCTTTCATCAAATGTGAATGCTTCCCCCTTTCCTCCAAGTAGCGCACTTTTACGACTTCGTGCTACAAAAATACAACACAAACTTACTTAGTTAGTGTTGTTTAATTAGAAGATCAAAAAACATACATTATGCAATATAAACCATAAAAATACTTAAAAATTGGTCAAGGGAAAAGCTAAGGTGGCTAGCGTTCAAAATACATTTTTGGATAATTAAAAAGTCACATATTCCTTTTTGGATAACTTGGTACCTATCATGAATTTGTTGAAGACTTCTTATCTTTGGATTCCCATAATCTCGACGGTATTGGTTATATATCTTCGCCCAAAAGGTTTCGTGTTCCACCCTTGTGGGGGTTTGATCGACAACTCTATTCTCGACGTATCATGTTTTCATAATGGCTAGATCTTCGGCGGGTTCAAATGATGCCATGATTGTATGTAGAGGTATGAATTGATCTTTGTAGAGTATTTGAAAATATGTATGTGTTGTTTTGTAGAGATAACTGGTGTATTTATAGGGTAGTGTCCAAATCTAGCCGTTGGGGTAGTCAATTAATGCAGTTGTACTTGCCAAATTTTGAATTTTGAACTCTCCGTCAAGGTTTTTGTTTCCCCCAATTGTCGACCACCCTTAGTCGTAACGATTTTAATTTTGTTACCTGATGACTAATAGAATTTTCATACATCAGAGGAGGTCACATTCTTCTACCTATACTAGGAAAGACATTTGTTTATTACAATGACAACTACTTTATAGTCGTAAGTGTCATAACATTGTTAAGCTGACAACTATAGGAAATTTAGCACACATGAAAAAGTCATATTCATTGAACATTAGTCGATGCGATAGTGATTTAAGAAGATACCAACTAATACATGGTCGTCTAGTTCGCAATGCTTTTAACCTAACGACCATTAACTTTTTTGCACACATGAGAAGGTCAGTTTCATCTACAATTAGTAGGATTGGTAGTGGTTTACAATAATGATGACTAAAATATAGTCGGTTAGGTTGTAATGTTCTTAACCTGACGACCCTGATAACTACATCATTTATGCTATTAGGGTCCGCAGTCTTCCAGTTTACAACTGTAGTTGCAAGAATTCCTACACTGCACCCCTCACAAGAATTCATAATAATCAACACATATTTGAAGATTAAGAACAACACTTTTATTGATTAATTCTCAGAAATATTACAAGAAATGGAAGAAATCAAGAATACAACCGCCCTCTTAAACTTTATCTCTCCTCAAAACTTTCTCAACACTCTCGAATTGATCTCTGTTTTTCTGATTCTATTAGTTCTCTTTATATAGGGAAGTTACATAGTGGATGATAACTATGCTGTCCTTTAATTTCGGATCTAACTCGCGGTAGTCTCGCAGCTGTTATAATGTTAATTCTCGCAGATGCTATAATCTTCGCAGGATTGTTATGCTCTTCTCGTGTTTCAGTTACCGTCATCTTATATGTCACTCTTTGAATCACTCTGCGACACTCGCAGCGTGTTGTTGAAGAGCTCGCAGAAATGTTATTTATAAATTTTGTAAAAGTATTATTGTGGCGATATTCTGATTCTACATCTTTCCTCTTCTCATGTCTTTTCTGCGAAGGGGAAAGGATCATGAGAATTAAAACTTTTTAAAACGCCGCAGTTGTTCATCTTTTCAGATTCTTCTGTTCTGACACGTTTCTGCATTCTTCGCCAGATTTATTACACGTATCTTTTCTTCCATTTAACTTCTGACACGTCCCTTTCAACCGCTGCACTTCAACCGTTCACGTCTTCTCTTCGCATTAAATGAACTTATCTTCTCGAGAATTCTTACCTTCTATATATATCTTCTTCATTCTTCTCTTTTCTTCTTTTTACTTTATCTTTCCTTCTCTCTGTAATTTCACTTTTCTTCCGTTACTTCCGCATATGTTACTGTTGTAACTTTGCTATTATTCTTTTGATTTTCTATTCTTTTCTTCATTCCCATACTAAGAATGCCTCTAGCGGGTCGTAAAAATCTAATTGCCTTTCAAAAAATGCAGAAGAAGCTTCAAGATAAAGGTTTTACTCTATCTACCATTCCCTATCAAAACCCTAAGGCTGAGCTCTCTATTAAATTATTTTCTGATCATCCATGTAATCGCGAGAAGATCATAGTCTCACTAGGTCAACTTGAAGTTGGCCTTCCCATTCCTATTTATGACCCTGAACTTCCTTTATTCTGTGAAATACTTTCTCATGTGAAGTTCTCTCGGGTAATATATCAATTGAGTGGAGATTGCATTCGTTTAATGCTTGAGTTTGCTACTTGTGGTGCTGGTAAGGAATCTCTTTGCCCCCTAAAGCGAAGAACCCTAAATTCGCTGAAGCTCCAATTGTTCTTGCGAAGTATACAGTAGAAATTTTTTTCGCGAATTATGAAATAATCCCCATGAGGAAGGATAACACTTGTTGGGGTGTCCGCTTATAGAAGAAGGATGACATTGCTGAAGGCAAAGTTCTTATGTTGGACATTGACTAGCATCCGGGCAACAATTCATCTCCTCTCCACTCCAATGATGATAAATGGTGTATTTTTCCATTATTTTTAGAGGGTCCATACATCTCTGGATCTCATGCTTTACTTGTGAATCTCGTAGAGTACCAACAATGGGTGTTCAGCTGGCCTGAAAGGAATACAGAGGTATGTTCCCGAATTTTTTACTTGAATTACCATTATTATTTTCCTCATGCTTTTATATATACCCTCGCTGACTACTCCAATTTTATCAGATTAAAAGGATGAAATCTAGCTACAATAAGTTAGGGAAACCCAGTTCTTTATTAGCTCTCAGATCACTCACAGATGAAGTACGTAAGAAATATTCCTTTATGATTCTTAACAATATATTGTTGCCTATATTTCTTATCTTTATATGTGTTTGAAGGTTATTGAAGAAATTGAACCCGTTAAGGTTGCGAAGACTAAGGGGAAAGGAAAAAGTGCTCCTCGCAGGGAGAAATCTGCTGCTCCTCTTTCAAAAAGAAAAGAAAAGTCCAATTCTCTCCTCCTTCAACTCCTCAATCTAATGAAGAAAGTTCAAGTGATGATACTGATAATGATGATGATGGTGATATCACTTCCGCGAAGGAATTCTCCCAATCTGAATCTTTCATGGCTCATCCATCCGGTATTTTTGCTAATACCATGCAAGTAATTGGTGATACCCCTTTGACTAATGCTTGCAAGTCCATAGCTTCCATCAGTGATGCCCCTCTCCTAGAGAATAATGATTCTCTTCATGGGGTATCAAGATCTATATCTCCAAATTTCCTGCATTCACTTAATACCTTGGTAAATTTTCATACTTATATCTTTATTCAATTTATTTTTATCTTGAATTCATAATTAATTCCTAAAGTTCACTGCATTACTTCACAGGCTGGGAAAGCTTTTGTTGTTGTCTCAGACTTGGAAAAGCGGCGTACGGCCCTCGCAAAGAAGAATCTTAAACTTCTCAACAAAAATAAAGAATTGGAGACTGAAGTTGCTGGTCTTCGCGAGAAGAATAAGCAAAATGAAGAATTGGAGATCGAAGCTGCTAATCTTCGCGAGAAAATCAAACAATTGGAATCAGACAATTCTCTTTAGAAGGAAAAAGTATCTAGTCTTCAAGATGCCAATAAGCAACTCTATGGTATGGGACTCTCTTTCCTTCCCCTATATTTTATTATCTTTAAAAAAAATCTTCTTATAGAGTTTTCCATTTCGCAGACGTCTATGGTCTTACTGATGAAGATATTTTTCTTCATACATTTCCCAAGATTATGGATGATAATACCCTTCTTAATCATCTAAATACTTCTCTAAATAGTTTTTCAAATGATAAGATTGAATCTCTTCCTATGAATGAGCTTAGATCCAAGCTTCGTCTTTTAGAAATGGAACATACATCTGTCTTAGATATGGCCAATAAATTTAGACAATTCTTTCATAACTCTAAATAAGAAACCTGTAAGTTAAATTCCAAATATAGTAATCTGAAAGATGAAAATGACCGTATTTCTCTCCAAGGTGCTCATACATTAGCGAAATTTCAAGAAACTCTCCTTGAGATTCAAATTGAAAGAGATAGACTTATCTGCGAGAATAGTACTCTTGTTAAAAGAGAAAACCAAGTTTGCTCCCGCCTTCTCATTAGTAATGATGATGAGTTTGCTTGGGCTGCGAAGATTCTTGATAACGCCAGAAATAATTTAGGTGTAGATGTTAGTCTTTAAGCTGAGCATTCTACATTGATTAAGGATATGATCTTAGAAAGAGAAGTTGGTTATTATTATTTTTCCACTAATCCATTTTTTAACTAAATCTCCACTATTTTATTAATAGGTTGTCATTTATTTGCAGCATCTGAAGGAAATTTTCGCCAAAGAGTTGAAGAGTAGGAAGCAGAAAAAGGACAACTCGCAAAACTTCTGTCTTCTCGCAATGAGAAATGTTCCAAGTTCAAGAAGCAGCTACAGATTACCCTGGCGAATTTTAGTAATGTTCTTGTTGGTGTTCGCAATGATTCCATTAAGATGGTCTGTAATGACCATAAAATTCCTCATTCTGCATATCTTACGGATGAAATACTAGAGAACGTTCCTAATCTTGTCATCTCTGATAGTGAAGCCGAAGAGTCTGAAGAAGATGAAGAATATAATGAAGATGAAGATGAAGGGGGGAAATCTGATGAAGATAATGAAGGATCTAAATAGTTTTATCTCCTTTTTTAATCTCTTTGTAATATTTGTACATTTATCTCTTTCTCCTTGTAGCATATTGCTGCGAATTTCTCCAGCTTCTAAAGTTCCTTGCTGTATAGATTTATTTTGTTTCTATCAGCACACATTAGAAAACAATTCCTTTTTACGATATGGTTAATCAATATGATTATTAATTTTTAACTATCTGCGTAAATTTTTCATATAATAATGAATAACAATTTTATCATTCTGCGTAAATTTGTCATATAATGATGAATAACAATTTTATCATTCTGTTCATTCCCATACTTGCCTCTGTTATTCATCTGCAATATGAAAAATCAAGTAGATTACTTTCTGAATAAGATCTGTGTTTAAATTTTGGCCATAATCTCGCAGCCATTTCTTGCTCTCTTGTGTGGTCTTATTTTGCCACGTTTTGTTTTGGCGACAAAATCGCAGGACGTCCTTATATTCGCATATAAAAACCCATTGATCTTGCCTTATCCTCATTTTCTCAATTTATTGCGACAATATGACAGGCCTAAGTTTTCTTGCGAAAACAAAGCCCCATGACATTTCCGTCTTGCGATGAAATCGCAGGACGTCTTTACACTTTCATGTAAAAACCCATTGATCTAATCTTATCTTTTTCTCATGGCTTTTTGCCTCTGTATAATTATTGTACAAATATGACAAGCCTAAATATTCTTTCGAACATAAAGCCTCATGACATTTTCGTCTTTAAGATACTTATCAGCTCCCTAATTGAGGGTGCCGCCCTTATCTTACCCCTGGTTGCCCCTTCAAGGAGGCGTACATCGGCCATACAAGACTAGCTCCTACCATCCGGTCTTAACAACAACCAGTTATTTTCGCAACCTCTTATCCCTTTTGCCTATACGACTTATGGTTACGAGACTGCACCCTAAGCGGGGTTTTCTTCGGGCCGAGTGCATCATAGTCAAGACTTTCCAAGAATGGCCAGGGTTGTTTCATACTCCCCGAGCACCCTTGGCTCAACCGTGTACCTCGGCGCCTTGATCATACTTTGCACTCCTTAGGAGAGACCCTCGGTCGTCCAACTTTTAATATATATATATATAGTTGGAAATCCAAGGTACCTCTCCTGGATGGGCTTTCATTGACCCCAAATCTCCATGACTCAGGTTCCAGTAGCGGTATTACCTTATCCCTGAGCCATGCAAAGATATACCCCCTTATATGACGTATTTTAGGTCTTACATTTGCCTCTTGCGAAATTTTATCCGCGAACTAGGGTGTATGCCATAAAGGTTCGTCCCATTCTAATATGTCATTATTCTTTGATTTTCTCTTTTTGAATTTCATCTCTTGTATGATTTTTCAATTTCACCATTTTCATTGAGTCAAAACATACTTTTGTAAAAAAAAATTCAACAAATCATTCATACATCTCTTATATTTTACGATCTAGAAATTTTACCTTTTCTACTTACTATTTTCTTCTTTTGCTTTTTTGTTGCGCTTTGCTACATTTTCTCCATCTGCGGGACGCTCTCCATCTATTGGTTTCAGCACATGTTGACTTCGCAACATTCCTTATTCTCGCCATTCTACTGTATCCACCATCAGCCTTTCACTTCTTTGCTTTTGTTTGATGTTATGTTTCCAGTTTATGTTCCTCGCAGCCCTTTCCTCGCAAGATTCCATATCAATTTCATAGCACTTTTTTCCGTCAATCCAATCTCCCTTTATAACTCCAACACTGCTGGGATGAGGAAACTTAATGCACTGGTGGAAAGTTGACGCTACACCTAGAATCCCATGCAGCCAATGCCGGCCAATTAAGGCATTATATTGCGATTCTACGTCAACAACACAGAATTGAATCTTAGAAGATATTCCCTTCAATAGAATTCACATTGTAATTTCCCCTTTGGGCTTGTTGGCAGTTGTAGTTGCAGAATAATCTACAACTACACCCTCAATAGAATTAGTAAAAACTCAAGAAGTTCTTGATGGTGAATGATAATTTTCTTATTAATTCTCTTAGTTGATTACATAGAATTATCAAAATGGAACTAGAATAGTTACAACTTTTTCTATTCTCTTTCCTAAGATAATTTCTTACACTCATTAAAAATAACCTCTCGAATTTTACATTTGAACTCCTATTTATAGTAAAACTTATGCAGCTGTATATGAATTGCGAAGTATCGCAATTCATCCTCGCAAAATTATTCCATCCTCTATTTCCCCGCACTCCGTGTTACTTCTATCATCGTATCATTTTATAACTCTTTCCTCATTTATTTATTACGATACTCGTGAACTATTATCTTGCGATATTCAGTACCTACATCTTGCCTCTTCTCATGTCAATTCTACGAAGAAGAAATGTCATGAGAATCTCTATTCTCGTAAATTTAGTGTAGTTATTACCACCCATCAAGTTCGCAACACGTCTTTTTACTTTTCCCTTACCTTTTTGACACGTTTCTTCGTAACCATTCTTTTCAACCGTTCACGCTTACTCGTATTAATGAGTTTTTATCTTCATCAAACTCTCTTTATTTATAAATATTATCCTTTGTTTTTGCTTTTTATTCTCTTATTCATCTTCTTCACCACTTCTGCCTCTGAAATCTTTTTTCCTTTCTATTTTCCATCTTATATTCAATGGCACCAAAAAAGAAAACTATTGAACAGATTAATGCGGAACTTGCTGATAGGGACCTCATTCTCTCTGAGATTGAAGGTTATGATAATAAATCTTCTCTCTGTGTGAAGCTCTTTACCAACTATGCTTGGGATGATCAGAAAATTTTAATCTCACGAGGTCAAATCCTCGCAGGTCTTCCTCTTCCTCTTTATAATGTTAACTTTCCTCTATTCTATGAAATTATTTCCCACCCCAATTTTTCTTGTGCCATTTACCAATTGACTGGTGATTGAATTCGCCTCTTAGTTGAATTCGCAAATCGTGCCGCTTTTGGGAAATCTTTGTATTCAGTTGATCTTAGGAAACCTGGATTTGAAAATATGGAAATTGTTGCTGCGAATTATACAGTTGAGGGTTTCTTCAAAAATTACACACTAATTCCTGCGAGGAAAGAAGATAATCGTTGGGGTGTTCATCTTCATCGTAAAGCTAATATCGCAGCAGATGATCTTCTCATGCACGATATTGATTATGCCTCAGGAAATAATAAGACACCTCGTCGTTCTAATGATGAAGATTGGTATAAGTACCCTTTAATATAATCGGGTTCTTATATTTCTGGGATAGTATAACTTCCTGCGAACCTTCATAACCGCCATTATCAACCTTGGGTTTATAAAAATGTATGTACTTCCATCTCCTTATCTTTTTGTTACCCTTTAATTTCAAATGAGGTAAGAAACACTCTTGTATTTTTCTAAACAATATATTGTTGCCTCTGTTTCTTATCCTTATTTGAATTTGCAGGTTCCACTTCTTCCTGAGATTGCTGCGAGTGAAAATAAGAGTTCTACTTCTTCTAAAAGGTTTACTACAAGACAACAAACTCTTCGTTCTGCGAAGGTTACCCAAGATTCTGGTAGTCAAGATGATGCTCTTCGCAAAGGGAAAAGGAAACTTCAAGATGTTGTTTACGAGAGGAGGAAAAAGAAGAAACTCTCAACCAAGTCTCATTCCAATGTAATCTCTTCTAATGAGAATATTGAGGAAGATCTTGGTGATGAAGATGATAAATTTCCTGAGAAGGATTTTAATTCTAATTCCGATACCCTTTCTGATGAAGGAGATGATGATAATGATGTTGATGAAGGTGAAAATGAAGATTGCAGTATCCCAGAAACTTTTGCCTCAGCAATGGTTAGCATATCTGAGGCTTTCCTCCATTCTTCTCGTGGATTAGGAAATTATCCTACAGCGAATGCTCGCAAACTTATTACGAAGGCTTGTAAAGTTCATACTGTAATTGATAATAACTCCCTCAAAGGCATTTCAAGATTCGTCTCTCCTGCTTCATTATATGCTTTGGGTAGCATGGTAAGTTTCTTCTCTATTCCTTGTTTATTTCCCTTATTTTGTTGATTTCTAACCCCTTTTTTCTTGTTTAGGTTGGAAGAGTTAGTTGTGCAGCTGCTTCTGATTGGGAAAGACATCATTCTATTGCTGAGAAGAAAACTTTGAATCGTTGTAAGAAGTTAGAGGTTGAAAATTCAAATCTCCGTCAGAAAGTAGAGGATTTAAGTATTGATAACGCAGAATTAACATCCCGTCATGAAGATAATTCACAATCTGCGAGCATCGCAATTGATAATTCTTCTCTTCTTGAGGAGAATAATCAATTAAAGCTTGAAAATTCTTCTCTTCGTAATGATAAGAAGCAATTAGAAGGTAAATTCTTTGCGATGGTAATTATTTTGATTACTTTTCCTTCGTAATTTGCTAACCAATTCCTTAATTTCTCTCCTTGCTGCAGAAAATTATGCGAAGATGAATAACGATCTAGAAACTATCCTTGCTAATCGTAATAAGAAAATTTCTGATTTGAGATCTCAGCTTCTAATTTCTCAGCATAACCATAGTTTATATGTCAAGCATTTTCGAGCTAAGATGACTCGCAAGATTTGCGAAGATAATGAAATTCCTCTCAAGAAGTACCATACGCTCCTTTCCGAAGAAATTCCTGAAGATACTCCATATCTGGAAATCTCTGATAGTGAAGTTGAAGATGATAGTGAAGTTGAAGAAGAAGATCATTTTGATGGGAATAGATCGCCTGAAAAATAACTTCACTATTTTTTATATATCTATTCTGTAACTTCACTCTTTTTTGTATGTCTGTTCTGTTTCTTTTCAATACAACACTTTCTTCTTGATTGCACTTTTAATCAATCCAACAATTTCTTTTTCAAAGCTTAATTTGAATTAATCTTTCTTTGATTGATTGTTTCCCTTATTCGCATAACTTGATCATGTGGAGAAAAATAATATATCTTAAAGACTTAGCTTAGTATTCCCCTTCCCCTTATTATTGCTCTTCAAATGATCAACTATCGCTGAAAGTATTAGAATATCCTTCTCAATTTATCTTACAAAGTTTCGTCTTATTGTGATTATGAATAAAAAATCCTCCCTTTGAAGTATAAGAAATATAAGCCTTTTGCCTTTTGCGGAATGTTGCGAAGTAAATAATAAATCTCCCCTTGAAGTATACGAAATATGAAATACCCTTAAGAAGTATAAAATATCTTTGAAGAAGTATTAGCAGCATTCAATTCATGAAGAATTGCCCAATATATGAAGAAGTATAAGAATTATTACTCACTGTATGAAGAAGTATAATAAGTACTTAACCTTCGCAAAATTAAATATCCGTTGAAGAAGTGTAATAAATATGATATATTCTTGAAGAAGTATAAATAGTATTGAATTTGTGGAGAAATATTCAATATATGGAGAAGTATAAGAAGTATGTAATTCTCGTAAAATTTTACGAGTATGAACTTATCTGTATTTGATTGCTATCAAAATCGCATCTTTTGTTAAGTCTTCGTGAAAATTCTTCAATGACGTTATCTTCTTTGATAGGACTTCTTGTAAAAATTCTTCAATGATATTGACGAAGCTGTCTTCTCTTCAAAACTTCATGATGTATATTCTTGTAAAATTTCTTCAATGATTTTGATGTAATGAATTTGTCTTCTTTTCAGATCTTCATAATGTATATTCTTGTATAATTTCTTCAATGATTTTGATGTAATGAATTTCATTAATTTCTGTGGTCTTATCATGCCTTCCTAAGTAAAGGTCTTATTTTGCCACCTCTTTTGTAAACCCAATTTTTTTATTTGCGATAATATGACAAGTTCAGAACATTCTTGCGACAATATAAAACTTGCGAACGTGACATTATCGTCTTGCGATGAAATCGCAGGACGTTTTTACACTTTCATTTAATAACCCATTGATCTCATCTTAACTTCTTTGTTTCATTCTGCGAGTTCTTTTTATGTTTTCCTTTCCTTCTTTTTTTTTTTTTTTTTTTTTTTAGAATGCTTGCAGAACTTCATTTGTTGCACAAATATGACAAGCCTTTATGTTTTCGCAAACAAGAAGCCTCGTGACATTTGCGTCTTATAGCACGTATCAGCTCCCTAATGGAGGGTGCTGCCCTTTATCTTCCCCCTGGTTGCCCCTTCAAGGAAGCGTACATCGACCATACAAGGTTAGCTCTTCCCATCCGGTTCTGCCAACAACCAACTTTTGATCGCAACCTCTTATCCTTTTTGCCTATAGGGCTTATAGTTACGAGGTTGCACCCTATGGGGTATCTTTGGGCCAAGTGCATCATTTGCCAAGACTTGTCAAAAATGGCAGATGTGGTTCAACCTCACCCGGTACTCTTGACTCAACCGTGTACCTCGGCGCCTTGATCGTTTTCTGCACTTCTTGGGAAAGACAGTATGCCTTAGTCGCCCAACCTAAATCCTCTTACACCGCATTTTATATTGCGTAATGTCGCTAGATTAGGTGAGAATCCAAGGTGTCTAACCCGGATAGGTACCCCATTATTGGGTTGTACCCCTAAAATTTTACCATGTACTAAGGGCCCTTGGTGGTGTTCCGGTTACCCTTAGCCACGTTTATAGGTACCCCCTTAAATGACGTACTTTAGGACTTTGCCTCTTACGAAATATAGCTTCGCGAACTAGGGTGTACGCCACAAAGTTTTGCATGTATAAAATTTTCTGCGGCTCTCTTTCTTTTTTGGAGGCTGATCACAGATTGCGGTCTTTTATTCGCAAATTAATGAAAGTTTAATCGCAATATAGATTTTGAAATTCGTAACTTTTCCCAATTTCCTGCGAGCAAACAATATTCGTAAAATTTATCACGAAATAATTTTTTTTTGTTTTGCAACATACCTCATTTCCACGAGAAAACATACGGATTACCTTCTTGTTTTATTATTTTCCTTCTTCTTTCTTCGCAAATCACAACCCCTTATTATCATCGTAAATTTCTTGTATGATTATCATCGTAATTTTATTCTCTTTTTCCTTAATCCTCCACCATTAAATTTTCACTTCTTTTCACAGTCTTTGCTCTTTTTCTCCAATTTTCCTTCTCAGTAGTTTTTCCTTCGCAAACTTCTACTTCTGTATCGTAACATTTATTTCCCTCAGCCCAATCACCCTTGATAATTCCAATACCCTTCATATGAGGAAACTTAATGCACTGATGTAGAGTGGAATCTACGCCTAGAATTCCATGAAGCCATGGTCTTCCTATCAAAGCATTATATGGTGATTCGACATCAACAACGCAGAACAGAATTTCAGTTCGCATTCCACTTAATGGAATTCGCATGCTCACTCCATTAAAACCATAAATTCTGTAAGTAGAAGGTATTAAATCTGCATCTTTTCTCCCCATAGTTTTGTAAGCAGAATAGAAGAGGATATTGACAGAACTTCCCGTATCAATCAAAATCCTATTAAGACCAATTGATTCTTCCTCCATATCATCTTCATTTTCTTCCATATTCATGTAGATTGCTAATCTTACTAAAAATGGATTATCATGTGCTTCACAACCTTCTGGAATTTCAGTGGCTTCAAAAGAAATTTCACGTTTCTTCCAATCTTCAAGTCGTGAAATTTTTGCGATGTTCATTACTTCCTTTCCTTCACCATCCCTCGCATATACCCTTCTTAACACATTATCATGAAAATCCTCTATGGTTTTATATGAATGAACAATGGAATTACAGAAAACATTCCTTGCTTTTGATCCCACTTCTATATGTAGGATTTCTTCTCCCTTTTCTTTTGTTGTGTTCTCCCTGCGAGTTATGGCTGGAGCCTGTGGTAATTGTTGCGACTATGTCTGCTTAAGTAAAAATTGATTTAGTTTTCCTTGATCAATCATTCGCAAGATTATCCTCTTGATATTATGGCAATTATTTGTAGAATGTCCATGAAAATGATGATATGAACAAAATTCATGACTTCTTGGACCCATTGGTGGTTCCTTTCCCATGTTCCATGGATTTGGTATATTCTCTACCAGGATAATTGCTTGCCATATCTTTTCTACACTTGTATTCAAAGGTGGCAACTTTATCTCTTCCCTTACCATTCTTTGACCTCCTTGACCGTTGTTATAATTTTGTCTCTGGTTCCCTTGTCCAAAATAATTTTTCCTTTGTCCCCCATAATTTTCTTGTTGTTGATCTAATCTTGGAATTTGGTTATTTCCTATTCGATTATAGAAATTCCTCTCTCTCTATCATACTCTTCTTGATCTCTACTACCCATTGCTACCATTTTTGGCTGGCTATCATTGATTTTCTTCTCTTCTGAAATTTGCGAAGAAGTTTGTGAGGATGTTTGCGAAGTACCTGCTACTACATTGATTATTTTGGGAAGTAAATTTGCTCCTCCATCTTGATTGCTAGTGTTTGCTACTGGATATGACTCCATACTGTTTTGCTTTTCCTCTAGTGTAATGTATTCTTCTTGCAATTCTCGTAACTCTGTCATCATTATGGAATTCTTTCTTCTGAAGATTTGAACATATAATTGTTTAGTTGCGAACATCGCATTTATGAAGGACAGAATCAAGTATCTCTCATCCACGCGCCCTGCCATATCACTGCACATAGTCTTCCATCGTCTTACCAAATGCTTCAAACTTTCACCCACTCTTTTTTTTTAAACCAAATACATCTTCAATACCAAGCCGTGAAGAGTGATTTGTGATATATGCTCCAAGGAAAGTTGCTTGCAAATGACTGAATGACGTAATAGTGTTCTTAGGGAGTCCTTCGAACCACTTTAAAGCTTCCCCTGTTAAACTTGATGCGAAATAGCACATGAAGTCACATCAAAGATTCTCCCATTGTAACATGCATCTTATGTATGCTTTAATGTGTTGAATAGCACATGAAGTCCCATCAAAGATACTGGTAAGTGTGGGCAAATTGCATTTTGGTGGAATTCCTCCCAATTGTACTTCTCTAGCAAATGGAGTCCTCGCAGCTTCTTCTATTGCTTCATCTAATTGCCTTCTATCTCCTCCTCTTCTATTGTTTATCATCCCTCTCATTTCTGCTAATTCTCGAAAGATCCGTGCATTTGCCTTAGAATTCTCATCCATTGGTCTTTTTAATGCAGCTTCTCTTCTTCTACGTTCTTGCGCTTCCTCCCTTGCGATCCTTCGCATTCTATCATATTCTTCATTAATGTTTTCATTTGCATAATTTTACAAATATCTTCTTTCTAAATTATCATAATTTTTCAGTCGCAGAGCATCTTGGAATTCTTGTTCTTCCCTTTCTATTCTTCTCATTCTTCTCATGCGAATATCAGGAATTTCTTCTTCTTCATTTCTCCTCCTTATGTGATTTATTTCTTCTTGATTTGCTTGTACTCTGATTCGAGAGTTTGGTTCATTCCTCTCCACTTCTGTTTGTTGATTTACAATTCTTCTCTTAATTCTTTCATACTCAACATTTTGTTTGTTACGAGCCTCTTCATATCTTCTTACTCCATTCTCGTGATTGTTTTGATGTACTGCTTGTTGTCTCTCAGTTTCTTCCATAAGTTGTTGTTCTTCCTCTCGATTCTGATTGTTTTCTCTAGGATTTGGCCTTGTTCATAAATTCTCCATGTTTTGTTCGTGGTTTGGTATTAAAATGAAACGATTCTCTTGATTTCTTTCACCTTGATTCTGCGCTTGTTCTTGCATATTATTTTCATTATTGATTATCGGTGAATTTTGTCCTTCTCTTTCTGTTCTAACATTTGATCTTGCAACACTTTGAGATTTCCTTCTTTGTAGCATCTCATTTTCCATCCTCAATTCTTGATTTTGTCTTGTTAAATTGGCACGTTATTCAGCTTCGATCATTCGTTCTTCTTGGATTCCTTGTCTTAATGTTTCTAACATCTCCCTTTCTCTTTCAAGAATTGTTCCTCCCATCAACCTTACATTTTCTCTGATTTGTGGTTCTCTATTTTCTTCTTCTGGTATATCAGTTCTCCAAGTGTGTATACTCACTCGATCATGATCTATTATTTGTTGAGCTTGATTTCTTCGATTACTCCTTCTCCTACTAGGTTCTCCTGTTATATTTGCTTCTCCTCATGCGAGTCTTACACTTCTTCTTACTTCAGTTAATGGTTCTGATGTGTTTCTTCTTCTTGTCATTTTTCTGGTACAGGAATTCTTCAAGTCCCTGTTTCTAGCGCCAATTATGTAGTTGCAGAATAATCTACAACTACACCCTCAATAGAATTAGTAAAAACTCAAGAAGTTCTTGATGGTGAATGATAATTTTCTTATTAATTCTCTTAGTTGATTACATAGAATTGTCAAAATGGAACTAGAATAGTTACAACTTTTTCTATTCTCTTTCCTAAGATAATTTCTTACACTCATTAAAAAGAACCTCTCGAATTTTACATTTGAACTCCTATTTATAGTAAAACTTATGCAGATGTATATGAATTGCGAAGTATCGCAATTCATCCTCGCAAAATTATTTCATCCTCGCAAAACTTCATATTTCCCCGCACTACTTCTATCATCGTATCATTTTATAACTCTTTCCTCATTTATTTATTATGATACTCGTGAACTATTATCTTGCGATATTCAGTACCTACAGCAGTACCATTGAAACCATAGATCTTATAAGTCGATGGTATTATATCCTCATCTCTTCCTCCTATGGTTTTGTAAGTATGATAAAATAAGATATCCACTGAGCTTCCAGTGTCAATTAAAACTTTGTTGATTGCCCATGAGTCTTCGGCCTCATCATCCTCATCTTCCTCTCCATATTCTCTTTGTTTTGGATTTATCTCTAGTTTTACCACTAATGGATTGTCATGCATCTCCCATTTGGAACATCGGTATCTTGTCTTTGCATTTAAGAAACTATCTTCTTTTTCCATTCTTCTAATGGCGATGACTTGTCGCAATATTCATTATTTCTCTCTATCAACATCTATAATAATTATTTTTCCTAAACATTGTCGTGGAAATCTTCTATAGTTTTGTATGAATGTATGATAGAGTTACATAATAGATTCTGTAGTACCAGAATATCGCCACAACGATATTCTCGTAGTAAAAACAACGCTTTCACGAGAAGGTCAAATATTCCTATAAGTATAAATGACATTGTTCACGAGAATGTCGTAAGGATTCTTCAAAGAACATTTGGCGCGAGCGTCACGGGGAAGCATCATAATAGCTGACGATTGAAGAGACATTTTATGAGAGTATTATTTCACGAGGATTACAAAAGTTGGCGAAGATTAATATTGCAAATACCACGATGAGATCGCAGAATATATCCGAAATAAGGGGAAAACTTAGCTGTCACCCACTATGTAATTTCCTATATAAAGGGTTCAAGTAAGTCCAGATGAGGGGGATGTATTTTTTAGAGTTGAGAAAACCTTGAGGAGAGAGAAACTCCATAATGGAAAGTTGTAATTCTGAGTTTGAATATTTTCTGTAAACATTTCTGAGATCTAAATAATAAAAGTGTCATTTAATTCTTTAATCTTCAACTAGTTTCACTTAGATTTTTATAGGATCTTAATAGGGGTGTAGTGTGGGAAATCCTGCTACTACATTTTGGCGCCGACTAAGGGGAACGTTGAATTAGCAAAATCGAAGAAAAGGTAAAAAAGAAGACAGGAATTATTCAAGATCAAGGAAACTTTGAAGAAGATTGGTGAAATATTCAGAATAAAAATGATTAGAATTAAAGAAAATTGTAGGAAATTGAAGTATGAATTAGTGTCAAAAGAAATGATCGATAAATTTCATGAAAATATTAAGGGGAGGATACATAAACGTGATTTTGAAGGGAGAAAAATTATGATGGTAGAGAAAACGCCATTATTAAAGAATTGGGAAAAGCAGGAAATTACATTTACAACAACAGAAGTTTTAGAAGAAAATCTAAATCATACATCTCCTTTGGTGATTACGGTACCCATGATACCAATAAGGAAGGAAAAGTCAATAAAATCTGTAGAAAAATGGGCTATAAATAGAACTCTAGTTGACACAGGAAGTTCTGTGGATATAATGTTCTATCATGCTTTTAAGAAAATGGGAAATAAGGATGAAAAAATGTCTATTTCATCATATCATATTCATGGTTTCGGAAAATCTATAACAAAACCAAGAGGAGAAATAATAGTACGATTACCACTTGGAGAAATTGAAACACAAGTAACACTATGCGTGGTGGATATGGAATCACCATACAACATGATATTGGGAAGACCATGGATACACGCAATTAAAGTTGTAGCGTCAACCTTACATCAACGCATCAAATTCCCTATGCCTAGAGGAATTGGGGAAATTAAAGGAGATACAGATCTTGCGAAGATATGCTATCAAATTGAAGTAAAAAATTGTGAAGAACGTCCTAAACAGCGAAAAGCTCGCAAAAAATTGATGAGAGAAACAAAAAAAGAAGAAGAATTTAAAATTTACATGATAAGAGCAAAAGAGGGAAAAGGGATACCCAATGAATTTTCGCGAGAAGGAGATGAACGTGCGAGAATCATAAAAACACCAGCACCAGAAGCCAGTTCACTGCAGCTGAACCAACAAAAGAAGTAAATGTTGGGAGTGAAGAAGAACCTAAAATACTGAAAATTGGGACTAGAATGGAGATAGACGAGGAAGAAAGAACTATAAATATTTTGCGAGAATACAAAGACATTTTCGCGTGGAGCATGGATGAAATGCCAGGGATAGATCCATCGGTAGCATGTCATAAATTAGAAATCAACAAAAATGTAAGGCCGTTCAAGCAAAGAATAAGAAAAATCGCAACAACATACCATTCTCAGATAGAAGAAGAATTACAGAAGATGCTTGATGCAGGAATAATAAGGCAAGCAAAGTATCCAGAGTGGATTGCAAATATGGTGGTGGTCCCAAAGAAGAATAAAGGAATAAGAATTTGCATAGATTTTACCGATTTAAATAAAGCTTGTCCTAAAGATAGTTTTCCATTACCATATATTCCTCAAATGGTTGAGTCAGCAGCGGGAAATGCAAGAATATCTTCGTTAGATGGATATAAAGGATACAACCAAATCCCTCTCGCTGAAGAAGATCAAGAACATACTGCATTTTTTGCTCCAAGAGGGTTATATTGTTATACAAAAATGCCCTTTGGATTACTAAATGCTGGTGCAACATACCAAAGAATGGTAGAGAATGTATTTGCAAAGTGGATCCACAAAACACTGGAGGTATATGTAGATGATATGTTAATCAAGGGCAAAGAAGCTGAAGATCATGTACAAGATTTGAAGGAGATTTTTGAACAAATGCGGCAATTTAATATCAAAGTAAATCCTGACAAGTGTACTTTTGGAGTGACTTCAGGAAAGTTTCTGGGGTATATTGTATCAAAGGAAGGAATACAAGTTGATCCAGAAAAAGTGCAAGCGATTCGCGATATGCCCACACCATCTACAGTAAAAGATGTGCAAAAATTGAATGGGTTGTTAGCCTCGTTAGGAAGATTCATCTCGCGATCCTCTGATAAATGCAAGCATTTTTTCGATATACTCAAAAAGGGAACAAAATTCAGATGGACAGATGAATGTGAGAAGGCCTTTCAGGGAATAAAAGAGCATTTAATGGATATAACCATTTTACATAAAGATGAACCAGGAGAAGAGTTATTAATTTATATCGCGACAACGGCATATGCGCTAAGTGCGGTATTGCTGCGAGTAGATGCTGGGATAGAGAAACCAATTTACTATATTAGTAAAACATTCAATTCAGCAGAGAAAAATTATTCAAAGATTGAGAAATTAATCCTAGCATTGGTACATGCAACTTTCAAGCTTCGCATTTACTTTCAAGCACATAAGGTCAAGGTGTTAACAAAAGTGCCAATTGAATCGGTAATGAAGAATTCAAAAAGATCAGGAAGAGTAGAAAGATGGAATGCACAAGTGGGACATTTCGATATCAAATATGAAATTCTATCTTCGCCAAAATCCCTAGTCATCGCAAATTTCTTAGCTGAATTTCCTTTGGAAAATGACGAAGCTGTGGAAGAAATGATGGAGGCAGAAGAAGAACATGGAGATCCAAAAGAATTATTGACAGAACCCAATAGATGGGAGATATTAGTGGATGGATCATCTAATGGAGAAGGAAATGGGATTGGAGTTGTTTTTATTTCACCAGAAGGAGAAAAAACAGCTTTATCATTTAGGTTAGAATTTACATCCACTAATAATGAGATAGAATATGAGGCTTTTATCCACGCTTTGAAATTTGCAATAGAAATGAAGTTGGAAAATGCTAGAATCACAAGCGATTCTCAATTGGTTATTCGTCAAATAACTGGAGAATATATAACAAATGAACCTTCTTTAAAGAAATACAAGAGACTCGTGGAAGAATTATCTGCGAGAATTCCAAAGATAAAATGGAGGCACATATCAAGGAAAGATAACCGGCTTGCGGACGCTTTTGCCTTCATATCTAGCATGATGACAAACCCACTTTCGAGATGCATAAAAATTCAAACACTCTTATTACTTTCAGTGAATAAAGAAGACGAAGATGTGGATGGGAATTCCGTCGAAATTGACGAAGAATGAGAGAAAGATGTGATGATTGTAGAAAATGGCGAAATAGAAGCAAAAGAGAGAAACAAAGATTGGCGAGCGGAACTTCTTGCTTATTTGGCGAAAGGAGAAACTCCAAGAAATAGGCTGGAGGCACACAAGCTAAGAAGCAGGGCAACTAATTATGAGTTAAGAGACGGAGTGTTATATCGCAGATCTTTTAATGGACCATCGCTAAGATGTTTGACAAGGGAGGAAGGAGAAAAGGTGTTAAAAATGCTGCACAGTGGAGATGCTGGTAATCATAGCGGAGGTAGATCTTTGGCATATAGAACAAAGATGCAAGGGTATTACTGGCCTTACATGCATGAAGATGCGAAACAACATTCAAGGCGTTGTGAAGAATGTCAGCGATTTGGAAAAAAGATACATGCACCAGGAGCACCACTATCATCCTCAACAAGTGTATGGCCCTTCGGAAAATGGGGATTAGATATTGTGGGACCATTTGTGCCTGGCTCTGGACAAAGGAGATACCTCATTGTGGCTACAGATTATTTCACAAAATGGAACGAAGTAAAAGCAGTACAACATATTCGTGATAAAGATATTTTCACATTCATATTCAAGAATATCATCTGCAGATTTGGAATACCAATGATTGATGTCTGATAATGGAAAGCAGTTTGAAGGACAAAACATAGAGTTACTACTCAATGCATTTAAGATAAAATGTGGAAAATCTACTCCTTTATACCCACAAGCAAATGGTCAAGCTGAGGCAACTAATAAAACGATCGCAGATATTCTGAAGAAGAAATTAGAAGGGTATCACAAATCATGGTGTGAGCAAGTACATAATGCAATATGGGCCTACAACACCACTAGAAGAGAGGCTACTGGAATGTCACCCTTTTGTTTAACATATGGGGTTGAAGCTGTATTACCAACAGAAGTTGCTATTCCTACAACAAAAAGAGAAGCGTGGGAAAAGAATTTAAGTGCTGGTATGATTTTACATAAACTAGATGAATTGGAAGAAAAAAGGGAGAAGACTCTACAACATATGGAAAACTACCAACGAAGGTTAGCTCGCGAATACAACAAACGTGTCAAAAAATGAGAATTCCAAATTGGTGATTTAGTTCTGCGAGAGACACCGAGATATCAGCGAGAGAATGGTGGAAAATTGGCGAAAAAATGGGACGGACCTTACTTAATTAAAGAAATAATTGGAAATGGGGCATACAAATTAATGGATCCTGAAGGAAGAGATGTTGTCCAACGACTTGATAGACCATGGAATAGACTATTTTTGAAAAGGTATTATCAGTGACAAATGTTGTAAGGTAAGAAATATTGGCATAACTAAAGGTTATTATCAGTGACTATTTTTATTTTAAAGATTACGCGAGCAATATCGCGAGAAACGCGAATGAAATTTCGCAGAGATTAAGAGAATGGGACAAACCTTTATGGCGTGCAACTTAGTTCGCGAGTACAATTTCGTAAGAGGCAAATGTAAGACCTACAAGCACGTTATAAAGGGGTATCTCTTTATATGATTCAGGGATAAGGTTATACCGCTACTGGAACCTGAGTCATACAGATGTAGGGGTTAAAGAAAACTTATCCGGGAGAGAGATCTTGGATTTCCAACTTTATAAGGTTATACCCTGGTTGGACGACTGAGAGTCTCTTCCAAGAAGTGCAGAGTATGACCAAGGCTCCGAGGTACACGGTTTAGCCAAGGGTGCCCGGGACGGACGAACCTACCCTGGCCATCTTTGGTAAGTCTTGGCTACAATGCACTTGTCCTGAAGAAAACCCCACCTAGGGTGCAGTCTTGTAACTATAAGCCATATAGGCATAAATGACAAGAGGCTGCAAAAACAACTGGTTGTTGGTAAATCTGTATGGGAGGAGCTAGTCTTGTATGGCCAATGTTCCCTCCTTGAAGGGGAAACCAGGGGGAAGATAAGGGCGGCACCCTCCATTAGGGAGCTGATAAGTGTCTTAAGACGGTAATGTCATGGGGCTCTAAGATCGCAAGATCATTTAGGCCTGTCATATTGTCACGTAAATTATACAGAGGCAAAAAGCCATAAGAGAAATAAAAAGTTAAGATGAGATCAAGGGGTTTTTACATGCAAATGTGAAGACGTCCTGCGATTTCATCGCAAGACGGAAATGTCACGGGGCTTTATTTTCGCGAGAAAACTTAGACTCGTCATATTGTCGCAATATAATAAAGAAATATAGATAAGGTAAGATCAATGGGTCAATACATGAAAGTGTAAAGACGTCCTGCGATTTTGTCGCAAAAAGAAAAAATTGGCAAAATAAGACCTTTAATTAGGAAGGCAAAATAAGACCAATAGAATAATCTCAAAAATTAATTCTTCTTTGTTAAGCATGCAGGGAAGATTTCTTTATCACAAGAAACAAGTTGAATTCAACAAGTCTCAAGAAATTTAATGAGGAGGCAATCAAGGGAATAAATATGTAGGATTTCATTAAGTTTCTTGAGAATATTATAGTTCAAAAAAGGTTATATCATTTGCGAGAAAGAAGAAGAAAAAAGAAATTAAAAATAGAACTCAAGCTTCAAGCGGTAGTCTCGCCAGATTTAGAATTTTCAGGATTGTTATCATCACCAATATTTCTTTCATCGCGAACATCATCGCCAGAGTTCTTTTTGTTTCGATCTTCTCCTTCTTTTAGAGGGTTTTCTTCTTTTCCTTGATCATCTTCTTCTTCAGCGTCTTCTTCAACATCTCCTTCAGAAGACGGATATTCTAAATCTTTATCCATAGGAAGAGGGACTTCATCATCCTCAACCTTCAAAGGTATAACGGATACAGGAGAAAGAGAATTGGAGATCAAAATTTCGTTCACGAGAACTTCAGCACTAAGATGAACTTGGCGAAGGAAACCTTTGTCATGATTTCTGATCTCTATATTCTTGAAATACTCAAGATAATCAAGTCTTCTTTATGCTTTATCATGAATTTCTAAAAGGTTGAGAAGAAGAGTCTTGTTTTCTTTGCGAACACTGTCTAGCACCTTAGTAAGATTGGTGATAGTAGAATGAAGGCTTTTTTCAGATTCTGCGAGCAACAAAATAATGAAAGGTTATAGAAATAAATATATCGTGAGAATATCAACAAGTGAAATATAACATAAATTGTGACAAGGGAAATCAACAAGTGAGGCAGTCATAATTGACTACCTTCTTTTTGCGAAGTTAAGTTTTGGATTAATGAAAAGAGGCAGTTCTCCCATTGGTTCATAACATCATCAAATTTGTCGCCAACTATGCCTTTTACACGAGATTTCATGTTCTCTTCTTTGGTGCGTAAATATGAATTTTCTTTTGACAATGAGGAATGAGACTCCTTTAGTTTGGAATATTCATCTCGAAGCTTGCTGGCATTCAAACTAAGAGTTAGTCTACCCTTGATAAGTTTGTCTATTTCAGCGGCAGATGATTCAGTTACTTCGTCAAGTTTATTTTTAAGAGAGCGGAGAGACTGCTTTTGGTCATCACATATCCCTTGAAGATTGTTTACTTTCTGCGAGGAGATTGCCAACAAGCTTGATAATTTGTGTTTCTCTTGAGATAAAGTTCTATTCTTGTCTGACAAAGAATCTATAGACAAATTAGTCTTGGATAACGAATATGAGAGACGAGTAACCTCATTGTTTAGAAAACTGTGATTTTGCAATAATTGATTATTCTCATTTGTGAGATTTCTTATTTGATCAACTAAATAAGTATAAAGATTATCTAATCTACTATGCTAGTCCATCCAAGAATTTCTTTCAATGCGAGCTTCATCAGCTATGGTTTCAGATTTAAGTTTTTCGATGAAACGATTTCGGTTGGAAACTAATATATAAACCAAGAATTTAAATGGAGGATTAAGTACGAAGAATATGGAAATAGAATAAAATGATAAAAGGACAGAGGCAAAAAGAAGCTTACTTTTTATCTCATCAATCTTTCTAGCGAGATTCTCGCGATCCAGTACAGAGTTATTGAGCTTGTGGTTTAGAGTTTCACATTCAGAAGTCTTATCTTGAAGACTTTTTCTCAAAGCAGCATTTTTATTCTCTAGAGAAGCTCATGAAACAGAATTGTCTGAGCCAAAATATTTGAGCAGAGTTTCGCAAACTCCGCTTTGGATATAATCAGTAGAAGAATCTCTAGCATTATTTAGAATGTTAGATAAAATTTTGAAAGCAACATCAATTCCTGCGATGGTCTCATTTGATGAAGGAAGGGATGTAGAAGGTGAAATAGAGGAAGTGAGGACAAGTTGATGATTTGAGTCATTAGCAATGGTTGTGTCATCAGAAGGAGTAGTTTTCGGGAAAGTAACATTTGGAGGAAGTAAAGGGCTAGAGGGAGTTTCAGGTATGATGGGTTCTGCAATTTGAATTGGTGAAGGACCAGTAGAGGCAGTGGTAGTGAAAGCGAGCTTCTCGCCAGAAGAAGGAGGAAGATCAGATTGCACAGGTGTAGGTGAATCTTTCGCAGATATTAAGGGAGGAATGACGAAATTACTTCCAAAGGTCTTATTTAATTGGCGAGATCTTTTAGGAGGATTAGCATTACCCTCGTCATTCTGCAAACAATAATCTAGATAAGAAACAGAGGAAACAATATTGTTATTAAGAAATATAATGTGTTTCTTACTACCTTATTGCTCGCAGAATTTTCTTTCCTTTTTCCAGTCGGCCTCTTATGAATAATAGGTTTTTGAGTCGAGGATGGGGAAATAGATGCAGCTCCGCTGAAGAGTACATAATATGGGGTTATAAAGAATTAAGTAAGAGAAGATCGAAGAATATAAATAAAAAGTTTGATCTAAGAAAATACCATGATCAAAAATATACCTCGAGGACTCCATTAATACAGTAGCAGAAGAATGAGAAGGAGAAGAAGTTGCAGAACAAAAAGCAAAGAAACTAAGTAAAGAAGAAAGAGAGTTAAGAGAAGAAAACTAGAAATGAAATTCGAATCTTCCTTTTATAGGAAAAGAAGGGAGTAAATTATGTGAGACGTGTCAATACAAAAGGACAGGTTTACAACACGTGTTAACAAGGAAAGCTGAATTAGCGGAATATTGTCGGAGAAAAAAGTTCAGATATTCTTGCGATAGTTAAGGATTTTCATGATCGTTTGTTCTTCGCAGAAAAGACATGAGAAGAGGAAAGATGTAGTACCAGAATATCGTCACAACGATATTCTCTTGATAAGAACGACATTTCCACGAGAAGGTTGAATACTCCCACTACAAGAATGACATCTTTCACGAGAGCGTCGTGAGAATTCTCCAACGAAATTTGGTGAGCAACATGAGAAAGCATCAAGATAGTTGACAATTGAAGAAGCATGATAAAAGAATGTTGTTTCACGAGGATTACGAAAGATGGCGAAAATAAGCAATGTAACTGCCACGATGAGATCGCAGAATAGATCCGAAAGAAGGGGAAAGCTTAGCTGTCTTCCATTATGTAATTTCCTATATAAGGAGATCAGGTAAGTCCAGAGGATGATGATGTATTTTTTAGAGTTGAGAAAATCTTGAGGAGAGAGAAACTTCAGAAAAGAAAGTTGTAATTTTGAGTTTGAATATTTTCTGTAAACATTTCTGAGATCTAAATAATAAAAGTGTCGTTTAATTCTTTAATCTTCAACTAGTTTCACTTATATTTTTATAGGATCTTAATAGGGGTGTAGTGTGGGAAATCCTGCTACTACAATTCTGAAGCTGATGATTCACTTTACGAAGATTCTCACATTCCGCTTTCAAAGATTCCTGAGATTGGCGAAGCAATTCAAATTCTTTTTCCAAAGATTGGCGTGAAATAGAAATATCAGGATTGATAAAATTATTGAGCACCTCACAAAATTCAGATTGCGAACGAACGTTTGAAGACTTCGCAGTACTACTTAAGACCTCAGATAACATTTGGAAAGTTGAATAAATTCCGTCTCGAGCTTCTTGAGAAAGAGGAGAATAATTTGAAGGAATTAGACAAGTTGTAAATTGCTTGGAGCAACATCATTCAAGGGATTAGGGGTAAAAATAGGTTTTTTGGGAGACGAAGTTGAGAAAGTATCTTGCGAAGGTTAATCTCGAAGAAGTGTTGATAAATTGACATTGGTGGGAGATTGAAAACTCGGTAATGGAGTAGAGGCAGGAGTTTGCGAAGAAGTATTTTCACGAGGGGGAGAGGGAAATTCTTCATCAACCTCAAGAAGGAAGTCATCGATTGAAATTAATGGTGTGGGTTTAGTTACTCGAGATCTCTTATTGGGGTTTGATTTTTCACCAACCTACGAATCAAAAGGTGGATTAAAAACTGAGGCAACAATATATTGATTAAAAGGGAAAACAAAGTATTTTAACTACCTTTTGATTCTCGGATTTTCTTCTTCGGAGATTAGGACTTGAATTTTTGGTTGAAGGTTTCACCTGAGGAATAATTTTGCTGAAACAAATCAAAATCAAATAATAAATTAGATAGAAATCAAAGAGGTAAACAAGTGAAAGACGTGAGAGATAGAAGAAAATTACCTTGGAGAACTCATGATGAGGTAAAACAAGAAGATAGAATGATAACCGAAAGTGTAATAAGAAGATGAAGTTACAGAAGTGAAAAGAGAAAGTGAGAGAAAGATAAGGAAGGGAATAAAAGGAGTTTATATATAAGGAAATAGTTAGAAAAGAACGGTTACAAAAGACATGTCCAAAATAAAAAGAATAAGTAACGGTTATATTCTCACGATCATTACTTCTTCGCAGAAATGACATGAGAAGAGGCAAGATGTAGGTACCGAATATCGCAAGATATTGGGTTGCAAATATAACAACGACTATAAGAGGAAAGTGTCACAAAATAACACGATGGTAGAAGAAACGCGGGAGAAGAATGAAAAGTTTGCGAGTATAAAATAAGCTTGCGATCATAAGTTATGGTGCCTCGCAGGTTATTACAGTTGTAAAGATTTCACTATAAATAGTAGTTTAAATGTTAAATTGAGGAGGTTCTTTTGGTGAGTGTGAGAAAACATTTTGGGAAAGAGAATAGAGAAAGTTGTAACTATTTTAGTTCCATTTAGATATTTCTTGTAATCAATTGAGAGCATTAATAAGAAAGTTGTTGTTCATCATCCTGAACTTCTTAAGTTTTACCAATTCTACTGAGGGTGTAGTTGTAGGATATTCTGCAACTACAAATATGGGAAGAAATTAAGATGCCACCCCTAAATGCTAGCATAGAAAAAATTTGGGAGGCTATCATTTTGATGGAAAATATACCATCACCCTGGAATATGGGAAAAGAGCCACATCAAAATAATCGAAATCAAGAATTTTGTCCTTATCATCATTTTCATGGTCACTTAATAAATGATTGCAGGAATGTAAAAAGAATAATTTTGAGGATGATTGATCAGGGAAAATTAAATCATTTTCTAATAGGACATCCGCAATCTCAGCAGTTACCACCAACACCAGATATTCGCAGAGTGAATACTGTAAAAGGAGAAGAAACATTTGTGATAGAGGTTGGAGCCAAGGCGAAGAATTTGTTCTGTAATTCTATCATACATTCATACAAAACTATTGAAGATTTCCACGACAATGTTCTGAGCAGAGTCTTCACGAGAGACGTAGATGGAAGAGAGATAATGAATATTGCGAGAGTCTCGCCATTAGAGGAGTAGCAAAAGCAAACTATTTCTTTCACTGCACAAGAAGTACCAGAGCCTGGCGAGATGCATGACAACCCACTGGTGGTAAGATTGGAAATAAATCCAAAACAAATAGAAGAAGAAAATGATGATGGTGAAACTGAGGATTTCTGGGCCATTAACAGAGTTCTAATAGATACTGAAAGTTCAGTTGATATTTTATTTTATCATACTTACAGAACCATGGGTGGAAGAGACGAGGATCTGATACCATCAATCACTTTGCTAACATGGCTACTTCCAATCACTTTGCTAACATGGCTACTACTAAACCTATAACCATCAATCAATCCCTCATCAATCTCATACCCACCACCATAACCAACATTGACAATAATAACCTATTAAGGATCCTTGATGTTATTGAAATCAAAAACATTCTTTTCAGTATGGCAGGTGATAAGGCTCCAGGACCTAATGTCTTCCCACTAAATTTCTTCCAAGCAAACTGGGATGTGGTTGGTGAAGACATCATCATCTTGGTGCAATTTTTTTTTTTAACTTCTGGATACCTTCTTAAAGATAAGAACTCTACTTTCATTTCCCTCATACCCAAAACTGAGAATCCTACTACCCCATCCCATTTCAGACATATATCCTTATGCAATACTACCTACAAAATCATATCTAACTCCTTTCTCAAAGACTCATACCTCTTCTACCCAACCTTATATCCTCTTTTCAGTCATCCTTCATTATTAGCAAAAAAAATTCTGACAACATAGCCATAGCTCATGAACTTTTACACCATATGCATACTAGAAAGGGGAGAAAATGAGCCAATGGTACAATGGGCATTAAGATTGATATGGCCAAAGACTTTGACATGGTTAACTGGGAATTTCTTCTCAAGGTTATGAGCCAAATGGGATTCAGATCTCAATGGTGAAATCTAGTTCATCAATGTATCTTCACCACAACCTTGCTGTTTTAGTAAATGGCTCTCCTGGAAAGTTCTTAAAACCTACTAGAGTCCTCAAACAAGGAGATCCTCTCACACCTTATCTGCTCCTTTTCTACATGGAGGCCCTATCTAGATATCTCACATATGCTGAATCACAGGGTCTCATACATGGGACAAAAATTTACAGTGAAGCACCTACAATTAATCACCTCCTCTTTGCTGATGATTGCATAATCTTCTGCAAAGTCAATTTGGAAGAATGCAACAATTTAATCAAGATATTTTAAGATTTTGGTCAGTCCTCTGGACAGTTGATTAATTTTACGAAATCAGGAATCTTCTTTAGAAAGAACACTGCTCCAGATATTGCTGATAACATAAGAAATGCCATGCATGTGCAAAGGATTAGCACCTCTGACAAATACTTGGGATCCCCTCTCTTCCCCAATAAAAGCAAAGTCCAAGCTTTCAAGCCTTATGTTGAAAAATTAAAATTCAGGTTAGCTGGTTGGAAAACAAATTTATCTATAGTTTTAAAAGTTACTATGATACAAACTGTCACCTCAACATCCAGCATATACCAAATGAACTGCTTCAAGATCCCAAAGGGCACCTGTAAGGAGATAAATGCTATACAAAGGGACTTCTTTTGGAACAAAAAACAAGACAAATCTAAAGGACTATTCTACATTGCTTGGGATGCTGTCAACAAACCATTGGAGCTAGGGGGATTGGGATTCAAAAATATGGACTACTTCAATATAGCCATGATCTCAAAAATTTCTTGGAGATTAATAGAAGAACCATATTCTCTATGGACCAGTACAATGAAGGCATCCCATTTCCCAAACCAAGAAGTCATCAGAATGGATATAAAGCCAAAGAACACAAATTATTGGATTTGGAAGGAAATCTTGGAAGGCATATCTTGCATTCAAAAGTATTATATCTGAAAGATAGGGGATGGCACAAAGATTCACATTTGGGAAGATAGATGGATTGGAAAACTACCTGACATAATTCAAAAACCACCTCAATGCCCTTTAAGCCTAAAAACAGTCAATCAACTATTCAATACCCAAGGAGAATGAGACACTGATGTCCTAGCTCTCTGGTTTCCTCAAGAAATTCAAAACCTTATTATTCAAACTAACCATTCCCTAAATACTGAAGACATCATCAAGTGGAGCTTAACCAAATCAGGAAAATTTAATGTCAAATCCCTTTATGACAGGCAAATTAATGACAAATATGCTAATGATACTCATATAGCTCATTGGAAGGAAATATGGAAACTGGATTCTACCCCAGCTATTCAGCTATTCATATGGAAGTGTTCTCATGGTATCTTACCAACCAATGCCAAGTAATCTAGCATACTAAACTACATTGATCCCATTTGCACTTTCTGCAAGAATGCTCTTGAAGACATCACTCATGTTCTCCTGGCCTGCCTTGTTTCCACTGATGTTTGGGAAAAACTCTTTAGGGAAAATCATCAACTCTTCACTGCCTACAGATCCTTCCATGATTGGTTCAACGGTTGGTTTTTGCCTGACAATCCCACTGCTAGCTGGAATGCTACTTTTGCTGCCATCTGCTGGTTTATCTGGAAAGCTAGATGTGATTTGGTCTTCAGAAACATAGGCCATAATGCTGCTGCCACTTCTCTAAAAATCACTCAACATCTATGTACTTTTAATATAGTGATTCATAACCCAGGGCACATCTTAAACAACCTATATTATCAGAAAGATACCAATGATCAGAACCTAAGACTCAGCAGTCTAAACATAAACAATAAAGAAAAACTTGGCATCACTATTAACATACACATTATGGAGGTTAACATTAACTTGGCTAATAGTGATTCACCATATTATACTAACTTTGCTTTTGTGGCTATGTCTTTCACAGGGGAGTGTGTGGGAGCAAGGAATGTTAAAGACTCAGCAACTGAACTCAGCAGAGCAAGCATAGGAGCTCAACTAGCACTGACTTGGGGAAAGAGAATGTAAAGGACCACCATTGACTTTGCACCAGGGGAAGAAGAAATACTACAAGCCATACAAAAAGGTTACCAACTAGAAGTTCAAAAAAGATTTCAGGGAGATTACATTCCAAGTGCAGACATGAATTTTGAAGCCATAGACTTTGCCTTGGGAAGACTCATTAAACTAGCTCCACAGCAACTAAACAATGCTGCTAACTTAGCTAGGATATCCAGCCATTCTACCTTACTCCAAACCTTAAACTGGAAAGGCCCTAATCTTCATTTACTTTTGACAGCATTACAGTCCATTTCAAACTTTAGAGTAAGTTGCTCTTTTTGAGCTTCGTTTCTCTTTTCATTATATAAAAAAAAAAGAGCAATGACATGATGCGCAGGTTAAATAAGCATGAATTTGTCAAAGAAAGAATTTTAACCGAAATCGCTGTCCAAGAGGAATTTTCCAGTCTTTAAAATCCAATACCATGTTTGCTTCTGAAGCCTACAGAATAATATCAGCAACTTCTTAAGATTATACCATCCTTGGGAATTGCAAACATAAATATTATGAAGGTTTATAGTAGATAAAAAAAACTTACCGTATTCTTCAAATACTCTGGTTTTGTAGAAAGGGATTGAATCAAAGCACTGCGGTCCTAATAACCATGCCACGCTTAAGATGCCACCACTGTATCACGAATCTATAACTGTACATACATTTGAATAAAAAACATAGATGACAAGGCATACCTTGACCCAAAGAGGTGAGCAATCAAAAATTTTAAGAAACCATTTGTGTGTATTCATGTTAAATGAGTCTGCTTCCTCCACACCATCCAAATATTGGCGGTATTCTGGACATATGCAAGCGCTTCTAGCATATGCAGCATCGATGTGGAACCACAACTCATTATCCTATCGAGAATATATGAAATAGCACATACTTAAAAATATTAGCTAAATCCCAAAAGTTGATAGAAGATTTAGAATCAAGAAGGTGTATCCACTTGAAGTCCTGATTATATATCTTTTGAGCATATCACTGCTAGGTTTTCTGAGAACAATACATTATGTTAAAAATGTTACCTTGGCTATTTTCCCCAAAGAAGACAAGGGATCCACTGCTGTTGAGGAAGTTGTACGAACCTGACAATTGACACATTCCAATTTTCCATCAATGAGTACGAAACAAAACACCACTAAACCGTACGCAGTACTATAACATTCTTAACCATAGGACAATCTTGCCAAGACTCTTAAGGTTTTATTCCTCTTACTGTGCTGGATAGGAAAAACGGTCTTAGACCAGCTGCAATGTCTTTGGAGATTTCTTCACGAAGTACGTCGGGGGATAGTGCATAATTAGTAGAAGAATTAGTTTTCACCATTCTACAATTCTCTGGATGAACCCCAACAATCTATGTCATCATGAAAGAAACATCTCAGATACCTCCCTCTTTTTTAGGAGTTTGCAACCTAAAAAATTGCGAAGAAGAAATTAATACAGTAGTTTAGTCTAAATAAAGGACTGTCTTCCATTGATTCCATTCCAAACCGTATATTATCCTTTTTCTATCAAAATCCGATTTATACAAATGCTAAGGTAGCATAAAAGAAAGCTAACTTCATGTAACTAGCTGTAGCCTTCATATGTTACTAAAACTAGATTCACAAAGAAAAAGTTATAAAAGGTACATACAAATATAAAAGTACACTCAAAAATACTCTCAATATACCTGGCACGCCTTTTGCATGGATGCATGTGCTTGATCGGATGCATATGCAACAAGTTGAGGAAGAGAGGTTTTTCCAACCTTCTTCAACACCTTGTCACGTGCAGCAGGTAATGCTACTAGAATTGCTTCACTTGCTGTACCCTGAATCACCCCACCACCTTGCCCTGCGACATGATTATAAGGACAACCAAATGTGGTTTATTGTTGCTAATGAGAGAAAACATATAATACTAATGATATATTGAAACTGAAACTTGTATTTGTTGAATTCATTAGAAACTCTAAAGTAGTGACTTATGATTCTAAAAGAACCATATAATGATATTTTTACTTGCATATGGCCTTAGGACACCAAATGTAACAGTAAAGTGAGTTCGCTAATCATGATACCCCTCACCAAGGAAAGAAAACACTAATCCTATCTCATAATAGCACTTATGTCATGAACTTAAACGTAATATCCTTTGGGATATGCGGCATATGAGTTTTATCATAATGAAATCTCTATTTGGAGTTCTTACCTGAAGAAAGTAAATATTCAGGTAATTGCAACATTTTCGCAAGCCAATCTAGTACAATGACTTCGAGTTCTGTTGAAGTAGGAGAAGTAACCCAGTTGAACTTGAAAATGAGATGGTCTAACAACCTCACCTAATATTTCGATTAGCAATCTGTATGGACAACTCCGAGTTGTTTTCTAGAGAATCAACTTGACAGTTAGACTCAATCAATAGAAAATACTCAAGGTGTTATTATCTCAATCTCTCGATTTGATTTACTCAAGGAAATATGATTCGCGAGTCTAATCAAAGAGAGATAACTTGGATGGTACCAAAGACCAATATCCAAGTGTCAATCGATTTAAATCAACAACCAACAAGGTCGGATATTCTAATCGATTGAACAACGCACAACCTGTATTATTTCAATTATATATAACAAAATATAATGCGGAATAGAAATAACACAGACACCAGAATTTTGTTAACGAGGAAACCGCAAATGCAGAAAAACCCCAGGACCTAGTCCAGATTAAACATACACAGTATTAAGACACTACAGACACTAGCCTACTCCAAATTAATTTCGGCCTGGACTGTAGTTGAACCCCAACCAATCTCACACTGATCCAAGGTACAATTATGCTCCTACGCCTCTGATCCCTGCAGGATACTGTGCACTTGATTCGCTTAGCTGATATCACCCACAAACAAGAGTTGCTACGACCCAAAGTCGAAGACTTTAGCAAACAAATCTGTCTCACACAGAAAAGTCTACAGGTAATAGATAAATTCATCTCCCACGAATAAACCTATGAGTTTTGTTCCGTATTTTGATAAATCAAGGTGAACAGGAACCAATCGATAAAACCAGACTTATATTCCCGAAGAACAACTCAGTTTCATCAATCACCTCACAATAAACTTAATCGACGCAGCGAAGAAGATTATTGAGGAATCACAAACAATGAGACGAAGATGTTTGTGACTACTTTTATCTTGCCTATCAGAGATAGAAATCTCAAGACAATTATTACAATTGTACTCTGATGAGTGCCAAATATTGCATATTCATACACCTTTTCATTGGCACTTAACTCATCTTTCGCGCTTCAAAGTCATATATTATCCCAAATTTGGCATTTTTACCATTTTCAAGAATAAATATTTGTATTAATTAATTTTGTGTTTTTAAGTACTAAATAAAGCTTGGAAGAATTGAGAAGACAAAAGAGAAGAAAGTTGGAAGCGTTGCAACCCGCTCGCGCATCAGTGGCAACTTGTTTACAAATTCATGGGATTAAACAACCCATGATCCAAAACCCAAGACCCAAATCCATTTCCACCTCACCCCCATTGGATTCTTTCCAAAACATCCACCTCACCCCCATTGGATTCTTTCCAAAACATCCACCTCACCCCCATTGGATTCTTTCCAAAACATCCACCTCACCCCCATTCTCTCACTCAATCACTCCCAATTTGTTTCCCACAACCAAATTTATTCCATCAATTAAGAAAACATGTTTTGTTGAGTGGATGAGTGCCAAAATTCGGATCCAAGTGCTTGAGGGAATTTTGTGTATAAATAGAGAGGGTTGTTGTGTTGAAAAACCATCCAAGAATAGCTTGTTCATGTTAGTTTATCAAATTTAAGTTTTGTTGTAATGTTCTTCATGTTCTAGTTTCATTTACTAGGGTTTAGATGAAACCCTAATCTCATTGGTATGTATTCATATCTTGTATCTTGTTATTGAAAGTTTAGAATTGTTTAAAGATATAATTTAATCCAAGTTTTTCAACATCTTGCTCTCACAATGTATGCCATGTATCCATTGTAGTTAGAATATCTCTATGTTGATTATGCTACAACTCATGCTTAACCAAATATTGATCTTTAGATTAGTTGTGCTTAATTAGACAATTAATGCTTTGGAGAAATACTTTAGTTGTGATTAAATTATCCATTGGAGAAACACCTTAGTTATACGGTAGACTTGAATCTACTATAAGGACAAGAATAATATTACAAGTTGAATGCATATCATAGGTTATTGGTGGATTTGAATACCCTAGTATCCATATTATCATTGTTTACATATCTTGTTATTTTCATCTTTTACTTTTATTATTTCAGTCACTTAAAAATCATATCGTCGTATCGACAAAATCAAACCCCTTTTGGTTACTCTCTGAATCAGGATTTAGAATCAACTTCTACACTCTCCAAGTCTCTGTGGTTCGACCTGTGCTTGCCCTGTGTTGCTTGTCGACACTGTGCACTTGCAGTATACACAATAGTAGGTATCTTTCCGAGCCTACCATACTCGTACGATAGAAATAGCAAGATCAGATCACACAACTACAAGAAAAGTAGTATCGGTCTGGCTTCACAATCCCAATGAAGTCTTTAAGTCGTTAACCTGGTTTTAGAAGAAGAAAACCAAAGGATAAAGGAGAATCGACTCTAGATTTAGCAAACTAGTATCACACAGAATGTGTGAGGATTAGGTTTCCCAGTTGCTAGTTTTCTCCCTTATATATTCTTTCAAATCAGGATTTGCAATCAATGTTATCTTAGTAACAAAGCATTCAATATTCACCGTTAGATGAAAACTTAGCTTGTCATACACACATGTACTTGACGTTTTGAGTTCGTGTAACCATACCCAAACGTGTACAATGGTTGGTTCAATATTATTCAACAAAATGGTTAGCCAAATGATAACTTTCATATCAACCATATTCTACTTCACCATAACTAGTCCAAATGACTCAAATAAACTAGTTAGAGAGTTTTTCAATTGCTATGAGATCTCAAGTATTATAAGAGATACAATTGAATCAAAAACGATATGATTCACTTGAATCATTTCATGAACTATAAAGCCACGGTTTGCAAAAGCATTCCTTAGTAATTTAAGATAAGTTCACGAACAACGTTTTCAGACATAACCTCTTGAGTTCGCGGACTGAGTTCACGAACACAAGCTAACCGGTTGAAGTTGATAAACTCTAGCATAATTTCTCGGGATGAGAATTTCTGTCAGTTCGCGGACTGGGTTCGCGGACTGCACCTGAGCTTCAACTTCAAAAGATATTCTCGGGTTCGAGAACTTACGCCAGTTCACGGACTGGGTTCGCGGACTGAGTTGCTTCTCACGTTCCGGTTCCACTTGATCAACAAAGTTCGCAAACTTCGGTTTAAGTGTTAAGGACTTATACATATATGTGTTGCCACAACAATGTTTATATCCCACTGTAGGAGCAGAATATCGCAGCAACCTTCACTTGCGAATAATGAACGATGCAACAAAGAACGACGGACAAAACATGAGAAAGGCGGGAAGACTTTGCGAATATAGAATTTGAATAATAGTTCGCGATACTTCGCAAGCTATATAGTTGTGTAGATTTCACTATAAATAGTAGTTCAAATGTTAAATTAGGAGAGGTATTATTTTTGGAGAGGTCTTTTTAGAGAAGAGGATAATTTTAGGAGGAGAGAGAAAATTTTAGGAGGGATTTATTTTCTTTATCATCTTCTTCCCCAAAAACCTAGAGCTCCAAATATTCTTTAATGGAGTTTCAATTGTAAAATTATGTAATTACATACAATCACTAGTGAAGAACCATGGATGTATATCACAATGATCGAACCATGTAAAAATCTTTGTGTCTCTTTTATAATTTTAGTATTTTAATCTTCATTTTCATATCAAATAATTGAGATAATCATATCAAATTAATGGATTCTACTGAGGGTGTAGTTGTGAGATAATCCGCAACTACATAATTGGAGCTAGAAACAGGGAGAGAGTAATGGATTTATCCTTCCTGTAACTTGTTGGTTCAAGAAAGTTCAAAGAAATTAGTTACTGTTGGTGATAAATTCAATTGTATCTTCAACAAAAGGAAAACAAGGAGGTTTATATGGAATATACATCTTCAGGAGAGGAGTAGCAGTAATTTACAAGATGATGACGCATGAACAGAATCAGGGAAGAAATTAATTACAACAAAATCAACACAAATGTTCAATTTTTCAGATCGGGAAATTTTAAGTAAAACTTGGGAAGGCAACAACAGACATTCACAGTGAGCAAAGGAATTTTGCGATATTCTCATGTTTTGAGAAAATTGACGTTTCCAGTGAAGAAATGTTATTCCAACAAAATGAAGCAATTTGCGAAGTAACACAGGGGTTAACAAATGAAGTAAAAGGAGGCGGTATACAGGATCACTTCGTCAACGAAATTGACTTCGTAAATATTATTTTTTTTACGAAGCTACTTCCTGAAGCATATACTAGTTTTGCGAATATGGTCCCAAATGGTGGTATTTCGTGATGAGGCTATATACTTCGTAAACGATGGTCCCACAACTACTTTTCAATGTCAAAATAAGACCACTACGGTGATGAAGTTATGCGAAGTATATTCATCAACAAAATGAAACCAATCAGATTCTTCATCAACAAATCAGGACAAATCTCTACCCTATTTCTCTTATACTCTGTTTATATATTTAGATCTGAGAATTTCAAAAGTAAATTTCTTGAAAAGAACTATTTAAAACACGGTTCCCATTTCCAACAGAAATTATATTTTTCATACAAAAACATTGGTCAACATCAACTTCAAAATCAAATTTGTTACCAATAATGAATTTCGAAGATATGAAGAATCACAATTTCAAAACGATTTAGAGATTTTTTGAATGATGATTTTCATTCTTAGTTAGCTTAATGCTTTTCTGATTACCCATCAAACCATTGGTTGGATACTTGTAGGAAGGCAAATATGAACATCAGTAACAACACAAATGGAATTGAAAAAATTATGGTTTGAAGCGCAAAGAAGTGGTCGAAATGAATCAACAAGACAATGGTGCTTTAAAGAACCTGCGAGCATAACCGGTGTAGATAAGACAAGTATGCGAACAAATGAAGGACATAAGTTAAAAAATAGGCGAAGAGTCAAAATTTCAATACAAATATATTATGTATGCATTTAGGCAGTTAAAACACTCCCGTACATTTTCAAGTTGGAAGTTTAAAAGCGAAGAGATACAAGGAATAGTCAAAGCTGGAGAAGGTGGATGTAGGTGCAGAATCTAGTTGCAGCAAAAAGACATGTAGAGCAACAAAAGAAGGAAAGACGTGATGATTTCATTCACTTCGCAAACAACAGATCAGTTCGCATCCTACAACCCAATCCACAATAATTCAATTCCAAGCCATCAATAGCATTGCCAACAGTGAAGAAATGCTTTTGAGGATCAGTAACACCCAAGAAATATCAGTGAAAAGATTATTTGCATAAATGTAGACCTCAGAACCAGTTGCGATTCAATCCAACAAACATAAGCCATTGCCTCCAGCTACACCTAGCATACATTCAGAAAATGAAACATTAAATATTAAGCTCTTCAAATTAATTCGAACTGCAACTCCAACCGTTCCCTTGTCCCTAACAGAAACCTATACGAATGAGCTATTGGTGAAGTGAGCTGCTGGTGAAGTGAGCTGTTGGTGAAGTGAGTTTTGCGAAATTTCTTATACGAATGTTCGCAAAAAAATGACGGAAAGATGGAAAAGTAGTTGCTGTTCGGAGATTATCTTGAGCTCAAATACCATTAATCCATAAATTTCCAACCACCGTTAAGCTTCCATTACCGATCACCATGAACTGCCAAGCTCGATCATTGTCACTATTCATTGTCACGGACAGTCACAGCAGCAGCGTGAATGAATATTGCTACCTAGTTCGATATCTAAGATAGTTGATAATCGAATAATGAAGTTGCTGCTGAAATGAACTCAACTGGGAGCTTGATAAGGACGACATAAAAGTATGTTATACAATAATCGCTGGCAATAACGGGAAGGAGCTGAGGGCTTACGATGTGATACTCGGAGAAGTTGCTGATGGAGTTTGACATGCATGCTGATGCTGTGACGCTATGAGCTTAAGTGACATTATCAGGAGATCGAAAAGCTTCTACAAAATAGCAGACAGAGTTAAAGGCAGATGGAAATTAGCATTTGTATTATTCACATATACAATAAAACTTTCTCACCAAAGCAGCGACAATATCGCAACAGTTTCAGCCACAAAAATATGAAGAAGGACAAAGTTGAATCAATTAATGCTAGTTGTCAGTAGATCCAATGAGCAAGAGAACTAACTACCAAAATATGAAGCTAGCACGTGAAGATTGAATATTCTATTACGTTGTCATTTAAAGCTGCAACGGGAAAAATGTGTTTTGAAAGTGGCAGTAATAGTTTTGGGGGACCTAACGACACCATGAAGAAATGAAATACCAGCAAGAAGAACACCTTATCAAAAAGAATAAAGAATAAATCAAATATTTTACGAACGTTCGCACATAACTTACGAATGATTGCAAATATCTTACGAATGTTCGCAGCATGAACACTTCGCAGAAATTCGTTTACTTCATACAAAGGTTTACTTCGCAAGATCTTTGGTTATTTCGCAAGAAGAAAATGGGAGATTATTTCACAGACATATTTCGCAAGAAATGGCTAGAATAGTTGGTATAACGCAACATTATACAAGAGGCAGATCAAGAGACAACAACAAGCCGAAAAAGGTAAGTACCATTTCCTTGAATATTTTATTCATAGAAGACAAAAAAAAAATGATTTTATTTACCAAAAGTAATATACTCGTAAGATTTTTAACATTTCTAAGATTTCAAAACATTTTTAAGATTTTTTAGATTGGCGAAAAACGATACAATCGCAAGATTCAAAAATGAATTCATCGCAACAATTTAAATATCTCAAAAAGTTTCAAAGACTTCAAAATTACAAAAAACAGAGAAAATTAAATTTATATACTTCTATAGAACAGTTTTGATTTAAAGACGCGATATGAATACTTCTCATACTTCTTATACCAAAGATCTTGTGAAAACATTCAACATTTTATGTACATGAAAAATTTATGATGAGTTTTTACGAATAAAAAGAATTTGGATTCTACTTATAAAAGGCGAAAAAATACCGCCAAAAATCAATTGCGATCAGCTTTCATTAAAGAAAGATGCAAAAATTTATTTGCGAACAAAAGACCACAAACTGTGATCAGCTTTCAAAAAAGAAAGAAAGCCGCAGAAATTTTACACAGGCAAACCTTTGTGGCGTGCACCCTAGTTCGCGAAGCAACATTTCGTAAGAGGCAAAGTCCTAAAGTGCGTCATTTAAGGGGGTACCTATAAGCATGGCTCAGGGACACCGGAACACCACCAAGGAACCTGAGTACATGGAACTTTACGAGGTACAACCCAATAACGGGGTACCTATCCGGGTTAGACACCTTGGATTCTCACCTAATCTTGCGACATTACGCGATATTATGCGATGTAACATGATTTAGGTTGGGCGACTAAGGCATACTATCTTTCCCAAGAAGTGCAGAAAACGATCAAGGCGCCGAGGTACACGGTTGAGTCAAGAGTGCCGGGTGTGCTTGAAGCACATCTGCCATTTTTGACAAGTCTTGGCAAATGATGCACTTGGACCAAAGATACCCCATAGGGTGCAACCTCGTAACTATAAGACCTATAGGCAAAAAGGATAAGAGGTTGCGAACAAAAACTGGTTGTTGGCCGAACCGGATGGGAAGAGCTAACCTTGTATGGTCGATGTACGCTTCCTTGAAGGGGCAACCAAGGGGAGGATAAAGGGAAGCACCCTCCATTAGGTAGCTGATACGTTCTATAAGACGCAAATGTCACGAGGCTTTTTGTTCGCAAGAACATAAAGGCTTGTCATATTTGTGCAACAACTGAACTTCTGCGAGCCTTCTATATATATAAAAAAAAAAAAAAAACTCGCAGAACATAATAAAGAAGTTAAGATGAGATCAATGGGTCACTACATGAAAGTGTAGAGACGTCCTGTGGTTTCATCTCAAGACGGCAATGTCATGGGGCTTTACGTTCGCAAGAATATTTAGGCCTATCATATTGTCGCAACACTTCCTGAAGAGGCTTAAATACTACACAAAAGGGGTGGAAAAATAAGACCTTTACTTAGGAAGGCATGATAAGACCACAGCAATTAATAAAATTAATTCTATCAATATCATTGAAGAATTTTTACAAGAATATATATCATGAAGCCCTAACAAAGAAGGCAATTTCATCAATATCATTGAAGAATTTTTAGAAGACTATATATCACGAAGTCATAACTAAAGAGGCGATTTCATTCGCAATCAAAGACGGATACATGTAAGAAAATACGCAAATAAACTTGCGAAGATGATTATATGAAAGCAAACAAGCTTGCGAACATATACTGAAATGAAGTTGAGATTATGCATCTTTAATATTTTTATCATACGAGACTAATAGTGCAGGAATGGAAGCAACTTAAAGTTACATCAATTTTACCGCTGAAAAATGAGCTAAGTAACAGAAACTTGAAATATACATTGCAAATAGATAACCATTCGCATCATACAAGCATCATACTCGCATCATCCAAGCATCATATTCGCATTGCATAAGCATTTCGTGGCATAAGCATTGCATACACATTTTATAACATAATCATTACATAAATATTATATTCGAACAAATATTTTACTAAATTTTACAGGATAATACCGCGAAACTTCGCAGAAATATTCATAATTCACAACACAATATTCACAACACTATATTCGCAACACTATTCACAACACTATTCGCAACACTATTCGCATCATTATTCAGAAGTTCAGAAATTCGCAGAAAAACTCAAAAATATTTAGAAGATAATAGGGTTACCACTAGAGGCAGAGGAAAGATGAGAATAGAAACACAATTTAATCATTCAACATTTTCTCAAGAATTCTCCTTCATAGATAAAGAACAAAGGAAACTATGGATACCCAAGAAAATATTTTATGTTCTTTATCTTCTCAGCAAGAATCCTCACCAAAAATGGAATAATAATTTCACATGAACAGAGGCAATATTTATCACTCTCATTCAAGGACGAATACTTCTTATATATTTCGAGGATTGAGTACTTCTTATACTTCTTCAAGGATATTTTATACTTCTTATACTTCATACTTCTTTAAGGATACTTCTCACACTTCATACTTCGCAAGATGATACTTCTAATTACTTCTTAAAGCTTCAGAACTTCGCAAAAGAATAGAGGCAAGTATATACTTTTTGAGTTTGATATTCTTTCGCTCGTTCCTTCATCAATAAAGATCAAAGACTATTACAACGGATTTTTTCTTAAAGATTGCTCTTCAAGCAATATTCAAGAAAAAAGAGGCAAGATGTAGGAGCAGAATATCGCAGCAACCTTCACTTGCGAATAATGAACGACGCAACAAAGAACGACGGACAAAACATGAGAAAGGCGGGAAGACTTTGCCAATATAGAATTTGAATAATAGTTCGCGATACTTCGCAAGCTATATAGTTGTGTAGATTTCACTATAAATAGTAGTTCAAATGTTAAATTAGGAGAGGTATTATTTTTGGAGAGGTCTTTTTAGAGAAGAGGATAATTTTAGGAGGAGAGAGAAAATTTTAGGAGGGATTTATTTTCTTTATCATCTTCTTCCCCAAAAACCTAGAGCTCCAAATATTCTTTAATGGAGTTTCAATTGTAAAATTATGTAATTACATACAATCACTAGTGAAGAACCATGGATGTAGATCACAATGATCGAACCATGTAAAAATATTTGTGTCTCTTTTACAATTTTAGTATTTTAATCTTCATTTTCATATCAAATAATTGAGATAATCATACCAAATTAATGGATTCTACTGAGGGTGTAGTTGTGAGATAATCCGCAACTACACCCACAATGGTTATATAGTCTAAACTCTCATTTCAATCATTGAAACATTCTCAGACGACGTCATATAGTTATTATTTACGAACTAGTTTTCGTCAGAGCAATTTCCAAAGTGATTGAAACATAACATGACTTTCGTCACTAGGAAAATATGAACTTGGCTAAAGCGAAAGCTTTACCAACACCCATTTCCAGAAATAGATAAGCGAGATATAGTCAGCTCGAAATGTCACATGTGCATATTCTTAGTCTATATAGTAAACCAACTTTTATCTCAAGATAGGAGATAAAGTAGATAGAATTTTGAGTGATAGATAAGTTCAAGTCTCCACATACCTTTTAGTCGATGAAGATCCACTGGTTCCTTGAGTAGTCATTCGTCTTGTATGATGATCGCCATGGAGTTCTTGAGCTCAACTACACTTTCTATCTTAGTCTGATACCTTAGCTATAGTAGACTAGAAATCAAGACTATATAGTTTTGATCACTAAGATTGACAAACATGCTTGAGATACCAACGCATGCGAGTTTGACCCAGCAGTTCTCTAATAATATCCCCCTTTGTCAATTTTAGTGGAAAAACTATTAATACATATGAAATAAAAAAATTATATAAATAAACTTTGTAGCTCCTATTCCACATGTCTAATCTTCAACAATACTTGAAATCTTCGTCACTTCCAAGTAGTCCAATGATCCCAAAGGTTGTAAGTTTAGTATCATCGTTGTTGAAAATTCGTATCTATAACAATGAGAAAAGCATTGGTTCTCAATCATTGTTATACAGTGTCATAGTATTATTACACAGCGTCAAAGTCCAATTGCATCACAACTTCAACAAAAATACTATGGTGATACTTGACTCCCCCTTAGTCAATACTCCATCTCACATTCAAACCACTCCCCCTTACATAATGATCCGAAAACCATATGTATTTGTAGTGTGAACTACATTTAATTTTCCCCCTTTTTTGTCAATAAAATTGGCAAAGGTACAAGAACGAGATCCTAATAAAATTTACGTAAGTGACATTTCATGGCTTAGGCCTGCCATATTGTCGCAGACATTTGACAACATATGGATAAGGAAAGATCAATGGGTCTCTACATGCGAATGTAAGGATGTCCTGCGATTTTGTCGCAGAAATAAACGTGGAAAAATAAGACCTTTAATTTGGAAGGAAAACTAAGACCACAAGAGATTAACACATGACTGCGAGATTATGGTCGCGATGTTTGCAGAATTTTATTAAGAATCTAATATGCTCAATCTTTTATATTGCAGACGAATAACAGAGGCAAGTATGGGAATGAACAGAATGATAAATTTGTTATTCATCTTTATATAATAGATTTACGCACAGATAACTAAAAACTTATAAGTATATTGCTTAACCATGTTGCACAAAAGAAATTGTCTTTTGATATATACATGAAGAGATACGAAGAAGTTGATACATTAGGGAACATTAGAATCAGGATAAATTTGCAGCAAGTATATTACAAAGAAAAAAGGATAAATGTACAGATATTACAGGGAAAAGAAATCTAGTTAGATCCATCGTTGTCTTTTACGGATTTCTTTTCTTCATTCCCACCACCACCTTCATCATGACCTTCATCTTCTTCAGAGTCTTCGGCTTCACTGTCAGAAATGACAAGATCAGGGACATTTTGTGGAATTTCATGAAAAATGTCAAGATACTCAGAATGAGGAATTTGATGATCATCGCAGACCAATTTAATAGAGTCATTACGAATACCAACAAGAGTGTTACTAAAATTACCTCTCATAATTTCTAATTGTTCCTTCAGTTTTGAGTACTTTTCGTTGCGAGAAGTCAGAGTTTTTGCGAGTACTCCCTTATCATCTTTAAGTTCTTTAACTCTGACAGAATCTCTTTTCAACTCTTGCGAATACAGAATAGCAAATCATAAATTTAGTAGCCAATTATAAAAGACAAAAGACCAATGAGAATGAATAATTAGCAACCTTCTCTTTCAGAAATCATGTCTCTAATCAGGGCTGCTTGTTCAGTATAAAGACTAACATCTACACCTAGATTATTTCTGGTATTATCAAGAACTTTCGCAGCCCAAGCAAATTCTTCATCATTGCTAATAAGAAGATAAGAGCGAACTTGGTTCTCTCTTGCAAGAAGATCTATATTTTCACCGATAAGTCTATCCCTCTCAATTTTAAGATCAGCGAGATTTTTATGGAAATCTGCTATGGCTTGAGCACCATTTTTAGCAATAAGATCTTTCTCATCAATAAGATCACTATTCTTACTTCTCAATCTATTAGTTTCTTCTTTCGAATCAAGATAAAGATGCTTAAACTTATTGGTTAAGCCCAAGTTGAATCTGTGCTCAATTTTTAAGAGATGAAGTTTGGATTTAAGTTCATCTATGGAAAGAGATCTAATTTGATCATCTGAGAAACTACTTAAAGAGCTATTAAGATGAGCAATAAGGGTATCCTCATCTACAGGTTCAGGAAAAGATCGAAAGAATGTAGCCTCATCAGTAAGGTCATAAATATCTGCAAAAATGGTTACTTGAATAAGCCAATATAAGGCAAAAGAATTAAAAGAAAAGAAGGAAAAGTTTATACCATAGAGTTGCTGATTAGCCTTTTCAAGATCAGAAATCTTTTGTTTATCAATCGAAGAATCCATTTCTAATTGCTTGTTCTTCTTGCGAAGCTCAGCAACCTCAGCTTATAATTCTCCTTTACTCTTGCGAAGATCAACAACTTCAGATTCCAACTGTTCCTTTTGCTTGCGAAGATCTGCAGATTTAAACTTTAAATATTCATTTTTGTTGCGAAGGTCAGCACGTATTTTCTCCAAATCTTAGGCAGCAATAAAAGAAGCTCTTCCAGCCTGCGAAGAAATGTAAAAATTGCTAAGACAGATATAGTTCGAAATCCAAGGTATAAGCAATAGAGGCAACAATAAGGAAGAGGCAAAGAAGTGAAAACATACCAGAATGCCGAGTGAATTCAAAAGACTGGGAGTCATCAATCTCAAGATCCCCTGGAAAGAATCATTTTCAACTAATAGGGAAGTATCGCAAACCTTTGCGAGAGCTTGAGATACTTCATTAACAGCCTCATTTCCATAATCATTGGGAATACCATGCAAAGTATCGCCGAATATCTTGGACAACTGAGTCATAGAAGACTCAGAATAAGAAATTTCTCTCGCAGAAGACGTATCAGTGAAATTTTCATCATCAGTATTTGCACTTGAACTCTCATTAGAATGAGAGATAGAAGGTGAGGGAGTTTGATCTCTTTTTTTCTTTGAAGGAGGAGCAGTATACTTTTCCTTGTAAGAAGCAGTAGATTTTCCATTAAGAGAAACAACATATTTTTCCTTGCGAGGAGCACCTTTGCCTTTTCCCTTAGTCCTCGTAGATCTAACGGGTTCTATTTCTTCAATGACCTTCAAAACACAGATGAAGATAAGAAATAGAGGCAACAATATATTATAAAGGGTAATAAAAGAGTATTTCTTACTTCATCTGTGAAAAATTTAAGAGCTAAAAAGGTACTGGGCTTCCTAAACCTTTTGTAGTTCATCATCAACTTCTCAATCTGACAAAAGTAGAACAATCAGCGAGAATACATATCAAAATTTGAGAAAAACAGTAATGATGATAAAATTATGGGAATTTACCTCGGAATGCCTCTCAGGCCATCTAAACACCCATGGCTGATACTCTGCGAGATTTGCAGGCAAAGCATGAGTACTAAAAATATATGGGCCCTATAAGATTAAGGGGAAATTACACCATTTGTCATCCTTAGAGTAGCGAGGGGATGAATTATTACCTGGATGTCAGTCAATATCTAACATAAGAGCCTTATCTTCAGCAATGTCATCTTTCTTCTGTAAACAGACACCCCAGCAAGTTTTATCTTTCTTCATAGGGATTACTTCATAATTTATGAAGAAATTTTCCACAGTGTACTTATCAGGAATAATCGGAACGTCCTTGAATTTAGGATTCTTTGATTCTGGAGGATATAAATATTTTTTACCAGCACCACGAGTTGCGAATTCCAGCAATAGACGAATGGAATCCCCACTCAAGTGATAGATAGCCCGCGAGAATTTCGCATGAGAAAGTATTTTGTAGAACAAAGGAAGTTCAGGATCGTAGATAGGAATAGGAAGACCAGCTTCAAGCTGACCTAGCGAGACAATGATTTTCTCGCAAGAACAAGGATAATCATAAAATAAGTTGATAGAAAGTTCAGCTCTAGAAGTTTGATTAAAAATAGTAGAAAGGACGAAACCCTTATTTTGAAGTTTCTCCTTCATCTTTTCAAAGGCGAGTTCATTTATATGACTAGAAGGAGCCATATCTTTGAGAGAGTATGGGAATGATATAGAATTTAGAAGATCAAAAGAAGGATTGTAACAGTAGCAGATGCGGAATTTACGGAAGAAGAAGAACAGTAAATTTGCAGAGAGAAAGAGAGAGAAAGTAAAAAAGAAGAAAAGAGAAAATTAAAGGAGATATATATAGGGAGTGAAATTTATCGAAGAAACAAATGCATTTAATGCGAAGAAAAGACGTGTACGGTCAAAAATAAATGGTTAGAAAAGACGTGTTAAGAAATGAGTGAAAGAGAAGACGCGTGCAATAAATTTGGTGAAGCTCTAGCGAAATTTCAGAAACTTGTCAGAATAGAAAAGGTGAACAGTTAAGGCAATTTCTCATGACATTCCCTTCTTCGCAGAGAATACACGAGAAGAGGCAAGATGTAGGACCAGAATATCGCAGCAATAATATTTCTGTGAAATTAAATAGCAATTTCTGCGAGTTTGTATGTGAGTTCTCCAATAACACGCTGAGAATGTTGCATAATGATCTAAAGAATGACACAATAGATGACGATGGTAGAAACACAATAAGAGCACGATGTCTTTGCGAGGATTAGAATACCTGCGAGAACTAATATTGTAACTGTTGCGAAAGTATCGCGGGTCAGATCCGAAATTAAAGGACAGCTTAGCTGTCACCCAGTATGTAGCTACCCTATATAAAGAGAGCCAATGTACTCGAGAAATGGATTATCAATTTTTGAGTGTTGAGAAAATCTTGAGGAGGGAGAAAATTTAAAAGAGCTGTTGTATTCTTGGTTTTCACATTTCTTGTAAACATTTCTGAGAATCAAATAATAAAATGTTGTTTTAATTTCCAAATATGTGTTAATTACTGTAAATTCTTATCTAGGGTGTAGTGTAGGTTTTCCTGCAACTACAACAAGTTTGTAACCTATATGAATAGGTGTACAAGTCTTAGGTAAATACACACAACAAAATTTAGAGAAGAGTTCTCATAACTAGAGAATTTTAGGGTTTAAAACATTTTGTTCATAGAGAATTGTTTGGGGTTTGTGAACAACATTCTGCTGGTCATAGTTTGGGGTTTAATTCTTTGTAATTCGTTATAATAATAAGAGTTAATCATAGTCATTTGTATATGTAGGCATTATGTCGAACCACGTTAAATTTTGTGTCTTTGTTTCTGTTTCTGTTTCGTGCATCTGTTTTTTGTTTTCTTTAGTTTTACGTGATCCAAAGAACTAGTGTCTTGTGAAGAGGTTAATTAAAATGTCTTCATCCTAATAAATGGTGTGGTAAGGGTGGAGAGGATCACAGTTGGAAGTGAAGATGTCTAGTTCTACATCAAGTGTATTTTTAAAGGTGCATGGATTTGATATTATCAAGTTCAATGGGAATAATAATTTCACATAATGGAAAACTGATGTAAAAGATATTCTTGTTAGTATGAACTAAATCAAAGCAATCAAGGAAAAGCCCACTACTTTGCCAAAGGATTGGACTGATGAGAAGTGGGCTGACCTTGATTTGGAGGCGTGTTCAATTATTCGTTTATGTTTGTCAAGGGAGATCATTCATAACTTCTCGAGTGAAATCTCTGTTTAGTTACAAGAATTCCCACAACATAACCCATATAATATTTCATAGATCTAAATCTATTTTATAATCGAAATAAAGATTAAAGTGATAAAATTGTAAAATAAGACACAAGATTTATGTGGTTCGATCCATGTGATCTACATCCACGGTGTTAGGGTTCTTTACTATGATTATTGAAATTACATTTAGGTCACACGGAGACTCCATTAATGAGTATTTGGAGCTCTGGATTTAGTTTTAGGGGAAGAAGATGATAAAGAAAATAAAGTCTCTCTCTCTCTCTGTTACAAAAATATCTATCCCTACTCTTTCTCTCTCCCTCTCTCCTCTTTATATAGTTACATAGTGGACGACAATTCACACATAGTAGAGTACAGCTCATATTCCCCCTATTTTATGATCCCTTTATACGTTCTCTCATGCTCTGCTACCTTCTCTTAGGCTCCGCTACCTTCTCGTAAGATTTGCTACATTATCGCGAGCTTTTACTGTTGTGCGATATTTGGATCCTACATCTTGCCTATTTTTCCTTGAATATTGCTTGAAGAGCGATCTTTAAGGAAAAATCCACCTTGTTGTAGTTGTTGGTGCAAGATGCGTGATGTTGGTGTAGTCTTTGATCTTTGTTGATGAAGGAACGAGCGAAATAATACTAATCTTCAAAAGTACGTACTTGCCTCTATTCTTTTGTGAAGTTCTGAAGCTTTGGTAAGTAATTAGAAATATCATTTATTAAAGTATGTGAAGTATGAAGTATTCTTGAAGAAGTATAAGAAGTATTAATCCTTGAAATATAAGAAGTATTTGTCCTTGAATGAGAATAAAAAGTATTGCCTCTATTCAAGCGAAATTATTACTCCATTGTTGGTGAGGATTCTTGTTATTCTGTAGTAGCAGGATTTCCCACACTACACCCCTATTAAGATCTTATCAGAATCTAAGTGAAACTAGTTGAAGATTAAAAAATTAAACGACACTTTTATTATTTAGATCTCAGAAATGTTTACAGAAAATATTCAAACTCAGAATTACAACTTTCTTTTCTGGAGTTTCTCTCTCCTCAAGATTGTTTCAGCTCTAAAAAATACATCATCATCATCTGGACTTACTTGAACCCTTTATATAGGAAATTACATAGTGGGTGACAGCTAAGTTTTCCCCTTCTTTCGGATATATTCTGCAATCTCATCGTGGTATTTGCAATATTAATCTTCGCCAACTTTTGTAATCCTCGTGAAACAACACTCTCATAACATGTCTCTTCAATCGTCAGCTATTATGATGCTTCCCCGTGACGCTCGCCAAATGTTGCTGAAGAATCCTCATGACACTCTCGTGAATAACGTCATTTATACTTAAAGGAATATTTGACCTTCTCGTGAAAGCGTTGTTCTTATCATGAGAATATCGTTGTGGCGATATTCTGGTACTACATCTTGCCTCTTATCACATCTTTTCTGCGAAGAAGAAAAGATCGTGAGAATAAATTGCCGTAATCTCCTATCTTTTCACCTCCATCTTTATTCTGACACGTCTCTAAACCTTTCACCAGCTGTCTTCATATAATTTTATCATCCATATATTTTTCGACATGTCATCTTAAACCGCTGTAATTTGACCATTCACGTCCTTTCATTGTATTAACTATATTTATTTTCTCGAGAAACTTCTTCTGCTATAAATACCTTCTCTCATTCTTCTCTTTTTCTTTCTTCTCATTCTCTTTCCTTCTTCTTCTCTGCAAATTTCATTGCTTTCCCGCAAATCGCGCATCTACTATCTTTCGCCATTTTTTCAATCTCCTTTCATTTCCATTCTCTCATAATGGTTGCTGCTGGTGCTAAAAATCTTATTGCTTTCAATTTGATGCAAGAAAAACTTAAAAATCAAGGATTTGACTTATCTTTAATCCCAGATCAAAGTCTCAAATATGTTCTTTCTCTTGAATTATTTTCTAACTTCCAGTGTTCTCGTGAAAAAATTATAGTTTCGTTAGGCCAACTTGAAGCTGGTCTTCCACTTCCTCTCTACAACCCTGAACTTCCACTCTTTTACCAAATAATTTCTGATAAGAGATTTTCACGAGCGGTGTATCAACTTGGCGGGGATTGTATTAGATTATTATTGGAATATGCCTCTCGTGGTGCTGGCAAAGGATCCCAATATTCCTAAGAACACAAAAGTCTTAAATATAAACATATTTCGATTATCCCTGCAAAGTATACTGTAGATAACTTCTTTCGAAATTACCAGTTACTCCCCATGGTAAGGGATAGTACCTGTTGGGGTGTCCGTTTGCATAAAAAGAAGGTCACTGATGAAAATGCTCTTATGCAAGATATTGATTTTCATACCAATACAAATGATGGCCCTCGTCATTCTAATGACGATAAGTGGTTTATTTTTCCCTTATGCCTTAAAGGTCCTTATATATCCGGTTCTCTCCAACTTCTTGCGAATCTCTCTCACTATGAACCATGGACATTCAACTGGCCTGATAGGTCTTCCGATGTATATTCTCTCATCTTCTTATGCTATTATTATTTTTTCCTTCACACTCTCGCTAACTTTTCCGTTATCTTGTAGGTTGCCAAAATGAAGCTTAATTACCAGAAATATAGGAAACCCAACACTCTTCTAGCTCTTAGATCTTTCACAGATAAAGTAAGAAATATTCCTTTATTAATTAACAATATATTGTTGCCCCTATTTCTTATCTTTATCTGTGTTTGTAGGTAATTGAAGAATTACCACCTTTAGAGACAAAACCTAAGGAGAAACCTTCAACTAATCGTAGAGGGAAATCTACTGTTTCAAGTGAAGGAAGACGCTCTGCCCCTCGTAATAAAGAACCCTGCGAGCCTCCTTTGAAGAAGAATAAAACTCAGCATTCTTCTTCTCAACATACCCAATTGGATTCAATTAATAAATCTAATAATGAATTTATCGAAGAATTTGACGATATCAGAGAAGTTCCCTCTGTGAAAAATTCTTCTCCCTCTGATTCTTCCATGGCCCAACTTTCCATGCTTTTTGGCGATTCTTCTCGTGGAACTGCGAATGAGTATGGTGATGAGACTCTTAATGGGCTAGCTCAAGCGCTCGTCAAAGTGTGCGATGCTCCAATCTTATCTGATAATAATTCTCTTCGTGGAATTTCTGGAACTCTAACTCCAAGCTTCTTAAATGCACTTAGTATTTTGGTATGTTTTCTTAATTGTTTCTTAATTCGCCATATTTCTCTCGTCAAATTTTTTGTACTTATAAAACTCTGTTGCAGGTTGGGAGAGTTTCTTTTGCTGCTGCTGCTGATTTAGATAATAAATGTGCTTCATTTAAGAAAAAGGTTGTTAACCTTCGCCAAGATAAAGAGAAACTAGAGGCTGAGATTGCTGAGCTTCGCGAGAAAAATAAACTGTTGGAAACTGAAGCTTCAGTTGATAAACAGAAGATTTTGGATCTTAACAATGCCAATAAACAACTTTATGGTATGATTTACTTTTTCTTTCTTTTAGATTTTTTGTTTTTCTTTTATATAGCTTATCCAAACAATCATTTTTGCATATGTTTATGGTCTAACTGACGAGGCTACGTTCCTTCAAACCTTTCCCGAACCTGTAGATGATAATACTCTTCTTGCTCGCCTTAATAACTCCTTAAGTAATTTTGTTGATGAAAAAATTAAATCCCTCTCTATAGAGGAACTTAAATTTAAGTTTAATCTCCTGACCATTGAACACAGACACACTTTAGGATTATCTAATAAATTTAAGCGTCTTTATCATGACTTAAAAGAAGTGATCAATGGATTAAGAAGTAGAAATAGTGATCTTGTTGACGAGAAAGATCAAGCAATTATAAATGGCAGCGAAACTCTAGCAGATTTCCATAAAATTCTTCTCGAAGTTCAATTGGAAAGAGATAAACTCTTCTGCGAAAATAAAGATCTTCTTGCAAGAGAAACTCAAGTTCGTTCTCGCCTTCTTATTACTAGCGATGATGAGTTTTCTTGGGTAGCACAGGTTCTTGATAATGCTAGGAATAATTTAGGTATAGATGCTAGTCTTCATGCTGATCAATTGGCCTTAATTAGGGACTTGATTTCTGAGAAAGAAGGTTATTAACCACTCTATTCTATTAACTTTTTTTTTTTAACTTCCATCTTAACGGTGCCTTATTCTCGCAGATTCTGAAGATAGATTCCGTGTAAGGATGAGAGAATTAGAAGATATTAATCACCAACTCGCGAACGATCTTACTGCTCGCAACGATAAATACTCGCGATTGAAAGCTCAATTTGAGATTACTTCTGCAAATTTTAATAGAACCCTCCTCATCACTCGTAATGATACCACAAAGAAGGTTTGTGACGACCATGGAATTCCTCATTCTTTGTATCCTGATCTTGCAAAGAAAATTCCATCAATAATTCCAGATCTTGGTGTCTCTGATTCTGATGAAGATTTTGACGAAAGTGAAGAAGAGAATAATGACGAAGAAACAAATTCTGGCGATGATGAAGAACCCATCAAAGATAATGAAGAAGAGAAATCCGGTGAAAAAGAAGAATCTGATAAAGATAACAATGTTGATAAATGAAACAATGTATCTGTCTGACTTCTTTCTTTTATGTAATCAATCACGAGTTTCTTCAATTTGCTGCAACTTTCTTCAATTTAATGTGTAAACTTATTTGCCCCTTTATCTGTATGAATGAAAGAACATCCTCTGTTTTGCAAATATAACTTGGTCAATATAGTTTGCATCTACTAATTATCTGCGCTTTAATATCCATATAAATTTCTCATATGGTGATGAATAATAATCTTTATCATTCTATTCACTCCCATACTTGCCTCTATTATTCATCTGCAATATGAGAAAGTTAATAAACGAATATTTTGGCGAATTTCATAATTTCTGCGATATTGTCGCAAACCTTGATATTTTTGCGATCTTATGGTCTTATCATGCCTTCCTACTTAAAGGTCTTACTTTGCCATAGTATTCTCTCCGCGAAAAGATCGCAGGACGTCTTTACATTTTCATGTATTGGCCCATTGATCTTGTCTTATCTGCATTTCTTTATTGTATTGCGACAATATGACGAGCCTAAGTTTTCTCGCGAAAACAAAGCCTCGTGACATTGCCGTCTTGCGATGAAATTGCAGGACGTCTTCACATTTGCATGTAAAAACCCCTTGACCTAATCTTAACTTTTTTCTCTTATGGCTTTTTGCCTCTTTATAATTTATGCGACAATATGACAGGCCTAAATGATCTTGCGATCTTAGATCCACATGACATTTCCGTCTTAAGACACTTATCATCTCCCTAATGGAGGGTGCCGCCCTTATCTTCCCCCTGGTTGCCCCTTCAAGGAGGGCACATCGGCCATACAAGACTAGCTCCTCCCATCCATATTTACCAACAACCAGTTGTTTTCGCAGCCTATTGTCCTTTATGCCTATATGTTTTATAGTTACAAGACTGCACCCTAGGTGGGGTTTTCTTCAGGCCAAGTGCATTGTAGCCAAGACTTACCAAAGATGGCCAGGTAGGTTCGTCCGTCCCGGGCATCCTTGGCTAAACCGTGTACCTCGGCGCCTTGATCATACTCTGCACTTCTTGGAAGAGACTCTCAGTCGTCCAACCAGGGTATAACCTTATAAAGCTGGAAATCCAAGATCTCTCTCCCGGATAGGTTTTCTTTAACCCCTACATCTGTATGACTCAGGTTCCAGTAGCGGTATAATCTTATCCCTGAATCATATAAAGAGATACCCTCTTTATAACGTGCTTGTAGGTCTTACATTTGCCTCTTACGAAATTGTACTCGCGAACTAAGTTGCACGCCATAAAGGTTTGTCCCATTCTCTTGATCTCTGCGAAATTATATTCGTGTTTCTTGAAATTTCTTGCGAGTTTCAAATCTCAATAATTTTTTTTTTTAACTTTTCAATTTCATTTTATTCACTCAAACAGAAAAAATAACTTTACCTTTCCACTTCTAGCGATTTGCTCGTCATATTTCATCTTTCTATCACTTCATTCTTCTCATCTTCCTTAACATCTGTTCTTTTACTTAGTGTTTTCCCGCAAGTTGCTTGTCATTTCTTCCTTTTATGTTTTTTATACCTGTACCTTTGCTGCGTTTTATTATTTGCTTGATATATGCGAGGGACTCGTTAGTTACTTCTTCATGCTTTTCTATTGAATCAACCATTAATTTGTCACTTCTTTGTTGTTGCTTAATTCTGTATTTCCAATTGTTGTTCTTCCCTGCTCTTTCTTCACAAGACTTGATATCTATCTCATAAAATTTCTTACTTTCTCCCCAATCTCCTTTAATTACTCCAACACCATTTGGATGAGGGAATTTAATGCACTGATGAAAGGTAGATGCAACACCCAATATACTATGTAACCAAGGTCGACCAATCAAGGCGTTATATGGTGATTCAATATCGACAACACAGAATAAAATCTTGGAATTCATTCCTCTTAACGGAATTCTCATTGTGATCTCCCCTTTAGGCTTGTTGGCAGTTCCATTAAAACCATAGATTCTGTATGTCGATGGTATCAAATCTTCATCTTTCCCACCCATGGTTCTGTAGATGTGGTAGAACAGGATATATACGGAACTTCCAGGATCAATTAGGATTCTATCAATGGCCCAAGACTCTTCCATTTCGTTATTGTTTTCTTTACCTTCTTCTTCTGCTTGTTCTGGTTTTATTTCCAACCTTACCACCAATGGGTTATCATGCATTTCGCTGTGCTCTGGTATTTCTTGTGTTGTAAAATAAAGGATTTGTTTCTGCCACTCTTCTAATGGCGAGATTCTCGCTATATTCATTATTTCTTTTCCATCCATATCTCTGGCAAAGACTCTACTTAAGACATTATCGTGGAAATCTTCGATGGTTCTGAAAGAATGCACAATAGAATTACAAAATAAATTCTTTGCTTTAGTTCCAACTTCTATAACAAAAGTTTCTGCTCCTTTTACATTAGTCATTCTGCGATCGTCTGGTGGTGGTGGCAATTGTTGCGATTGTTGATGCCCTTTTAGAAAATGATTTAGCTTCCCCTGATCGATCATTCTTAAGATTATTCTTTTTACATTTCTGCAATTATTTATCGAATGCCCATGAAAATGATGATAAGGACAAAATTCTTGATTACTAGTGTTAGGATGTGGTTCCTTACCCATGTTCCATGGCGAGGGTAAATTTTCCATTAAAATGATAGCTTCCCAGATTTTTTCTACACTAGCATTCAAGGGTGGCATCTTAATCTCCTCCCATATGGTTCTCATTCTCCCCTGATTTCTGAAATTATTTTTCTTTTGTCCACCATAAGTTTCTTTGGGTTGGTCAAGCCTTTGGATTTGACTATTTCCTCCACGATTGTAATAATTCTTCTCTCTTTCAAATTCTTCTTGATCACGACTTCCCATAGCCACTAGCTTTTGTTTGTCATTATTCGCCACTTTCTCTACTTGAACTTGCGAGGTGCTCCCCACGTTATTAATCATTTTGGGAAGCAAACTTCCATTAGCCACTACAGAACTGGTGTTTGCAATTGGGTATGACTCCATTTCGTTTTGTTTTTCTTCCAAAGCAATATACTCTTCTTGTAGTTCTCTTAGTTCAGTCATTGTGATGGTGATTTTGATTCTGAAAATTTGTATGTAGAGCAAATTGGTCGTAAACATTGCATTAATGAAGGATAAAATAAGATATCTCTCATCTACTCTTTCCTCCATCTCACTACACATTGTCTTCCATCTTATGGTTAGATGTTTTAGACTCTCGCCAATTCTCTGTTTTAATCCAAACACATCTTCGATACCTGGTCGTGAAGAGTTGTTGCTTATGTATGCACCCAAAAATGTAGCTTGTAAGTGATCAAAAGAAATAATAGTATTTTTCGGAAATCCCTCAAACCATTTTAGCGCCTCGCCAGTCAAAATGGATGCAAAGTACTTGCATAAAACAACATCATGATTCTCCCACTGCAGCATACACCTAACATAAGTGTAGGTACTGAATATCGCAAGATAACAATTCACGAGTATCGTAATAAATAAAGGAGGAAAGAGTTATAAAATGATACGATGATATAAGTAGTGCGGGAAAATATGAAGTTTTGCGAGGATGAAATAATTTTGCGAGGATGAATTGCGATACTTCGCAATTCATATACAGCTGCATAAGTTTTACTATAAATTGGAGTTCAAATGTAAAATTCGAGGGGTTCTTTTAGTGAGTGTAAGAAATTATCTTAGGGAAGAGAATAGAAAAAGTTGTAACTATTCTAGTTCCATTTTGATAATTCTATGTAATCAACTAAGAGAATTAATAAGAAAGTTATCATTCATCATCAAGAACTTCTTGAGTTTTTACTAATTCTATTGAGGGTGTAGTTGTAGGTTATTCTGCAACTATATAATTGGCGCTAGAAACAGGGACTTGAGAATTGTGGTAGCCTAAATTTGAGGGAATTGTGGAAAATTTGAAGATCAAATGAAGTTAGTAGATGGATATTGTAAAAAAGAAGAATGTAATATGATCACAAAGACAATGATTGATGAATTTCATAGTAATATGAAGGGAAAAATATACAAGCGTGATTGTAGAGGAAGAAAGATCATGGAGGAAGAAAAGATAACAACTTTAGAAGAATGGGAAAAGAGAAAAATCACATTTTCAGCAGCAGAAATTCCAAATGAAGATTTGAACCACACTTCACCATTGGTGATCACAATTCCGATCATGCTAGAAGATAAGAAAGCTGTAGAAAAATGGAAATTAAACCGAATTTTGGTTGATACAGGGAGTTCTGTTAATATCATATTCTATCATGCACTTAAGGGGATGGGAATTAAAGATGAAGAAATCACAAATTCAAAATGTCTTATTCATGGATTAGGAAAATCTACAACAAAATCTAAAGGGGAAATCGCGCTGCGAATATTACTAGGAGAAATCGAAACACATGTAATCTTGTGTGTGATAGATATGGAATCTCTATATAACATGCTGATAGGAAGGCCGTGGATTCATGCGATCAAAGATGTTGCTTCAACATTACATCAGAAAATCAAATTTCCTACACCAAATGGAATACAAGAAATAAAAGGAGATCTTGATAGTGCAAAATTTTGTTATCAAATTGAAGTAACGCAATGCGGAGGAAGAGCAAGAAAGAAACACCTTCGTAGGAAACTTGCGAAGGAAACAAAAAAGGAATAAGAATTTCGAGTGTATACAGTAAGAGCAAAGGAAGGGAGAGGTATACCAAATGAGATTCCAGAAAAAGAAGGGGAACCAGCAAAAATAATCAAAGAACCAACACCTATAGGGTAGCAAAGTCCAAGCTATGTTGCAGCTGAACCAACTAAAGAAATAAATATCGGAAGTAAAGAGGAGCCTTTATTCTTGCGAATTGGAACTAAGATGGATGAAGAAGAAGAAAAAAGAACTATTGATCTTTTGCGAGAATATAAAGATATCTTCGCAGGAAGTGTAGATGAGATACCAGGAATTGATCCATCAGTGGCGTGTCATAGATTGAACATAGATAAAAATGTAAGACCATTCAAACAAAGAATAAGGAAGATATCACAAAATTATCATGTACAGATAGAAGAAGAATTACAAAAGATGTTGGATGCAGGGATCATAAGGGAAGCAAAATATCCAGAATGGATTGCGAATATGGTCATTGTTCCGAAAAAGAATAAAGGAATAAGAATTTGCATAGATTTCACTGATCTAAACAAGGCATGTTCCAAAGACAGTTTTCCATTACCAGATATACCACAAATGGTGGAATCAGCTGCAGGTCATGATAGAGTCACTTCACTTGATGGATATAAAGGGTATAATCAAATATCACTCGCAGAAGAATATCAAGAACATACTGCCTTTTTTTGCTCCAAGGGGTTTGTATTGTTATGTGAAGATGCCATTTGGTTTGTGGAATGCGGGTGCTACATATCAATGTATGGTTGAAAAAGTGTTCGCGAAGTGGATACATAAAACTTTGGAGGTATATGTAGATGATTTGTTGATAAAAAGCAAGGAAGCTAAAGACCATGTGCAAGATTTGAAGGAAATATTTGAGCAAATGAGAAAGTTCAACATCAAATTAAATCCTGAGAAATGTATAATTGGGGTTTCGTCTGGAAAGTTCTTGGGATACATAGTATCAAAGGAGGGAATACAAGTTGATCCAGAAAAGGTCCAAGCAGTTCGTGACATGCCAACACCTGCAACGGTAAAAGAAGTACAAAAGCTAAATGGACTCTTGGCTTCACTTGGAAGATTTATTTCTCGAATGTCAGATAAGTGCAAGCATTTTTTCAACATACTTAAGAAGGGAGCAAAATTCAAGTGGACTGATGAATGTGAAAAATCTTTTCAAGGAATCAAAGAATACCTCGCAAATACATCTATACTACAGAAACCAGAGAGAGACAAAGAATTATTGGTATACCTCGCAACAACTCCATATGCTCTAAGTGCAGTTCTGTTGCGAGCAGACGTAGGAGTAGAAAGGCCCATTTACTACATTAGTAAAACCTTTAATGCAGCAGAGAAGAATTATTCTAAAATGGAGAAGTTAATCTTAGCCCTGGTTTATGCATCATTCAAGTTACGAATATACTTTCAAGCACATGTGATAAAAGTGGTAACCAAAGTCCCAATTGAATCAATCATGAAGAACACAAAAAGGTCAGGAAGAATATAAAGGTGGAATGCACAAGTAAACCATTACAAGATAAAATATGAAGTATTGTCATCGCAAAAATCACAAGTCATCGCAGATTTTTTGGCAGAATTTCCTTTGGAAGAAGATGAAGCAGTAGAGGAAATGATGGATGTTGAAGAAGAATTTGGAAATCCAAAAGACTTGTTAACAGAACCAGATAGATGGGAAATTCTAGTGGACGGATCATCCAATAGTGAGGGAAATGGAATTGGAGTCGTGTTGATTTCACCAGAAGGAGAAAGAATAGCATTCTCATTCAGACTAGAATTTGCATCCACGAACAATGAAACAGAGTACGAAGCTGTAGTGTATGCATTAAAGATCGCAATAGAAAAGAAGCTCGAAAGTATAAGGATAACAAGTGATTCGCAGTTAGTGATTTGTCAAATTAAAGGGGAATATACCACAAATGAATCTTCTTTGAAGAAATACAAGAAACTCGTTGAAGAATTATCTGCGAAGATACCAAAATTAAAATGGAGACATATATCTAGAAAATATAACCGTCTCGCATATGCTTTTGCATTTATTCCAAGCATGATGACAAATCCAAATACAAGAAATATCCAAATACAGACAATTCAACACCCATCAGTAGACAAAGAGAAAGAAATTGAGGAAGTTGTTGCGATGGAAGTAGAAATAGAGTTATCAAACAACATCGCAAATTGGAGAAAAGAAATTCATGCATATCTCGCAACAGGAGAAATATACAGGAACAGACTAGAAGTACATAAATTAAAGAGTCGTGCAACAAACTATGAGTTGCGAGAAGGAATTTTATATAGAAAATCTTTCAATGGACCACCTCTCAGGTTCTTAACTCGCGAAGAAGGAGAAAAAATATTGAAGATGTTACATGGAGGAGAAGCTGGAAATCATAGTGGGGGAAGATCTCTAGCATATAGATCAAAGATACAAGGATATTACTGGCCTTATATGCATACAGACGCAAAATTGTTCGTACGAAGATGCAAGGAATGTCAACGACATGGTAAAAGAATTCATGCACCAGGGGCCACATTAACTTCTTCAACAAGCTGCTGGCCTTTTGGTAAATGGGGTTTGGATATTGTTGGACCATTTATACCTGGATCTGGACAAAGGCGATACTTGATAGTTGCAACAGATTATTTCACGAAGCTCGCAGAAGTAAAAGAAGTACAACATATTCGTGATAAAGATGTTTTTACATTCATATTTGAGAACCTCATTTGCAGGTACGGGGTTCCAAAGACATCTAGTATCTGATAATGGAAAACAATTTGAGGGGCAGAACATAGAGATGTTACTCAGTGCTTTTAGGATAAAATGTGGGAAGTCAACCCCGTTATATCCACAAGCTAATGGACATGTAGAAGCAACAAATAAAACAATCGCAGATACAATCAAAAATAAATTAGAAGGACATCTCAAAGGATGGTGCGAGCAAGTACCTAGCGCAGTTTGGGCATATAATACAACTAGAAGAGAAGCAACTGGAATGTCTCCTTATTGTATAACATATGGAGTAGAAGCAATATTACCCACAGAGGTTGTAATTCCAACAACAAAGAAAGAAGCTTGGGAAAGAAATTTAAGTGCGGGAGTAATATTAAGTGAATTGGATGATTTGGAAGAAAAAGGAGAAAAGGTGTTGCACCATATGAAGATTTATCAGGAACGATTAGCTCGAGAATACAACAAGAGAGTCATTGAACGTGAATATAAACCAGGTGATTTGGTCATGCGAGAAACACCTCCATATCAAAAAGAAAATGGAGGAAAATTAGCACCAAAATGGGATGGACCATATGTTATTAAAGAAGTTGTAGGAAGTGGAGCTTATCGGCTGATGGATCCAGAAGGGAGAGACATGGGTTTGAGGCTTGGTAGACCTTGGAACAGACTATATTTGAAAAGGTATTATCCATAAAACTCATGAAAATTTTTACGAATATTGTTTGCTCGCAGGAAATTGGGAAAAGTTACGAGTTTCAAAATTTATATTGCGATTAAAATTTCATTAATTTGTGAATAAAAGACCGCAATATGTGATCAGCCTCCAAAAAAGAAAGAGAGCCGCAGAAAATTTTATACAGGCAAACCTTTGTGGCGTACACCCTAGTTCGCGAAGATATATTTCGTAAGAGGCAAAGTCCTAAAGTATGTCATTTAAGGGGGTACCTATAAACGTGGAAAAGGGTAACCGGAACACCACCAAGGACCCTTAGTACATGGTAAAAATTTAGGGGTACAACCCAATAATGGGGTACCTATCCGGGTTAGACATTACGCAATATAAAATGCGGTGTAAGAGGATTTAGGTTGGGCGACTAAGGCATACTGTCTTTCCCAAGAAGTGCAGAAAACGATCAAGGCACCGAGGTACACGGTTGAGTCAAGAGTGCCGGGTGAGGTTGAACCACATCTGCCATTTTTGACAAGTCTTGGAAAATGATGCACTTAGCCCAAAGATAACCCATAGGGTGCAACCTCGTAACTATAAGCCCTATAGGCAAAAAGGATAAGAGGTTGCGATCAAAAGCTGGTTGTTGGCAGAACCGGATGGGAAGAGCTAACCTTGTATGGTCGATGTACGCTTCCTTGAAGGGGCAACCAGGGGGAAGATAAATGGCAGCACCCTCCATTAGGGAGCTGATACATGCTATAAGACGCAAATGTCACGAGGCTTCTTGTTTGCGAAAACATAAAGGCTTGTCATATTTGTGCAACAAATGATGTTCTGCGAGCATTCTAAAAAAAAAAAAAAAAAAAAAAGAGAGAGAGAAGGAAAACATACAAAAAGAACTCGCAGAATAAAACAAAGAAGTTAAGATGAGATCAATGGGTTATTACATGAAAGTGTAAAAACGTCCTGCGATTTCATCGCAAGACGATAATGTCACGAGGTTGTATGTTCGCAAGAATGTTCAGGCTTGTCATATTATCGCAAATACAAAAATTTACTACAAAAGAGGTGGCAAAATAAGACCTTTACTTAGGAAGGCATGATAAGACCACAAAAATTAATGAAATTCATTTCATCAACATCATTGAAGAAATTATACAAGATCTGAAAAGAAGACAGCTTCGTCGATATCATTGAAGAAGTTTTACAAGAATATACATTATGAAGTTTTGAAGAGAAGACAGCTCTGTCAATATCATTGAAGAATTTTTTTCAAGAAGTCCTATCAAAGAAGACAACATCATTGAAGAATTTTAACGAAGACTTAACAAAAAATGCGATTTTAATAGTAATCAAATACAGATAAGTTCATATTCGTAAAAGTTTACGAGAATTACATACTTCTTATACTTCTCCATATATTGAATATTTCTCCAAAAGTCGAATACTTATAATTCTTCAAGAATATCTCATATTTATTATATTTCTTCAACGGATATTTCATTTGGTGAAGGTTAAGTAATCATCATACTTCGTCATATGTTACATAATTATTCACAGATTGAATACTTCTTTGATCTTCTCATTTGGTGAATTGAGTACTTCTAATACTTCTTATATCTCCTCATTTGGTGAATTGAGTACTTCTAATACTTCTTATATCTCTTCATTTGGTAGATCGAGTATTTCTAATACTTCTTATATCTTTTCATTTGACGGATTTAGTACTTCTAATACTTCTTCAAAGGTATTGTATATGTAGTATACTTATTAAGGATATTTCATATATTTTATTTCTTATACTTAAAAGGGAGGATTTCTTATTTACAATCGTAACAAGTTGAAACTTCGTAAGATAAATTGAGGCAGATATTCTAATACTTCCAACAATGTTTAATCATTTAAAGAGAAATAATAGGGGGAAAAGGAGATACTAAGCTTTATCTGTGAGTTACATATTATTTCTCTTTATATGATCAAATGGGGCAAAATAAGGAAAACATTTAATTAAAGAAAGGATAAATTATCTTCGCAAAATATCAGATATACTTCTTAACTAAGGTTAAATCATCTTCGCAAAATATCAGATGTACTTCTTAAAAAACAGAATTGTTTGCAAAAAAGAAAACCAACAGTAACTAAGGTAATGAATTCAAAAGAAAGGAGGACAGGAGAGTCAATGATAAATTGAAAAAAAAAGAATGTTATCATGCTTCATCAACACTCTGTGATGGATCTTTAAGATGAGTAGGGTCATTAGCAGCCTTCGACTTTTGCGAGATATCATCCTTTGAAGAATATGCAACAGGAACATCTCCTTGAGGAATATATTCTTTCTCGTCATCAAGATCTTCATCATCACTCTCATAATCGAAATCACTATCAGGCTCACGAGCAACTTCATCGTCAGATATTTTCAAAGGAGTAATTTTCACAGGAGGCAAGGCTCTTGATAAGAGAATGTTATTCGTAAAGACTTGAGATTTCAGATGACTTTCACGAAGTATAGCTTTTTGATGGTTGGTATCTTCGATATCTTTGGAATAAGCAAGATAGTTGAATCTCCGAGTAGCACGGTCAAGAGAGTTGATTAAGCGGGTAGAAAGCAAAGCATTTTTCTTACGAAGCTCGGAACAGGAGGCTTCTAATCCAGCTTTCGCATTACGAAGGTTGTTCTCAGATTCTGCAAATAAAACAAAATTCAAAGGATAAAATTTGCGAGTATAACGAAATTTAAAGATATACCAGAGGCAGTCAAATTTTAATGACTACCTTCTCTTTGCGAAGTAAGAGATTGAGTTAAAGATAGACAACAGTTCTTCATCTGATTCATCGCATTATCAAAACCATCACCAACTAATCCTTTAAGTCGAGATTGAAGCTTTTGATCTTTAGAAAGGAGAAAATTTTTATCCTTCGCGAGTTTGGCATTAAGACTTTTTAATGACGAATAATCTTCTTCAAGTTGATTCTTCTTAGCACTCAAGACTATATTCTTATTAATAAGGGAATTCTTCTCAATAACAAAAGAATTTCTTTCAGCATCTGAAGACTTCTTTAATTCCTCAAGTTCACCTTTCAACAAAGAAAGAATATTTTCTTGATCACAACATTTATTATGAAGAGTCTTTAATTCTTGCGAAGAAACAATCATTGTATTCAAAAACGAACATTTCTCTTCTGATAAGGTTTTGTTCTCTTCTAATAAGGTTTCTATTCTCAAATTAGCTTTAGTTAAGGAAGAAAAAAGTTGAGATATGTCATCATTCAAAAAATTTCGATCATATATTAGTTGAGTATTCTCTTGAAAAAGAGCATCATAGTTGTCAAGAGCACACGAGTAAAGATTAGATAAATGGGAGAATTGGTTTGAGAGGCTTTCATGCTTGGTTCGATATTCTGTTGCATCTGATTCATGGTGAAGTACCAATCTTCTACATTTCTGGATGGATTCTATAAAGGGGAATGGGTTTTAATGGATGTTTCAAGCATATGAAGAATATAAGTAAATAAAAAGAAAAATATGAAGATAAGCAATCATACCTTTCAATTCATCATTTCTTTTGCGAAGAATCGCGCAGTCGAGAGAATCATTTTGAAGATGATAATTTTCTTTACGGAGATCCTCGTATTCTGCTTGAGAAGATTTCAAAGACTGGCGAAGCAATTTAATTTCTTTTTCCAAGGATTGATGTGAAGAAGAAATGTCTGGATTGACAAAATTATTTAGAACTTCGCAAAACTCATATTGCGAAAGAACATTAGTAGACTTCGCAGTATTAGTCAAAATCTCAGATAACATTCGGAAAGTTGAATAAATTCCATCTCGAATTTCCTAAGGAAGAGGAGAAGAATTTGAAGGAATAAGAGCAAGATGCAAAATGTTTGGAGAAATAGCACTCAAAGGATTTGGGGACAAGATAGGTTTTTCAAGATAAGAAGTTGAAGAAATATTTTGCGAGGGTTGTTTTTCAAGAGAAGAAGTTGAAGGAATATTTTGTGAGGGTTGATCTTGAAGAAGTGTTGATAAATTGACATTGATGGGAGATTGAAAGGTAGGTAATGGAGTAGAGGCATGAGTGTGTGAAGAAGCATTTTCACGAGGAGGAGAAGAAAATTCCTTATCAACTTCAGGAAGGAAATCATCAATCGGAATTAATGGTGTGGGTTTAGTTAATCGAGATCTCTTACCAGGGTTTGGTTTTTCGCCAACCTGCGAATCAAAATGTAAATTAAAAACTAAGGCAACAATATATTGTTCAGGAAAGAAGGCAAAGTATTTTAACTACCTTTTGATTCTCAGATTTTCTTCTTCGTGGATTAGGGCTTGAATTTTTTAGTTGAGGTTTCATCTGAGGAGTTATTTTGCTGAAATAAACCAAAATCAGATAACAAATTATACAGAAATTAAAGAGGAGAACAAATGAAATGCGCGGAGATAGAAGGAAATTACCTTGGAGAATTCATGAAGATATAATAGAAGAAAAAATTATAGAGAAAACAGTAATGAAGAGTATGAATAGAAGATAGAATTGCAGAAGTAAGAAGAAGAAAAGGAAGAGAATATAAAGGAGTTATATAAGGGAATAACTAGAAAAAGACGGTTATAAAAGACGTGTCCAAATTCTAAAAGACTAAGTAACGGTTATGTTCTCACGATCATTTCTTCTTCGTAGAATTGACATGAGAAGAGGCAAGATGTAGGTACTGAATATCGCAAGATAACAATTCACGAGTATCGTAATAAATAAAGGAGGAAAGAGTTATAAAATGATACGATGATAGAAGTAGTGCGGGAAAATATGAAGTTTTGCGAGGATGAAATAATTTTGCGAGGATGAATTACGATACTTTGCAATTCATATACAGCTGCATAAGTTTTACTATAAATAGGAGTTCAAATGTAAAATTCGAGGGGTTCTTTTAGTGAGTGTAAGAAATTATCTTAGGGAAGAGAATAGAAAAAGTTGTAACTATTCTAGTTCCATTTTGATAATTCTATGTAATCAACTAAGAGAATTAATAAGAAAGTTATCATTCATCATCAAGAACTTCTTGTGTTTTTACTAATTCTATTGAGGGTGTAGTTGTAGGTTATTCTGCAACTACAATAAGCTTTAACATGTTGAATAGCACAAGTAGTCCCATCGAAAATACTGTTTAGTGCTGGCAAATTGCATTTTTGAGGAATTCCTCTTAGTTGTACTTCCTGTGTGAAGGGAGTTCTAGCTGCTTCTTCGATTGCTTCATCAAGTTTCCTTCTTCCACCTTCTCTTCTATTATTTATCATCCCTCTCATTTCTGCTAATTTCCTCAAAATTTGCTCATTTGCAGTTGGGCTTTGTTCTATTGGTCTTTTTAACGCACTTTCTCTTCTCCTGCGATTTTCCTCTTCATTTCTATCTAAAATTCGCAGTTGATTTTGTCTCCTAATTTCTTCTCCACCAACTTCTTCATTTCTCACCAATTCTCTTTGTTGTCTTTCTATCCTTCTCTGTATTCTGTCATATTCTTCCCGAATATTGCCATTTTCACGATTTTGTGTACGTCTTCTTTCTCGATTATCATGATTGTTTTGCCTTATTGCCTCTTGAAACTCATGTTCTTCCATTTCTGCCCTCAGTCTTTCTCTCTCGCAAGCTAGACGTGCCTGTTCAGCATAATGTCTCTCTATTTCATTCTCAATAATTCTTTGATTTCTGACGTGCTCGCGTCCATGTAATATTCTTCTACCTTCTTCGTGATTTTCTTCACCATCTTTATTATCTTCATTTCTTTGATTTTCAATATTTCGTCTTCCATTTAAAGTTTTCCCCTGTGGATTGTTATAATCATTATTTACTCTCTCTTCTCCCTGGCATTGCCCTCTATTTGGATTTTTCGCTTCTTCTTGTACATTTTCTCCATCATTTCTTATGAGGGAATTTCTCCTTGGTATTTCTCTAAGTGACCTTGAACTTGATCTAGTTGTACTTCTTGATCTTCTTCTTTGTAACCTTAAGTTCTCCATTCTCAACTCATGATTTTGTCTTGTTAAATTTGCACGTTCCACCGCCTCTAACCTTCTTTCTTCTTGTATTCTTTGCCCTAATTCCTCTGCTGTTTCATCTTCATCTTGATGAATCGACCCTTTTTCTACCTCCTGATTTCTTCCTACTCCATTTTCTTCTCTTAATTGTCGATTTGTTTCTTCTCTCATTGAATCTGATCTCCATGTATACACGCTTACTCTATCATAATCCACTCTTCCATTTTGTACCGATGTTGATTGGTTTGGTTGTTGAATTGAATTTTCCCTTTCATTCCTTGTTATATTCCTCCTAGTTCTCATCCTTGAAGATTCTCCTAATACACTTGTTTCTTCACCTGCAAGTCTTTTACTTCTTCTCACTATTGTTTGTGGTTCTGATGTATTTCTTCTCCTTCTTCCAGCCATTTCTTCAATTTCTCCAAATCTTCAAATTGTAATTAGAGATTTTGGATCTTCGATCCCCTTAGTCGGCGCCAAAATGTAGTAGCAGGATTTCCCACACTACACCCCTATTAAGATCTTATAAGAATCTAAGTGAAACTAGTTGAAGATTAAAAAATTAAACGACACTTTTATTATTTAGATCTCAGAAATGTTTACAGAAAATATTCAAACTCGTAATTACAACTTTCTTTTCTGGAGTTTCTCTCTCCTCAAGATTTTTTCAGCTCTAAAAAATACATCATCATCATCTGGACTTACTTGAACCCTTTATATAGGAAATTACATAGTGGGTGACAACTAAGTTTTCCCCTTCTTTCGGATATATTCTGCGATCTCATCGTGGTATTTTCAATATTAATCTTCGCCAACTTTTGTAATCCTCGTGAAACAACACTCTCATAAAATGTCTCTTCAATCGCCAGCTATTATGATGCTTCCCCGTGACGCTCGCCAAATGTTGCTGAAGAATCCTCATGACACTCTCGTGAATAATGTCATTTATACTTATAGGAATATTTGACCTTCTCGTGAAAGCGTTGTTCTTATCATGAGAATATCATTGTGGTGATATTCTGGTACTACATATTCATTAGCGAATGTCCACTTTGGAAATGATTCTTGCCGAGATGATAACGAACATAAAATGTTTTCTTGGTAATCCATAGTTGCCTCTGTTCTTTATCTGTGAGGGTAGAATCCTTGAGAAAGTGTTGAATGAGCGAGTTGTTTCTTCATTCTTATCTTGCCTCTGTCTCATGTTTTGTGCTCATGCGATAGTATAATCTCTTCAAGTTGCTTGTAATTTTTCTTATAATTGAGCGAAATAATTACATCCTGCGAAATAATCACATTCTGCGAAATTCTGACACATTTTGCGAAATCCTGAATAATCCTGTGAAATTCTGAAAACTTGTGCTAATATAATGCTTATGTGATGATTATGTTATGAAATGTGTATGCGATGTTTATGCCAAGAAATTCTTATGTAATGCTTTCATGATGCAAGTGTGATGCTTATATGATGAGAATGCTTATCTATTGCAATGTGTAGCTAATTTTTGTGTTACTTAGCTCATTTTTCCGCGCTAAAATTGATGTAGCTTTAAATCGCTTCCATTTTTTATTTCTCTGACTTCGTCTATATGCATTCCTCTCCGCATATTTATTGTTCCTCGCGAGTTCTTACTTGTGCTTCATCTTTCCTTATTCCTGCACTATTAGTATCTCAGAATAATATGATCATAATATCGAGTGTGCGGCATTTTCATTGCCTCAGTATCATTATCATGTACATGTTCACAAGCTTATCATGTAATCATTTTCTCAAGATCGCAAGCTTATCATGTAATCTCTTTCACAATCTTATCATATAATATTTTTCCCAAGCTTATTTTCTTACTTTCTTATGTGGTCTTATTTTTCCATCCTAGTTAAAGGTCTTATCTCACCACGTTTCTTTTTTCTTTGCGAAAAAAATCGCAGGACGTCTTTACACTTTCATGTATTGACCCATTGATCTTGTATTATCATTTCTCTAGTATTATTTCATCTATAGGATACTTTTCATGAGATAATATGACATGACTAAATATTCTTGCGAACATAAATCCCCATGACATTGCCGTCTTGCGACAAAATCGCAGGTCATCTTTACACTTTCATGCACCGACCCATTGATCTCATATTATCTTTTCTCTAGTATTTTTGCCTCTACAGGATTGTTGCACAAATATGAAAATCCTTGATACTCTCGTGAGTAAAAAGCCTCATGACATTTGCGTCTAATAGAGGGTGCCGTCCTTATCATCCCACTGGGTGCCCCTTCAAGGAGGCGTACTTCTACCATACAAGGTTAGCTCCTCCCATCCGGTTTGTATCAACAACCAGTTATTTTCGCAGCCTCTTATCCCTTCGCTGATATGTATTATGGTTACGATACTATGCCCTAAGTGGGGTTTTCTTCGGACCGAGTGCAGCTTAAGCCAAGACTTGCCAAGAATGGCCAAGTACGTTCCAGACGCCCCAGGTACTCTTTTCTCAACCGTGTACCTCGGCGCCTTGATTAGATTCTGCACTCCTTAGGAGAGACCTTCTCACCTTAGTCGCCCAACTTAAGTCATATGCTTAAGCTGAGAATCCAAGGCGCCTCTCCTGGATGGGCTTTATTGACCCCAAATCTCCATGACTCAGTTTCTAGGGGCGGTGTAACCTTTTTCCTGAGCCATGCGGAAGGTACCCCCTTCTCTGACGCACTTTAGGTCTTACATTTGCCTCTTTCAAAATTTTGATTTCGCGAACTAGGGTGTACGCCATAGTAGGATCGCCCCTTTCTAATCTTAGATTTTTATTGATCTTAGATTGTCTCTTGCGAAATTATAGCATGTCTCTATTATCTCTGCAAAATTATCGCATATCTTCATTCTTTCATTCTTTTCTTTCATTCATTATTTTATTTCTATCACTTCTTTCATTCATTCTTTCATTCTCATAATATCATATCATTTGAAGCAAATTAAATATTCAAAAGAAAATCTAATACATTGTAATTCTGAAATCTTTGTAGCTGTGAAATCTTTGTAACTCTGCGATTGTATCGCGTTTTGTAAATCAAATCAAAAATATTTTATTTTCTACAAAAGAAATATTCTAGAGAAATATATAAATTTAATTTTCTCGGTTTTTTATAATTTTGAAATCCTGAAATCTTTGTAATTTTGAAATCTTAGTAATCTTTGTAATCATGCGATTGAATCGCTTTTTGTAAATCAAATCAATTTTTTTTTATTTATTGTAAGTAAAATAAAATGTTCAAGGAAGTGGTACTTAGCTTTCATGTGATTTGTTGTTGTTGTCGTCTCGCACGAAGTATATGGTTTTCTTGCGAAACTGGCATCATTGAAATGTATAAACATCACTCAAAATATAATTATCTCGCAGCAAAAAAAAGTGTGAGAAATGAGATTTGAACCCTTGACCTGCCTCTTGTATATTCTCGCACCATACTAACTGTACTAATCCTCTCTTGCGAAATATCTCTTCAAAACTTTCTCTTATGCGAAATAATTATGGAGAAACTTTGTATAAATTTCGCATAACAAAAATAAACTTCGAGAAGCAAGAATTGATCCCGTGACCTGCTACTTGCATTTATGCCTCCTGACCAACTGTGCAAGCTTCTTATATGGGAAATTATCGCACACTTGTTAAAACTTGTCTTCGTCTGGTAGTCTAAAAAGATGCGAAAAATTCGCAGGAGGTGGGAATTGAACCTGCGTCCTCAGGCTCATTGTCTTCACCCCTGACCAACTTTTCTGGCTTCTGTTTGCGATATTTCTGTGCGAAATAATCACCTACTTTCTTCTATGTGAAATTCTCTTGCGAAAAATCCATGCAAAAAATACACATTAGTTGGGATTTGAACATGCAACCATGAACTCATTAACTTCACAGATGACCAACTGTGCTGCCTCTTGTTTGCGAAATAATGAAACAATTTTGCGAGATTATTCATTTTTTTTCCCTCTGTAAAAAGAAGAAAACTATGCTCGCAGGCGAATTCGAACTTGCGACCACAAACACACATACTGCTCTCTGGACCAACTGTTCAATAACCTCTCTGCGAAATTAACGTAGAACTATTTTCGTCATTCTTCTATTCTCCATTGAAAATGAGAAGAGAATGAAAAATATGTATCTATTTGAATTCGAAACCTTGACCTACTTCTTATTCGCTCCAACTCAAACCATCTGTGCGAATTTCTTTTTGTGATAGAAATCACAACGTCTTGCTCTTATCCTTATCTTCACAATTCCTTTATTTCCTTATGATAGGGTGTAGAATATACCTTATTTATTATATATTGGTTATGTTTTCTTTGTTATTTTTCTTGTAAATTATGTATTTTACGTGTGTTTTTGAGTTATTAGGTACTCTGGAGTCGCACGGAGGAAAATAAGAAGAAGTCACCTAATTTGAGCAAGAAGGTCAGAGCCGTCATTTCACAGGAAAGCACTATCTAGAGCCCAGTCATGGTTAAGGGGAAACTCTGTTTTTGGATACAACCAGCAAAGGTTAAGGGTTACTAGTTGGGTAGCCCTTATCAAGGTAACCGGACACGAAATATAACCTACTTCTATAACCCTATAATTAAGAGATTTCCTTCTCTGTTTCATTGTTCACCTGAAATAAGAAAAGAGGAAAGCAGCTGTTGCTGCTGTTATTATTGAGCGAGATTGAGAGAGGATTTCAAGAGTTGAATTTGTGATGTTTGATTTGAAGTTATCAGAGAGGATGTAAATGATGGTTTTCTGATGAAATTGATTGAAGAGAGAACGAGAAGAATATGGTGATAAAGGTGTAATTTGAGATGGGTATGAGACATAGTAGAGTTTGATGCTTAAGGATGTGAAGATGGTGGATTCTTGAGGTGGTTTTGTGCCAGGGGTTTGAATGGCAGTGGACAGAGTATCAGTTGGAGATGATCCGATCTTTGATGCCATTGAGACAACAAAAATATACTGGAGCTAAATCAATTACAAGTTGCCTAAAGTTGCTGCTAGTGAAGAATGGGTTCATTCTGGTATGGAACTGAGGGTTTGATTGCAGAGGGTAAGGTATGGAACTGACAGTTGAGAGCAGGTGATGGCAAGTAATTGAGATGGTTGTGACAGTGAATGAAGGATTTGGGTTGCTGGCCTTGAACTGAGTTGAGGGTTAGATGAGTTTGAGCTGCAGTTAAAGATGAGCATGGAACAGTTGCTTCAATAAGTTGGTTTGGCTGTTTCTGGTAATTTAAGCAAGAACTTGGAAGGTGAAGCTATGTAGAAGAAGGTTAGACGCATGAGAAATTGCAAGTGATGGGTTTGTAGGAAACTGATTGGGAAAAGCATCATAGGACAAGGATGGCGGTACAGGGAAATGCTGTGAAGAGTGCAGGTTCACATATGTATGAATGTTCAGAATGCTAGGATGATTGAATGATTGTGCAGGGAAAGTGAAGAGTGAAAATTGCTTGAAATTACGGCCGGAAACACACAAAAACAACCATAACTCGGCTGGGTTCCAATTCAGGCGAGTTAACCTGCCGATTCAGGCGATCCGACTCAAAGGGATTTGGACTTGTTTTATCTGGGCTTCACTCATGGGACAAATAGTTTTTCCGAGTTTATTTGGTCTCAACCTAAATTTGGCAGGATAAACATATAAAAAGGGATCCCTTTTACATGGGATAATCTTTTATCTTCTACTTTTGTTCTAGGGTTTAGAAACATGATAGGTTTTCTCTTCCTTCTTGTGATGAACTCCATGAATATGAGTATACCTAGTTTTTATTATTGGTTATGGATTAGTTGGATTTTACAAAGCATGTTTCTTGGTGAATAAATTAGTTTTGTCTCACAATTATCGATTTTGATTCACTAGAAATATCGCATGTATGATTGATTGTTAGTTTCGTCAAGTTGCAAATTGGTAGAACTCGTAATCATATCTATTGCTAGTTTAGGTTTTATTATACATAAATGTGATACGCCTTGAATACAAGTAGCATAATTGTGAATATTGCTTGTAGTGATATATTCTTATGATCATATGTGAACCATAACCTTTGTTTGCATAAGAAACCGAAACACATTGACAACCTAGTCCTCTCTGTGGGAATGATACTTTCTTTCCCTTGCTATACTTTATATTTTGAGTAGTAAGAAAGTGTAATTTATTTATGACACATACGACAGCGATCAAATTTTGGCGCCGTTGCCTGGGAGGCAGCGGTTGTCACTTGTTTTTGATTTCTTATTTTTAGTTTTGTTTCTTATTTTTGTTTTGGTTTTTCTTATTTTCGGGTCCTTAACATAGTTTTGAGAACTCTTGTTTCAGGTACCAATTTATATGGAAGGATCATATTGGAACAATGGGTACGATTATCAACCTCAACAATATTATGACAATTATCACCCTTGCGGGGAATACAATCAAAACCATTCCTTTGGTTATGGTCAATATTCCACGTACCCTTTGAGTTATTCTCATACATATCAACCTTCTTATGGTAGGTATGTAAGTGAGAAACCACAAGGAGGGGAGACTAGTTCTACTCCTATTCATATTTCTTCGAGTTTGGTAGATGAGATGCAATAATTTATGATGGGCATGGAGTCAGTTTGTAGACAACCAAGCGTGGAACCAATTTTATCGACCAAATCTGCTCATACACTACACCAAATTCCTAGATTAGTAACAGGACTGAGCCGTTACTAAAACGGGTGGTAACGGCTCATGGCTGTTACAAAATGGGGCATTATATTTTTTTTGTAATGTAAATGTAGCCGTTACGAATTTGGTTATAACGGCCCTTAGTAACAGCCGTGGGCCGTTACGAACACGCCACGTGGTAACATCTCAAGGCCGTTACTAATTTTTTTCGTAACAAGAACGTTGTAACATCTTAGAGCCGTTACTACGTGGCAGGTTAGTAACATGCCAGAGCCGTTACTACGTGGAAAATTGAAACAACTCATAGCCGTTACGAACTTTTTTGTACTGATAGGTGTCTAAAACACCTTGATATTTATCTATAGTTTATGCTTTCTTTGCAAGTTTTCTTGTAAAATATGTATCTTATGAGTGTTTTTGAGTATTTAGGTACTTTGGAATCATTTGGAACAAAAGAGGAAGAAATAATGCAAAAGTCTCATCTCATGTGCAACTTCTATTGGAGGAGGATTATTTCTCATTACTTGCTTTTATTTCTTCATCTCTATCTGAAAAGTATGTCGGCTTTAGTGATACAACTTTTGTTTGAAAAGCATGACAACTTTAATGATGAAAAGACATTGAAGGGAAGAAGTGAATATGAGAAGTAAGAGACGATATTATTGGTGGAAGAATTCGAAGAGAGCAAAAGCGTCATTCACAGGCGAGCGATGTTTGGAACCAGCTAAGGTTGTGAAGCGAAGGAGCGGAAGAATGAACTGTCAGCTTCCCATAACTGACAAGCCAGATTATTCGAGGATATCCCTTATATACTCTCCCGGGATGGCTATGTCAACTTGCACGTTCCTACACAATACCTAAAAATTAGAGAGCAATAATTTTTGTCATCATTCTCTGGCTCAACTGAAAACAAGAAGAGGCGGCTCCATTGATGTTTATCAGAGAAAAAAATGAAAAGGGTTTTTCTGTTGAATCAAGTTGAGAAAGTAGATCGAGATGAATTGACTGAGAGCTGAGAAACAACAACAACTATTGGAATTAGGGTTCTATTACTTCATCCATTATTAAGGAGGTTTAATGGAAGATTGAGATGGCAATGAATCTGAGATAGAAGAGTGGATGTTGCTGCAATTGATTCAAGAACACAGAAATCAACAATGAAATTAGAGATTTGAATTTGCAAATGAAGAACAAGAAGAGAAATTCAGTAGGTGAAATGGAAGAAATGGATGTGTGCGATATGAGATGGGTTAGGGTTTTTAGCCGAGAAAGATCAAAGAAAATAATGATGCTGTTAATAGGTTTGAATATAAGATGAGATTGGTTGCTGCTATGAAGAGTGGTATAGGGGTTTGATTTCGGCTGTGAATTTGAGAAACAGATATTGTTGTTGTCGAGGTATTGAAGATGGGTAAACTCAGTTCGAGTTTGTATTGATTGAATAGAAAAAGAAGCTCACTGTGATGTTGAGAATGTAATGAAGAAATGTGAACTGATGTTGCAGAAGGCAGTTCAGGTGGTGATTATGCTCAAGGGATGGACAGAAATGGGTTGTTTTTGCCCAGAATTTCAGTGAGGAAAGACAAGGAACAAAGAGTGGTTTTACTGCCATGGTTTGGTGTTGGTTTGAGAGAAGAGAAGACTGAGTAGTTGCAGTTTCAGCTGGTATTACAGGAGGTTAACTGAGAATGAACTATATGTATGTTAGGATGGGTTCATAGCAGATTTGAAGGCTAGGTGATGTTGGAGTTGGCCTAGTTCTGGTATGAGTTATAATGGGTGGCTTACTTCTACATAATGAATTGTGTATCTACAGGGAAAAGACAAATGATGTTGCAATGGACTAGTGGCACTATTGGCATTTTAAACTCAAGATGGCTGAAGTTTTGAGAATGGATGCAGTTTAACTGGAGTTGAAATTTAGAGCAACAAAGAATGAGATGTTGTTGTTAATGCAGAGAGGAAGGATAAGTGATTGAAACTGTGATGTTATGGTGACCATGGTAAGGGTAAGCTGGTGGTGCTGTTGGCATGAAGAGGAGTTAGAATTTGATGAAGTACAAGACTGTGAGCTATGACTGGAATGGTACACTGAATTTCATCTGGATCTCAATCTGAACTAAGAACTGGAGGTGGTAATTGCAAGGTTGGATGTTGCAGGCTAGGTGTTTTTTCCATGGAATAGGGGGGTGCATCTGATGGTAGCAGAATGGATCTACTGATGCAACTGTCAATAAATGGTGCTAACTGATGCAGTAAAGTGGTGTTTGGATAATTGGCGTTGCAAAGCTGTGGAGCGTAGGAGGTTTGCAGTCTAGATATGTGTAAGTACTTGAATGATGAATGGAAGAAGCACAGGTGGTGAGCTGAACTGATTATGCTGAGAAAGAGTAGAGGAATGTGGTACACTGCAGGTGGAATTGAAGCTGCATTACAGTGGTTGGTTGCAGCTGCTAATGCAAGAAGAATTTGAGGTAACTGAAGGAATTGAATGTATTGGTGATGCTATGTATGGTGTTGGAACTGAATGTTGTAGGCAAGGTTGAAATGGAAGAGTTGCAGCTTTGAAGTTATATACACAGAACTGCGCAGGATGGTGCTGCTCTGGGAATGGCTGGTGCAAAATTGTACAGGCCTCGCAACTCAATGCACTCATCCAAGTCAGCTAGCTGACTAGGTGCTGACTCATGTATGACTAGACCTCGATGATATCACTGACTCTAGTCAACCAGTCCAACTCAGTCAGTCCGGATCTATGGACTATAGTTAGTGATATTAGCGAGGTCTAGTCAGACCTGAGTCAGCACCTAGTCATCTAGCTGACTTGGCTGAGTGCATTGAGTTGCCAGGCCTGAACAATTTTTCACCAGCCATTCCCAGATAAGCACCATCCTGCGCAGTTCTGTGTATATAACTTTACAGCTGCAACTCTGCCATTTCAACCTTGCCTATAACATTCAGTTCCAACACCATACATAGCAGCACCAATACATCCAATTCCTTTAGTTACCTCAAATTCTTCTTGCATTAGCAGCTGCAACCAACCACTGTAATGCATCTTCAATTCCACATGCACTGTACCACATTCCTCTACTCTTTCTCAGCATAATCAGTTCATCTCACCACCTGTGCTTCTTCTATTCATCATTCAAGTACTTACACATAGCTAGACTGCAACCTCCTACGCTCCACAACTTTGCAATGCCAATTAGCCAAACACCACTTCACTGCATCAGTTAGCACCATTTATTGACAGCTGTATCAGTATTTTCATCCTTATACCATCAGATGCACCCCCTATTCCATGGAAACAACACCTATCCCGCAACATCCAACCTTGCAGTTACCACCTTCAGTTCTTAGTTCAGATTGAGATCCAACTGCAATTCAGTGTACCATTTCAGTCATAGCTCACAGTCTTGTACTTCTTCAAATTCCAACTCCTCTTCATGCTAACAGCACCACCAGCTTACCCTTACCATGGTCACCATAACATCACAGTTTCAATCACTTATCCTTCCTCTCTTCATTAACAACATCATCTCATTATTTGTTGCTCTAAATTTCAACTCCAGTTAAACTGCATCCATTCTCAACACTTCATCCATCTTGTGTTTAAACTGCCTACAGTGCCACTAGTCCATTGCAATATCATTTTTCGTCTCCCTATAGATACACACTTTATTCTACTAGAACTAAGCCAACTCCAACATCACCTAGCCTTCAAATCTGCTCTGAACCCATCCTAACATACATCTAGTTCATTCTCAGTTAACCTCCTGCAATACCATCTGAAACTGCAGCTACTCAGTCTTCTCTTCTCTCAAACCAACTCCAAACCATGGCAGTAAAACCACTCTTTGTTCCTTGTCTTTCCTCACTGAAATTCTGGGCAAAACAACCCATTTCTGTCCATCCCTTGAGCATAATCACCACCTGAACTGCCTTCTGCAACATCAGTTCACATTTCTTCATTACATTCTCAACATCACAGTGAGCTTTGTAGGTACTGAATATCGCAAGATAATAGTTCACGAGTATCGTAATAAATAAAGGAGGAAATAGTTATAAAATGATACGATGATAGAAGTAGCGCGGAGAAATATGAAGTTTTGCGAAGATGAAATAATTTTGCGAGAATGAATTGCGATACTTCGCAATTCATATACAAATTGTATAAGTTTTACTATAAATAGGAGTTCAAATGTAAAATTCGGGAGGTTCTTTTAATGAGTGTAAGAAATTATCTTAGGAAAGAGAATAGAAAAAGTTGTAACTATTCTAGTTCCATTTTGATAATTCTATGTAATCAATCAAGAGAATTAATAAGAAAGTTATCATTCACCATCAAGAACTTCTTGAGTTTTTACTAATTCTATTGAGGGTGTAGTTGTAGGTTATTCTGCAACTACATAATTGGCGCTAGAAACAAGGATTTGAAGAATTCATGTACCATAAAAATGACAAGAAGAAGAAACACATCAGAACCATTAACTGAAATAAGAAGAAGTGTAAGACTGGCAGGAGGAGAAGAAAATATAACAGGAGAACCTAGTAGAAGAAGGAGTAATCGAAGGAATCAAGCTCAACAAATAATAGATCATGATCGAGTGAGTATACACACTTGGAGAACTGATACACCAGAAGAAGAAGATAGAGAACCACAAATCAGAGAAAATGGGAGGTTGATGGGAGGAACAATTCTTGAAAGAGAAAGGGAGATGTTAGAAACATTGAGACAAGGAATCCAAAAAGAACGAATGATCGAAGCTGAAGAACGTGCCAATTTAACAAGACAAAATCAAGAATTGAGGATGGAAAATGAGATGCTACAAAGAAGGAAATCTCAAAGTGTTGCAAGATCAAATGTTAGAACAGAAATATAAGGACAAAATTCACCGATAATCAATAATGAAAATAATATGCAAGAACAAGCGCAGAATCAAGGTGAAAGAAATCAAGAGAATCGTTTCATTTTAATACCAAACCACGAACAAAACATGGAGAATTTACAAACAAGGCAAAATCCTAGAGAAAACAATCAGAATCGAGAGGAAGAACAACAACTTTTGGAAGAAACTGAGAGACAACAAGAAGTACATCAAAACAATCACGAGAATGGAGTAAGAAGACATGAAGAGGCTCGTAACAAACAAAATGTTGAGTATGGAAGAATTAAGAGAAGAATTGTAAATCAACAAACAGAAGTGGAGAGGAATGAACCAAACTCTCAAATCAGACTACAAGAAAATCAAGAAGAAATAAATCACAGAAGAAGGAGAAATAAAGAAGAAGAAATTCCTGATATTCGCACGAGAAGAATGAGAAGAATAGAAAGGGAAGAACAAGAATTCCAAGATGCTCTGCGACTGAACAATTATGATAATTTAGAAAGAAGATATTTGCAAAATTATTTAAATGAAAACATTAATGAAGAATATGATAGAATGCGAAGGATCGCAAGGGAGGAAGCGCAAGAACGTAGAAGAAGAGAAGCTGCATTAAAAAGACCAATGGATGAGAATTCTGAGGCAAATGCACGGATCTTTTGAGAATTATCAGAAATGAAAGGGATGATAAACAATAGAAGAGGAGGAGATAGAAGGAAATTAGATGAAGCAATAGAAGAAGCTGCGAGGACTCCATTTGCTAGAGAAGTACAATTGGGAGGAATTCCACCAAAATGCAATTTGCCCACACTTACCAGTATCTTTGATGGGACTTCATGTGCTATTCAGCACATTAAAGCATACATAAGATGCATGTTACAATAGGAGAATCATGATGTTGTGTTATGCAAGTACTTTGCATCGAGTTTAACAGGGGAAGCTTTAAAGTGGTTCGAAGGACTCCCTAAGAACACTATTACGTCATTCAGTCATTTGCAAGCAACTTTCCTCGGAGCATATATCACAAATCACTCTTCACGGCTTGGTATTGAAGATGTATTTGGTTTAAAACAAAGAGTGGGTGAAAGTTTGAAGCATTTGGTAAGACGATGGAAGCCTATGTGCAGCGATATGGCAGGGCGCGTGGATGAGAGATACTTGATTCTGTCCTTCATAAATGCGATGTTCGCAACTGAACAATTATATTTTCAAATCTTCAGAAGAAAGAATTCCATAATGATGACAGAGTTACGAGAATTTCAAGAAGAATACATTACACTAGAGGAAAATCAAAACAGTATGGAGTCATATCCAGTAGCAAACACTAGCAATCAAGAGGGAGGAGGAAATTTACTTCCCAAAATAATCAATGTAGTAGCAGGTACTTCGAAAACATCCTCACAAACTTCTTCGCAAATTTCAGAAGAGAAGAAAATCAATGGTAGCCAGCCAAAAATGGTAGCAATGGGTAGTAGAGATCAAGAAGCGTATGATAGAGAGAGGAATTTCTATAATCGAATAGGAAATAACCAAATTCCAAGATTAGATCAACAACAAGAAAATTATGGGGGACAAAGGCAAAATTATTTTGGACAAGGGAACCAGAGAAAAAATTATAACAATGGTCAAGGAGGTCAAAGAATGGTAAGGGAAGAGATAAAGTTGCCACCTTTGAATACAAGTGTAGAAAAGATATGGCAAGCAATTATCCTGGTAGAGCATATACCAACTCCATGGAACATGGGAAAGGAACCACCAATGGGTCCAAGAAGTCATGAATTTTGTTCATATCATCATTTTCATGGACATTCTACAAATAATTTCCATAATATCAAGAGGATAATCTTGCGAATGATTGATCAAGGAAAACTAAATCAATTTTTACTTAAGCGATTACGATCGCAACAATTACCACAGGCTCCAGCCATAACTCGCAGGGAGAACACAACAAAAGAAAAGGGAGAAGAAATCCTACATATAGAAGTGGGATCAAAAGAAAAGAATGTTTTCTGTAATTCCATTGTTCATTCATATAAAACCATAGAGGATTTTCATGATAATGTGTTAAGCAGGGTATATGCGAGGTATGGTGAAGGAAAGGAAGTAATGAACATCGCAAAAATTTCACGACTTGAAGATTGGCAGAAACGTGAAATTTCTTTTGAAGCCACTTAAATTCCGAAGGTTGTGAAGCACATGATAATCCATTGGTAGTAAGATTAGCAATCTACATGAATATGGAAGAAAATGAAGATGATATGGAGGAAGAATCAATTGGTCTTAATAGGATTTTGATTGATACTGGAAGTTCTGTCAATATCCTCTTCTATTCTGCTTACAAAACTATGGGGGGAAAAGATGCAGATTTAATACCTTCTACTTACATAATTTATGGTTTTAATGGAACTGCCAACAAGCCCAAAGGAGAAGTGAGCTTGCGAATTCCATTAAGTGGAATGCGAACTGAAATTCTGTTCTGCGTTGTTGATGTCGAATCACCATATAATGCTTTGATAGGAAGACCATGGCTTCATGGAATTCTAGGCGTAGCTTCCACTCTACATCAGTGCATAAAGTTTCCTCATATGAAGGGTATTGGAATTATCAAGGGTGATTGGGATGAGGGAAAGAAATGTTATGATACAGAAGTAGAAGTTTGCGAAGGAAAAACTACTGAGAAGGAAAATTGGAGAAAAAGAGCAAACGCTGTGAAAAGAAGTGAAAATTTAATGGCAGTGGATTAAGGAAAAAGAAAATAAAATTACGATGATAATCATACAAGAAATTTACGATGATAATAAGGGATTGTGATTTGCGAAGAAAGAAGAAGGAAAATAATAAAACAAGAAGGTAATCAGTATGTTTGCTCGTGGAAATGAGGTATGTGGCAAAACAAAATTTTTTATTTCGTGATAAATTTTATGAATATTATTTGCTCGCAGGAAATTGGGAAAAGTTACGAATTTCAAAATCTATATTACGATTAAACTTTCATTAATTTGCGAATAAAAGACCGCAATCTGTGATCAGCCTCCAAAAAAGAAAGAGAGCCGCAGAAAATTTTATACAGGCAAACCTTTGTGGCGTACACCCTAGTTCGCGAAGCTATATTTCGTAAGAGGCAAAGTCCTAAATTACGTCATTTAAGGGGGTACCTATAAACGTGGCTAAGGGTAACCGGAACACCACCAAGGGCCCTTAGTACATGGTAAAAATTTAGGGGTACAACCCAATAATGGGGTACCTATCCGGGTTAGACACCTTGGATTCTCACCTAATCTAGCGACATTACGCAATATAAAATGCGGTGTAAGATGATTTAGGTTGGGCGACTAAGGCATACTGTCTTTCCCAAGAAGTGCATAAAATGATCAAGGCGCCGAGGTACATGGTTGAGTCAAGAGTGCCGGGTGAGGTTGAACCACATCTGCCATTTTTGACAAGTCTTGGAAAATGATGCACTTGGCCCAAATATACCCCATAGGGTGCAACCTCGTAACTATAAGCCCTATAGGCAAAAAGGATAAGAGGTTGCGATCAAAAGCTGGTTGTTGGCAGAACCGGATGGGAAGAGCTAACCTTGTATGGTCGATGTATGCTTCCTTGAAGGGGAAACCAGGGGGGAAGATAAAGGGCAGCACCATCCATTAGGGAGCTGATACGTGCTATAAGACGCAAATGTCACGAGGCTTCTTTTTTGCGAAAACATAAAGGCTTGTAATATTTGTGCAACAAATGAAGTTCTGCGAGCATTCTAAAAAAAAAAAAAAGAGAGAAGGAAAACATACAAAAAGAACTCGCAGAATGAAACAAAGAAGTTAAGATGAGATCAATGGGTTATTACATGAAAGTGTAAAAATGTCCTGCGATTTCATCGCAAGACGATAATGTCACGAGGTTGTATATTCGCAAGAATGTTCAAACTTGTCATATTATCGCAAATACAAAAATTTACTACAAAAGAGGTGGCAAAATAAGACCTTTACTTATGAAGGCATGATAAGACCACAAAAATTAATGAAATTCATTACATCAAAACCATTGAAGAAATTATACAAAAATATACATTATGAAGATCTGAAAAGAAGACAACTTCGTCGATATCATTGAAGAAATTTTACAAGAATATACATCATGAAGTTTTGAAGAGAAGACAGCTTCGTCAATACCATTGAAGAATTTTTACAAGAAGTCCTATCAAAGAAGATAACATCATTGAATAATTTTCACGAAGACTTAACAAAAGATGCGATTTTGATAGCAATCAAATACAGATAAGTTCATACTCGTAAAATGTTACGAGAATTAAATACTTCTTATACTTCTCCATATATTGAATATTTCTCCACAAATTCAATACTATTTATACTTCTTCAAGAGTATATCATATTTATTATACTTCTTCAACGGATATTTAATTTTGCGAAGGTTAAGTACTTATTATACTTCTTCATACAATGAGTAATAATTCTTATACTTCTTCATATATTGGGCAATTCTTCATGAATTGAATGCTACTAATACTTCTTCAAATATATTTTATACTTCTTATACTTCTTAAGGGTATTTCATATTTCGTATACTTCATACTTCCTATACTTCAAGGGGAGATTTATTATTTACTTCGCAACATTCCGCAAAAGGAAAAAGGCTTATATTTCTTATACTTCAAAGGGAGGACTTTTTATTCATAATCCCAATAAGACGAAACTTCGTAAGATAAATTGAGAAGGATATTCTAATACTTCCAGCGATAATTGATCATTTGAAGAGCAATAATAAGGGGAAAGGGAATACTAAGCTAAGTCTTTAAGATATATTATTTCTCTCCACATGATCAAGTTATGCGAATAAGGGAAACAATCAATCAAAGAAAGATTAATTCAAATTAAGCTTTGAAAAAGAAATTGTTGGATTGATTAAAAGTGCAATCAAGAAGAAAGTGTTGTATTGAAAAGAAACAGAACAGACATACAAAAAAGAGTGAAGTTACAGAACAGATATAAAAAAAAGAGTGAAGTTATTTTTCAGGTGATCTATTCCCATCAAAATGATCTTCTTCTTCAACTTCACTATCATCTTCAACTTCACTTTTAGAGATTTCCAGATATGGAGTATCTTCAGGAATTTCTTCAGAAAGGAGCGTATGGTACTTCTTGAGAGGAATTTCATTGTCTTCACAAATCTTGCGAGTCATCTTAGCTCGAAAACGCTTGACATATAAACTATGGTTATGCTGGGAATTTAGAAGCTGAGATCTCAAATAAGAAATTTTCTTATTACGATTGGCAAGGATAGTTTCCAGATCGTTATTCATCTTCGCATAATTTTCTGCAGCAAGGAGAGAAATTAAGGAATTGGTTAGCAAATTACGAAGGAAAATTAATCAAAATAATTACCATTGCAAAGAATTTACATTCTAGTTGCTTCTTATCATTATGAAGAGAAGAATTTTCAATCTTTAATTGATTATTCTCCTCAAGAAGAGAAGAATTATCAATTGTGATGCTCGCAGATTGTGAATTATCTTCGTGACGGGATATTAATTCTGCGTTATCAATACTTAAATCCTCTACTTTCTGACGGAGATTTGAATTTTCAACCTCTAACTTCTTACAACGATTCAAAGTTTTCTTCTCAAAGAATAGAATGACGTCTTTCCCAATCAGAAGCAGCTGCACAACTAACTCTTCCAACCTAAACAAGAAAAAAGGGGTTAGAAATCAACAAAATAAGGGAAATAAACAAGGAATAGAGAAGAAACTTACCATGATACCTAAAGCATATAATGAAGCAGGAGAGACGAATCTTGAAATTCCTTTGAGGGGGTTATTATCAATTACAAAGGAACTTTACAAGCCTTCGCAATAAGTTTGCGAGCATTCGCTGTAGGAGAATTTCCTAATCCACGAGAAGAATGGAGGAAAGCCTCAGAGATGCTAACCATTGCTGAGGCAAAAGTTTCTGGGATACTGCAATCTTCATTTCCACCTTCATCAACATCATTATCATCATCTCCTCCGTCAGAAAGGGTATCGGAATTAGAACTAAAGTCCTTCTTAGGAAATTTATCATCTTCATCACCAAGATCTTCCTCAATATTCTCATTAGAAGAAATTACATTGGAATGAGACTTGGTTGAGAGTTTCTTCTTTTTCCTCCTCTCGTAAACAACATCTTAAAGTTTTCTTTTCCCTTTGCGAAGAGCATCATCTTGACTACCAGAATCTTGGGTAACCTTCGCAGAACGAAGAGTTTGTTGTCTTGCAGTAAACCTTTTAGAAGAAGTAGAACTCCTATTTTCACTGCAAACAATCTCGGGAAGAAGTGGAACCTGCAAATTCAAATAAGGATAAGAAACAGAGGCAACAATATATTGTTTAGAAAAATACAAGAGTGTTTCTTACCTCATTTGAAATTAAAGGGTAACAAAAAGATAAGGAGATGGAAGTACATACATTTCTAAAAACCCAAGGTTGATAATGGCGGTTATGAAGGTTCGCAGGAAGTTCTACTATCCCAGAAATATAAGAACCCGATAATAAAGGGTACTTATACCAATCTTCATCATTAGAACGACGAGGTGTCTTATTATTTCCTGAAGCATAATCAATATCGTGCATGAGAAGATCATCTGCTGCGATATTAGTTTTACGATGAAGACGAACACCCCAATGATTATATTCTTTCCTCGCAGGAATTAGTGTGTAATTTTTGAAGAAACCCTCAACTGTATAATTCGCAGCAACAATTTCCATATTTTCAAATCCAGGTTTCCTAAGATCAACTGAATACAAAGATTTCCCAAAAGCGGCACGATTTTCGAATTCAACTAAGAGGCGAATACAATCACCAGTCAATTGGTAAATGGCACAAGAAAAATTGGGGTGGGAAATAATTTCATAGAATAGAGGAAAGTTAACATCATAAAGAGGAAGAGGAAGACCTTCGAGGATTTGACCTCGTGAGATTAAAATTTTCTGATCATCCCAAACATAGTTGGTAAAGAGCTTCACACAGAGAGAATATTTATTGTTATAACCTTCAATCTCAGAGAGAATGAGGTCCCTATCAGCAAGTTCTGCATTAATCTATTCAATAGTTTTCTTCTTTGGTGCCATTGAATATAAGAGGGAAAATAGAAAGGAAAAAAGATAAAAGAGATTGCAGAGGCATAAGTGGTGAAGAACATGAATAAGATAAGAGAATAAAAAGCAAAAACAAAGGATAATATTTATAAATAGAGAGAGAGCTTGATGAAGATAGAAACTCATTAATACGAGTAAGCGTGAACTGTTGAAAAGAACGGTTACGAAGAAACGTGTCAAAAAGATAAGGGAAAAGTAAAAAGACGTGTTGCGAACTTGATGGGTGGTAATAATTACACTAAATTTACGAGAATAGGGATTCTCATGACATTTGTTCTTCGTAGAATTGACATGAGAAGAGGCAAGATGTAGGTACTGAATATCGCAAGATAATAGTTCACGAGTATCGTAATAAATAAAGGAGGAAAGAGTTATAAAATGATACGATGATAGAAGTAGCGCGGAGAAATATGAAGTTTTGCGAGGATGAAATAATTTTGCGAGAATGAATTGCGATACTTCGCAATTCATATACATCTGTATAAGTTTTACTATAAATAGGAGTTCAAATGTAAAATTCAGGAGGTTCTTTTAATGAGTGTAAGAAATTATCTTAGGAAAGAGAATAGAAAAAGTTGTAACTATTATAGTTCCATTTTGATAATTCTATGTAATCAATCAAGAGAATTAATAAGAAAGTTATCATTCACCATCAAGAACTTCTTGAGTTTTTACTAATTCTATTGAGGGTGTAGTTGTAGGTTATTCTGCAACTACAAGCTTCTCTTCCTCTTCAATCAATAAAAACTCAAACTGAGTTTACCCATCTTCAATACCTCGACAGCAGCAATATCTATTTCTCAAATTCACAGCCGAAATCAAACCCCTATACCACTCTTCATAGAAGCAACCAATCTCATCTTATATTCAAACCCATTAACAACATCATTATTTTCTTAGATCTTTCTCGGCTATAAACCCTAACCCATCTCATATCGCACACATCCATTTCTTCCATTTCACCCACTGAATTTATCTTCTTGTTCTTCATTTGCAAATTCAAATCCCTAATTTCATTGCTGATTTCTGTGTTCTTGAATCAATTGCAACAACATCCACTCTTCTATCTCAGATTCATTGCCATTTCAATCTTCCATTAAACCTCCTTAATATCGGATGAAGCAATAGAACCCTAATTCCAATAGTTGTTATTATTTCTCAGCTCTCAGTCAATTCATCTTGATCTACTTTCTCAACTTGATTCAACAACAAAACATTTTTCATTTTTTTCTCTGATAAACATCAATGGAGCCGCCTCTTCTTGTTTTCAGGTGAGCCAGAGAAAGATGAGAAAAATTATTGCTCTTTGATTTTTAGGTATTGTGTAGGAACGTGCAAGTTGACACAGCCACCCCGGGAGAGTAGATAAGGGATATCTTCGAATAATTTGGCCTGTCAGTTATGGGAAGCTGACAGTTCATTCTTCCGCTCCTTCGCTGCACAACCTTAGCTGGTTCCAAACATCGCTCGCCTTTGAATGACGCTTTTGCTATCTTCGAATTCTTCCACCAACAATATCGTCTCTTACTTCTCATATTCACTTCTTCCCTTCAATGTCTTTTCATCACTAAAGTTGTCATGCTTTTCAGACAAAAGTTGCATCACTAAAGCCGACATACTTTTCAGACAGAGATGAAGAAATAAAAGCAAATAATGAGAAATAATCCGCCTCCAATAGCAGTTGCACATGAGATAAGACTTTTGCACTGTTTCTTCCTCTTTTGTTCCAAATGATTCCAAAGTACCTAAATACTCAAAAACACTCATAAGATACATATTTTACAAGAAAACTCGCAAAGAAAGCATAAACTATAGATAAATATCAAGGTGTTTTAGACACCTATCAAATTCCCCCATACTTAGACTTTGCTAGTCCTCGAGAAAATCAAACAAAATAATTATAAAGCATACATACAACTCCATGTCGTCGAGGCTATGGTCACTTTTAGCATAAATAACAAGCCTTTGAAACCCTAGGTGTCCCTAGTGGACGAGTTTTAGTCTCGTGAAGGTTTACAAGAGGTCTACCTACAAAACCTATATTTCCAACTCCGTCTATTTGTGACAAATCAATGAACGAATCCAAAATGACTACAGGAGGAGGTACCTTGATGCAAATTCAATTCATATATAAGTAAATAAATCTCTAATTAGATAGTCGAACAAACCACAATACTCGAAATCTGACTAACCACAATCACAATGATAATATTAAGAAGATGGATATAGAAGTAGATGTTTGCGAATGTTCACAAGTGATCGGTGTTTCCCATATCTGTCTGAAGGTCACCGCCAAGATGAACCTATGCATCCTATTGGATTGAGCTACTGGTCTGAATTCTAGTGTCAACACACCGGCATATACAAGGGAACCAGCAGTCAACAATCTTAATTCTACATCAACTCAACTGGCATATACAAGGGAACCAGGAGTCGAATTTATTCAACACAATAATAATATCTTTTCTTTTTTACTTCTTTTTAGACAGCATGATTAGATATTTTGGATCCAAGCGCATGCTTCTTTTCAGCAGATTACATGATAGTTCCCTTGGATCCTGCATTCCACGCTTGTTTAGGCGAAGGAGACAGGGAGAACACACACATATTGCTATCCAAGTGTCATTTTTATTCCGATTGGTCTAATTGGTCGGTCTCTTTTTTCTTTTTCTTTTTCTTTTTTTTCTTTTTTTTTAGCAACTCAATCACTCTATTTCATCCTAGCAGTAATAACAAGTCGATGTTTAGTGACCCACCAAAACACTTAGAGAACAATAGATAAATATGGAAAAATAAAAATAGAATCTGATATGGTGATATTCCGAGATACGGTAACAACTATCATGGTATTTATAATTTCTAAGCTATGTCCGTCTTTTTTAGTTAATTGGTTCCTCAACTCCTTCAATCAAAATGGTTCAATCCACTTATATTGGTAGTGTCATCCTAAAGGAACAAGTTTCTAGATTTCGGAGTTCAAAAAGCACAATTTTTTTCTTGGTTTTTCTATTTTTCTGATTTTTTTTTTTTTACTAAAGGCATAAAACAAACTATACAAACATATAAATGCTCCCCCACACTTAAACTTTACATTGTCCTCAAAACTTTAGATTTCAGGGCTTGTTAATAAAATATTTTTTTAATAATACCAAGCATGCCCTTTTGTATTTATACTAATAAAATTAGGTATGGATTTCATTTTTCAGTTTCATTTTTTTTTTCACTCTCTCTCTCATTTGCTTTTTCACTCTCTCTCTCTGCTAGAAAAACAGGAACAGAAGAAACAACTTCTAATCTAGATTTTCAGTAGAAAACGATTTCAAAACCTAGATCTAAGATTTACAAACAAAGATCGTGATTATATACACCTAAATTCAACATCAACATCACATGTTCCTTGGAGATTCGGTGAAAATCAATGAAAAAGAAATGATAATTATCAACAACAAATGAATCTAAAGATTCACATAAAAAATCAAATTGAACAGGTAAGTTTCGTTTATGTTTAACATTTAAAATCAATAGCTAGATTTAATTCTTTGATTTAATCATTTTATGATTTTGAAAAACTTTTAAAAGCTTGATTTCAACGTAAAAATCTTATTGAACATTTCAAATCAATAGCTAGATTTAATTGGAGTTAGATCTGTTATCATCTCACCTTAATCTTACTGTTGAGAAGAAATTTTAGAAAAAAAACATTCAAGAAAAATTTCTAGGGTTCTTGAACAAAATTCGATAGATCTTTTAATTTTTTATCTCGATTTAAAATCGGTTTTCAGATTTGAAATCAGTGAATCATTATCTCATTTACCCATCTATTAGATACGAATTCTATATACTTTGATTTTTGAACTGATTTTTGCTCCTCTAATGTTACCTGTTCTTGATTATTTTGGTTTGATTTCAAAACTTTTTTCAATATTTTTTTTTCGATTATTTGTTGTTCTTGCATGTACGATCCGAGAATTTTTTGTTAATTTGTTGTTTATATTTTGTTGATACTGAGAGGAGGATGAAGAAACAATTTTGTTTCAGAAGAACAACTTCAAATCGATGTAGACATGTGTTGTTTTTTGTTACAGTATGTGTAACTTGAGGTTACACATATATATCTTGTTGTATTTTTACCATGGAATTTGTATTTTTCTGTTGTTTTTTGTTTTTTTGTGAATTTGTTGTGAGTTTTTTGTTTGATACTGAGAAGAGGATGAAGAAAAAATGTTGTTTCAGAAGAACAACTTCAAATTGATGATGTAGACATGCTATTTTTGGTTTTACAGTATGTGTAACTTGAGGTTACACATATATATCATGTTGTATTTTTAGCATGGAATTTGTATTTTTCTGTTGTTTTTTGTGAATTTGTGAATTTGTTGTGAGTTTTTTTGTTTGATACTGAGAAGAGGATGAAGAAACAATGTTTTTTCAGAAGAAGAACTTCAAATTGATGATGTAAACATGTTGTTGTTTGTTTTACAGTATGTGTAACTTGAGGTTACACATATATATCATGTTGTATTTTAAGCATGGAATTTGTATTTTTCTGTTGTTTTTTATGAATTTGTGAATTTGTTGTGAGTTTTTTTGTTTGATACTGAGAAGAGGATGAAGAAACAATGTTTTTTCAGAAGAAGAACTTCTAATTGATGATGTAAACATGTTGTTGTTTGTTTTACAGTATGTGTAACTTGAGGTTACACATATATATCATGTAGTATTTTAAGCATGGAATTTGAATTTTTCTGTTGTTTTTTATGAATTTGTGAATTTGTTGTGAGTTTTTTTGTTTGATACTGAGAAGAGGATGAAGAAACAATGTTTTTTCAGAAGAACAACTTCAAATTGATGATGTAAACATGCTGTTCTTTGTTTTACAGTATGTGTAACTTGAGGTTACACATATATATCATGTTGTATTTTTAGCATGGGATTTGTATTTTTATGTTGTTTTTTGTTTTTTTGTGAATTTGTTGTGAGTTTTTTTGTTTGATACTGAGAAGAGTATGAAGGAAAAAATATTGTTTCAGAAGAACAACTTCAAATTGATGTAGACATGCTAAGTTTTGAGTTAATGATTGTATATGCTTCCTGTTACTTCTAGATGAAATTGAAAACCAACAACTCTTTCCTGACTAGTTCGTGTTTAACATTTGTACTTATTGATTGATACATTTGGATTGTTATCCATAATACCAAATTAATACCTATCTCATATCCAGGTGGGGTGAATTTTAATGCTATTTCAAGGCTCATGGAAGTTGATGCACTTGATATGGAGATCATTCCAAACCTTAAGGTAAATGTCTCGTTACCTGAATTTCATATTTCGAAATGTTCTTGTCTATACTTTGTTGTGATCATTTATAAAACTCTTTTCTTTGCATGATTGAAGTCTAAATTATCATATGAGTTTGGAATTGTATGCTTTCATAATTCCTAGAAATCACATCTTTGTAGTTTCTATTTAATAACCACGATTTAAATGTTATATCCATGTGTAACTTTTTATTAGATTTGTAACTTATAGATACACAAGCTAAATGAATGTGTAACTATAAGTTATGTACATCATCTTGTGGCACAACATCGTTTCCTTTGGTTTTTCTTAATTTACCACTTAATGTATCACATCAATTTGCTGATTTTATGTTGACATATATAAGTATGATGCATGTGTAACTCTTAGTTACACATTCTAACCGAATATGTAACTTCTAGTTGCACATGCTATGTGGATCTAGTGGTTTGTATCTACGTTATGATTATTTTTGGTTGAATTTACTGGTTTTGTGATGTCTTGTGCAGAGAAACACATTAGGAAGTTGGTTGAAGATGAATTCATCAGCTGCAAACCAAACCACATTCACTCTTGATCCCATGCACGAAGAATGACAAAAGCCAGATTGAGGGGTTTTCACTCTGGATATGGTACATTATACATAATAATTCACACTTTTTTGCTTTTTCAAAGATTCATAGTGTGTATTTGGATTCCAGCTTGCACTGAACCCTTAGCTAGACATGTACTTATGGATTAACTCTGTCATCATTTCTCAGTAGTATGCAAAAGTATGTGTAACTTCTAGTTACACAAGCTAATTTGATGTGTAACTTCTAGTTACACATGCTGATTGAATGTGTAACGTCAGGTTACATAGATTTTACTTACATATAGTTTTTACAAAAGAAGTTTCCAAATTAGTAGGACTTTCAGAAGTAGTAGTATTGTGTATGATTAAACCTAAGTAGTTACTTGTAATCTTGTATAATAACGCCACTTTGAATGATCCAGGTTCAGTTAGTGATTGAGAATTTAGAGCAATTGTTCCTGAAACAACGAAACGATCATTTGTTGTCAATGATGATCGAGGTGATAAGTTAATGCTACTGCAAGCAAATCCAGATGCCCCTATATATCTATGCCTATAGGAAAGTAATGGAAATGATTTGTTTAAGTAAATGTAGGACTAACTAGTGAAACTACGTTAACCAGTTTAATTCCATAGCAAGTCCATAGCGAAAGTAGTGTATAGACAACAAAATGAAATATACATAATTGTATAATTTTGTAGGAACTGTTAGCTTTTGAATTTTGACCGCCTTCATACTTTACGGGTACACAAGCTAATTGCATATAGTAGATTATCTCTAAGACCAGATTCTGAAGTCGTGTAGCTACTAGTTACACATGCCAATTGAATATGTAACTGCAAGTTACACATGCTAATTGAATGTGTAACTGCTAGTTACATGTTCTAATTATATGTGTAGAAGTTTGAGTAAATCTGAAATGATACATAATTCAGTTTATTGGTGTTGGTTGCAGTTGCAGGACATGGGTTACGATGGAATTGATATGTGGTAAGTTATGTCCTGAGTCTGAGAACTCAATATTGCATGCTAGATGCATGTTAGGATAAACATGTGCAGAGTTGCCAATGTATGTTGCTATTGCAATGGATTTGTTAGGAATTGATGCTGGTAGAGAATGATGAAATGAGCCATGGTGGTAGCTATAGGATAAATGTTGTTGAAAGTGTGCATAGTGTTGTGTAAATTTCAATTACACTAGATATATGCATATGTAACTCCCAGTTATACTAGACAGATGTGTGTGTAACTTTTAGTTACACATGCTAAGAAATTATTGTAAATAAATCTAAAAGTGTAATAGATGTATTTTTTTTTATGTCTATTTTTTTTATATGTGTAACTTCTCATTACACATGCCATATGGATGTGTAACCTTTGGATACACATGTTATATGCATGTGTAACTTCTGCTTACACATGTGTAACCCTTTCATGCCATATCCATGTGTAACTTCTGGATACACATGCTCGTTTCATGTGTAACTTCATATTACACATCCATATAATTGGTGGGAGGCGGTAGTAGGCGGTGGTGGCCGCCGGAGACGGAGGTGGTGGTTTCCGGCGGTGGTGGTTTCTACTGCTGATGGTGGTCACCGTCGGAGGTGGTTGGCGGTGGTGGTTGGTGGTGGCGGTGGTTTCGACGTTGGTGGTCGGAGGCACTGATGGTCGCCGGCGGAGGTATTTGTTGGTGGTGGCGGTCGTCGGATGTGGTGGTTGGTGGCGGCGGTCGTCGGAGGTGGTGGTTGGTGGTGGTGGTGATGGTGGCGGTCGTTAAAGATGGCTGTGACATCATATTTGCTATATTTTAATAATATTGGGCCTAAATTTAAATTTTATTTAATTATGGGCTTGACAATATGAATAAGGGTATCAAGGTCATTTAATAATTTGGGGCCTAAATTTAAATTTCTTTTAATTAAGGGTCTCATATTATGGGTTATCCATGGGTTGGGCCTTAGCCTAATTTTCCCTTACTAGAATTGATGTAGAATTCTCATACGGACTCGGATTTTGATGGTCCGCCCCTTCATTCCATACGGAAAAGAATTTCCTATCTCCCAACGTTGTAGGTTTTAGGTTTTGAGCTCGTTAGGGAGGTCAAAACACCCTGAAAGTAAAATTCAGGAAAGATTAAAGGGGCCGGTCCCACGATAAGACGAAGGAGTTTTGTTAAAATCAAGGAGTTTCCATGAGACGAAGGAAACACCATGAGACGATGGAAAATATTTATAAAATAAGGAATTATGAGACTGGGACGCCGGTGGTCAAAGCACGGTCGGCCAGTTATGACCACGGTCCCGTGGTGTCTCTTCCTTAGTTTTACATATTTTGATGATTTTATGAAGGATTCATGAATTTTGAGAAATTTGATAAATTTAGAGAGTTTTCATGAATTGAAGGAGTTTCCATGAGTTCATGGTCTTTGAAAAATATTAAAACAATAAAATTCGGCCGTGTGGGACCATGGAGACGTGACCGACCGGTCATGGCCCAATCCCACGAATTTTAATAATTTTTTAAATAATTTTTTGGGTGTCTTTTGATGATTTGAAGGAATTTTGAGAAAAATACCATGAAATCAAGGAAAAATAAGATAATTAATAATGAAATAAATAAAACAGGGTGTGTGGGACTGGCTAGGGCATGGCCGGCCGGCCAAGGCCCGGTCCCACGAGTTTTCATAATTTATTTTATTTTATTATTATTTTTGATGATTTAAAGGAATTTTTTGAGGAAAAATACCATGAAATCAAGGAGTTTTTCATGAAATTAGAGAAAAATAATAATAAGGACCGTGAGGTGTGGGCCGGTTGGGACCAAGGCATGGCCGGTCGGCCAATGGTCACGCCCCACACACTCTCCTTGATTTTTTGACGGACTCATAGAAGTACCACGAATCCGAAGAATTTCCTCAAGACGGAGATTTGATCAAACGAGAGAATTTTATCAAATCATGAAAAATAATAAAAGTGTATTAAAAATATAGAATTAGTGTGGAACTGACCATGACATGATGAGTTGATCGTGTGTCCGTGTCCCAGCGCCTTGGTCAAATATTTTTAATTATTTATTATTTTCTTCCCTATTTTGCATAGGTTCATCGTTTCGTCGTATTTTGAAATACTCGTTCGTGCGGTGATTGTTAATGCATCATCGTTGAATACACTTGCACCATTTGAAACAGGGATTACTCAAAGGTAGCTCTGATGCCCGGTCGTTAATTACTAATTCATGAAATTCAATAGAGAATAATCCATGAAATGAGTAATAAAACGGATAGATGTTTACTGTTAATTCATAGGATCAGCTAAAGATTCGACTACAAACTCAGAACAATGAGTGAGCGTTGCCATTCCATGGGATCGACATTGATTCGACCATGGAATAGGAGAAATGATATTGCCATTCCATGGGATCGTTGTTGATTCGACCACAGAATCGGAGTAATGATATTGCCATTCCTTGAGATAGACGTTGATTCGACCACGGAATCGGAACAATGATATTGCCATTCCGTGGGATCGTCGTTGATTCGACCACGGAATCGGAACAATGATATTGCCATTCCGTGGGATCGTCGTTGATTCGACCACGGAATCGGAGCAATGATATTGCCATTCCGTGGGATCGTCGTTGATTCGACCACGGAATCGGAGCAATGATATTGCCATTCCGTGGGATCGTCATTGATTCGACCACGGAATCGGAGAAATAATATTTCCATTCCATGGGATCGTCGTTGATTCGACCACGGAAGAGCAATGATATTTCCATTCTGTGGGATCGTCGTTGATTCGACCACGGAATAGGAACAATGATATTGCCATTCCGTGGGATCGTCGTTGATTCGACCACGGAATCGGAGCAATCTTATTGCCATTCCATGGGATCGTCGTTGATTCGACCATGGAATCAGAGCAATGAAGGGATAATTAACCTCATGGGTCTATGCCTAGCAAATAAACTGACTACGATAGGAGCATTAATCATCGTGACATGACTTGCCGTTAAGCCATATCCTTTATATAGTCAGGTTAAACTCGTTGTTTGTTCCTGAAGACGATATTGCCCCGTAGAGCCGTCCATCCCGTGATACTATATAGAAATGACTGTGTAGGACCAGAATATCGCCACAATTATATTCACGAGAGATTAATGACACTTCTGCGAGCGTCACTGAAAACTCTTCAACAATATTTCACGAGCATCACAAAATAATTCAAAGAATGACGAAGTTGACGACTGAAAATATATGAGAAGAACATGTGTGTTTCACGATGGTTACAAAGTTCGCGAGAGGATCGCAAGATAGATCCGAAATTAGAGGACAACTTAGTTGTCACCCATTATTTAATTTCTTATAAATAGAGATCTATTAGATTTAGAAGGGAGGAGGTATTTTTTAGAGTTGAGAGAGTCTTGAGGAGAGAGAAAATTTTAGGAGAGAGAGATATTTTTCAGAGAGACTTTTAGAGAGAGAAAATGTATTTTTCTTTATCATCTTCTTCCCCAAAACTAGATTGAGAACTCCATTAATGGAGATTATCAAATGTAATCTTTAACAATCATAGTAGAGAATCATGGATGTAGATCAAATTGATCGAACCATGTAAAAATTTGTGTGTCTATTTACAATTTTTAGAATTTTAATTATCAAATTAGTTTAGATTAAGAGATTATTATCAAGATATTACAAGGGGTGTGTTGTGGGAAATCATGCAAATACATTTTGGCGCCGACTAAGGGGACGGATTGAAGAAGATTCAAAGAAATTGGCTATCGTTAGAATTACATTTCGCTGGATCTAAAAATTTGAAGGTCAAATATGGAAAGCTACAATGAAAGATCATGACTATACATCAAATAGAGAGAAGGAGATATATTAGGTGGCGGATGAAGAAAATATCAGCAAAATTGTATCAACAAATCATCAAAAAGGACAAATTTCTTCTCACTTTTCTTACTCTTTGTTTCATTTTTCAGATTTGGGAATTTCAAAACACAAATTGAAAAATAGATTTTTACTCTTTGCTTTTTGTAGAAATTTGATTTATTGTGGAAGTATTGAATCTAAAAATATTTTTGCTACGAATTTGTAGTGACCAAACTTTATTTTACAAATTTGTTTAAAGAATTTCCAAAAATGTCAAATTATGAGATTTTATGTTCTTCACAGGGAGAAATTCAATGAATTTGGATCAATTAATTGTTCAAACAGGACAAATTCTTTCTTATCTTATTATATGTTCACAGTATAGATCTGGAAGATTTTGAATTTTAGATTATTAATCTTTGTTTTTCACAAAAATTGTTGTTTAGTTGATATTTTGAATTCAAAAGAGTTTTGATCATAAATTTACGTCTATAAATCTTGAATTTAATCATAATTTTGACATCTAATGTGAACATGATTTTTGTGATTGAAGTCATAAATGAAGAAATCAAAAGCTCCAGCGAAATTTCTATTTTGCTGTAAGATGCATCCACCAACACCAACATTTTAACAAGAAAATTAAGATCCCAACGGAGGAGAAAGGACAAAGACAGCACAGTGGAAAAAGGAAGAAGATATTATTCAACGTTTACTTCACTTGGTCGCCATCATCAGCAATCATCGCAAATTATCATTAACAACAATATCATTGGAAGATACAGCGTCTCGCAACTATCATCAATTAATGGAAAAAGGAGGGAACACATATTTTATGCGAAAGAATGAAAGCCAATTACAAGGAAGAAAATACAGCAAACATATATTTCAGAGAAGCTAACTAGGCAACAAAGTCCAGTGGAATAATACTAAAATTCCCCAGAGCATTGACGATAGTTTCGTCAAAAATCATTTAGGAAAGAGAGATTATTGCGAGATGCTCGCAAATAAGATCATGAGACATCTTCACAGGTACTGGCGAAGTTACGTAGCTGAATTGGTTCAAATAGGAAGGAAGAATAGATGCAGCAAATGAGAAAAACTTTGCATCATGATACAAAATGAAAGACAAATTTCTGCAAAGAGTAAATAAAGAAAAACTTTCGCGGAAGAATAAATCTGCGAGGACGCCGTAATTCCAGTGAACAAGAGTGGGAGGTGATAAGAGATCGACCAAGAAGAGCAATCAATAAATCTGCGAGGAACATCGCCAACAGGATGTGTGAAGGCAGAATTAAAGAGTTATGACTCATGAAGAAAATAAAGAAGGATGTACTCGTGAACAGGATATAATCTTCGTACAGTCAGCTAAGAACAGAATTCAAATCACATCAGTTAGAACTCAATAGCATAAGTCCATCGTCAGCACGAAAATATCAAGACGAAAGAATTAGCTCACGTTAAATAAACCAATGGAGTGAAAGAAGTACACCTAAGGAATCAATGAAAGGGACAATTAACAGATAAAATAATAGGACAAAGAAGTATAATACTGATCCATCCAAACATATTTCAACGTTTCACCTTGAAAAAATTGGCGATATTTGGAGGAGTCATAAACAAGAAAAAAATAGCAAGCAAAGTGAAGGAACCATTACCAATCAACAGGCAAAAGAATAATAAGCAAACTCGTTTTCACGGGAAGAACACTTTCCTTCGCATAAATGAAGAACTGATGTTGCTCGCGGAAAAGTATACAAGATGAAAATTCAAAGGACAAGTTTATCGGCAACAGCAGAGAGTGCAGGACGACAACGACCAAAGAAAAATAAAAGCTCACTATGCAACTAAATAATGATTAGACAAGTTTATGGGGAGAGAACGACTTTGATTACATACAAATGTACTTATGGAACTTGGGACCCAATCTATTCAAGTTTAATTTAGTTGCGAGAGTATTCTCCACTTGAAGAACGATAGGAAATATCATGAGCAAATAATGAAAACAAATGGAATGCTAAAGTACAAGCAACAATATATTACTGGCAAAAAACGACAAAAGAAGAAATAGGGACAAAAGAAGAATTAAACTAACTAATGATTGTCACAGTAACAACAAGGAGTACAAGTAACAGATGCCTATCAGAATAAGAAAGGAGTACAAGGACAAGAAAACAAGAAAAGAAGAAAAGTAGAACCAAATTGACGAGAGCATCGTGAATATTTAGGATGAATTTCTTTTCTTTTTACCTTATAAAGTTGGAAATGTAGTCTTGCGAAGATGCGCCCCTTGTAAACTACATTTTAGAAGGAGGGGAATGGAAATATTGACGAGCAGAAATTGGTACATCTACTTTCCACGAGAGGATTATTTCATTACTTCGCCAAATTGGTCAGAGGCAGGAATTTGGTATTTCATTACTTCGTCAGATATTTGATTATTTCGCAAGAGAATGGTTAGAACAATTGGTAGGGTGCAAGAGGCAGATCAAAAGTTTATTTCTCATTTCTTCTAATTTCTCAAGCACCTCAAATACTTCGCGAGAATTGACAGCAACAACAAATCGCCAAAAAGTTAAGTACCACTTCCTTGAATATTTTACTTACAGAAAATGAAAATTTTTGATTTATATTATCGCCGGATTTCAAAGAGCATTTTTATGATTTATAATATTTCAAAAAAAATCAAAAAACTTTTGATTCAATTCACCAAAAGCGGGATAATCGCAAGATTTCTAAAATTTCAAAAGATTTCAAAGAATTTTGATTTGATTGATCAGGGTGATATATTCGCAAAAATTTATAAATTTCAAAAAAAAAAAAACAAAAATCCAAAATTTTCTAAGATTTTTTATTTGACTTACCAAAAAAGAGATACAATCGCCAGATTTCAAAAATTTCAAAAGGTTATAAAAAATGAGATCATCGCAAAAAATTTACAGATCGCAAAAAATTTCAAAGATTATCAAAGATTACAAAAGGTGAAATCATCGCAAAAAATTTATAGATTTCAAAAAAAATCAAAATTTTCAAAGATTACAGAAAATGAAACTACCGCAAAGATTTCTAAGGTTTCAAAAAAATTTGATTTCATTTCCAAAATAGCGACACTCTCATGAGATTACAAATATTTAAAAAGATTATAGAAAAAGGAATTATCGCCAAAATTTCTAAGATTTCAAATTTCCAAAATACGCGATACAATCGCAAGATTTCAAAGAAGATTACAAAGATTTCTCTAGAATATTTCTTTTACAGAAATAAATTTTTGGTTTAACAAATGCGATAAAATCGCAAGATTTCAAAGAATATTTCAAAGATTTCAAAATATTTTAAAGAATATTTCAACTCATAGAAATGAGCAAAACAAATTTTTATCAGAGCTGCGAGCGTAATCGCGAGATTATTCAAGATTATATAAAGAATTGTCAGAAATGAAAGAATGAAGAAACGCAAAAATATCGCGAGAAACACGAATATAATTTCGCAGAGATTAAGAGAATGGGACAAACCTTTATGGCGTGCACCTTAGTTCGCGAATACAATTTTGTAAGAGGCAAATGTAAGACCTGCAAGCACGTTATAAGGGGGGTATCTCTTTACATGATTCAGCGATAAGGTTATACCGCTACTGGAACCTGAGTCTTGCAGATGTTGGGGGTTAAAGAAAACCTATCCTGGAGAGAGATCTTGGATTTCCATCTTTATAAGGTTATACCCTGGTTGGACGACCGAGGATCTCTTCCAAGAAGTGCAAAGTATGACCAAGGCGCCGAGGTACACGGTTTAGCCAAGGGTGCCCGGGACGGACGAACCTACCCTGGCCATCTTTGGTAAGTCTTGGCTACAATGCACTTGGCCTGAAGAAAACCCCACCTAGGGTGTAGTCTTGTAACTATAATCCATATAGGCATAAAGGACAAGAGGCTACGAAAACAACTGGTTGTTGGTAAATCTGGATGGGAGGAGATATTCTTGTATGGCCGATGTGCCCTCCTTGAAGGGGCAACCAGGGGGAAGATAAGGGCGGCACCCTCCATTAGGGAGCTGATAAGTGTCTTAAGACGGCAATGTCATGGGGCTCTAAGATCGCAAGATCATTTAGGCCTGTCATATTGTCGCGTAAATTATACGGAGGCAAAAAGCCAAAAGAGAAAAATTTAAGATGAGATCAATGGGTTTTTACATGAAAGTGTAAAGACGTCCTGCGATTTCATCGCAAGACGGCAATGTCATGAGACTTTGATCTCGCGAGAGAACTTAGACTTGTCATATTGTCGCATAACAGGCCAAAAAGCCTCAAGAGAAAAGATAAGGCAAGATCAATTGGTCAATACATGCAAATGTAAAGACGTCCTGCGATTTTGTCGCAGAATGAAAAATTGGCGAAATAAGACCTTTAACTAGGAAGGCAAAATAAGACCTATAGAATAATCTCAAATATTAATTATTTTCTTATAAGAATGCAGGAAATATTTGTTCATCGCAAGAGAGATAGAAAGTATTATTCAGAATCTCTCATAAATTACTATTCAGAGTCTATCAAGAGGAACATCTACAATCTCGTAGCATTATTCACAATCTCACCACTATTTATCGCTACTATTCATCGCCACTATTCATAACAGCACTATTCAAAGCATTATTTCAGAATCTCGCAGAAACATTTAGAAATGCGTATAAACATTCATAATTTCGCGGAAAAAATCAGCAATTCACAGAAACGTTCAGAAATTCGCAGAAACATTCATAAATTTTCAGACTAATTCAGCATATTGCAGACTATTCCAGAATTTCGCAGGAGAAAGGATTATTTCGCAAAATATGATCATTTTATCAAATGAGGCAGAGGCAATTCGTTCATTCAACATTTTCTCAGGGATTCTTCCTTCATAGATAAAGAACAGAGGCAACTATGGATTAATGGATTACCAAGAAAACATTTTATGTTCTTTATCTTCTCGCAAGAATTATTTCCAAAATGGACTAGGATTTTCACCAAAAATGAAGTAATAATTTCACGAGAACAGAGGCAATACTTATGATTTTCATTAAAGAACGGATACTTCTTGAAGATTGAGTACTTCTTATATTTCTTCAGGGATACTTCATACTTCACGAGCATTTCAAGAGTTAATACTTCTTATTTACTTAACAAAGATATGGAACTTCGCAAAAGAATAGAGGCAAGTATATACTTTTCAAGTCCAGTATTCTTTCGCTCGTTCCTTCATCAACAAAGATCAAAAACTACTACAACAACAGATTTTTTCTTAAAGATTACTTTTCAAGCAATATTCAAGAAAAAAGAGGCAAGATATAGGACCAGAATATCGCCACAATTATATTCACGAGAGATTAATGACACTTCTGCGAGCGTCACTGAAAAGTGAAAACTCTTCAACAATATTTCACGAGCATCACAAAATAATTCAAAGAATGACGAAGTTGACGACTGAAGAAATATGAGAAGAACATGTGTGTTTCACGATGGTTACAAAGTTCGCGAGAGGATCGCAAGATAGATCCGAAATTAGAGGACAACTTAGTTGTCACCCATTATGTAATTTCCTATAAATAGAGATCTATTAGATTTAGAAGGGAGGAGGTATTTTTTAGAGTTGAGAGAGTCTTGAGGAGAGAGAAAATTTTAGGAGAGAGAGATATATTTTTTAGAGAGACTTTTAGAGAGAGAAAATGTATTTTTCTTTATCATCTTATTCCCCAAAAATAGATTGAGAACTCCATTAATGGAGATTATCAAATGTAAAATCAAATGTAAACTTTAACAATCATAGTAGAGAATCATGGATGTAGATCAAATTGATCGAACCATGTAAAAATCCATGTGTCTATTTACAATTTTTAGAATTTTAATTATCAAATTAGTTTAGATTAAGATATTATTATCAAGATATTACAAGGGGTGTGTTGTGGGAAATCCTGCAACTACAGACTGAAAGTATTCAGTATTCATGAGATTATGCCGTTGTCTAGACGTTGACTGCACATCTACATGTACTCTGAGAGAAAGCACTCTCCGTTGAGAATTCGATGAGAGACCCGTGTCTCAATACTCACATGCGATTGCTGAACCGGCGGTCCGTACAATAATGAGTTTACGATTTTAGCCCTTGTTGAAAATCCACCATCTACACAGGTTCAACGGGAAGAAGATATTGCGAATAGAGGTGTGAGATCTCGAGCCAGCAATCCACCTGCTGGTCAGGCTAGCATCGTCACCATCTATTCAAACCAACGTATCACCTGCCGAGCAGACTGTCGTTTCACCAACAGTAATCCACATTACAAGTGCGGCGCCAATTATTCCGGAGGAAGGAATCTGACGCATATATTTTTATCTCAAGGATACTTTCGTGGTTAATCGTTGTTAGCTACATGATCTCTTATGAAGAGTCCAGCAAGAGAGCGAAGTCTAGATATGAGTTAGTGGCCATTTCAGCAAGTGGGGATGAGATTGGACATTGTAAGTCCATTTCCTGCTGTACCTGGGCAGCTACTCTTTCTAGATGCAATTGAGGCAGGAGCTTTGGTGAGAATGGAGACCGAACACATCCGCGAACTCATCTGAGAAAACCAATAATAAATGCTTACCTGCTAATCCTTATCAGGCGTTTCGGAGGGTTTTCCAATACACTCATATAAGTATACGTCGATTGGAAGCATGGCACTGTCGATCAGACCACGAGCTACAAAAGTATATAGTATATATAAAGTACGGCAGAATCATCATTTGTAATGGAGACACCCTCCCGCTAAGTAGGCACCCATGCTAACTGATCCACGTTGAGTGGATAGTTCATTCGAGTGGCAGGTTTGAGCTAATCAAGGCAGGATCGAGCTGAGCAACGTCAAACGGGTAGTTCTTTGGGGCTGCAGTTTCGAGATGATAATTTTCAGGCGTTGCAGGTCTATAATCCAAGAGTGAAGTGGGTGTACAATTGTGCTTATCGGAGAAATCTAATAATAGAAGAAGTTGTTTGAAGAGATATACGGAAGATACCGTCGGTGATACAATCGGATAAAGTCAAGACGATAAGTGTTAAACCAAGAAGATTCCAAAAGAGACAAGGCACAAAGGAGTCGTACTGGAAAATGTCAGCGAAGGAAAAGAAGAATATCACTTGGGCCTTTGATCAGAAACATAATGCAATGGCCTTCGAAGCCCAACTTGCTTGGTTGTTGGTACTGTAGAATGTTCTGAAAATTGAGCCAAGCAGTTACGAGCACGTCGAAGTCCAACAACTGAGACATATCACTCATGGTGTACACAATAATGGGAAAGTTCTGGCATCAAACCAAGCTTATCATTTATGGAAGACACGGATTGGGTTCATAAAGAAGCGTGTCTTTTCTAGACCTATAGGCGGTACTATTAAGAGATCCGCACATAGGCTTACAACTGGAAGTGTTACAAAGATTGACACGTGGGATATTAGTCATCTGAAGGAAGAGCAAGAGGAAAACACATGCCCACATGACTGATATATGGATCATTAATCCAAACTTGAGGCAAATACAATAGCGTTAAAAAGTCTGGGAGCGAGATAAAACGAGCCAAGGCAACTAAATCTTTCTTTTATTTTTCTGAGGGCGAATCCAAAAGGAAAAATCATGATGAAACCAGAAATAAGAAGACAATGGAAATATATATGATCATAATCCCAGAGCCGTCTAGCATGTGAGGAGAGGATATAATAGATCTTGTTCCTGCTTCACATGGGGGCGTCTTTCCTACTTGGGAATATCTCTACAGATATTGGGGGCGGCTAAAGTGTCACCAAGCATGCAATCAAAGGCAACTTGTTTTGAGAAGTTGAAAAATAGAAGACATCTTTTTCAGTATCAATTCAAGCAATGGGGGCGGCTATATTTGGACGAACGAACGCCTTGGGAGGTAAATTCTCACTATTTTGTTACATTATAAATCGAATTTATAATTACAGATGAGAAAACTTTTGTATGTATTTATTAAAGAAATACGTGCAAGGGTTTTCTATAAAAGAGAAAGGCAAAGGCGAAGTATTTTGGTTATTAAGGAAGTTGTTGCGATTTCTTTCTGATAAAGAGAAAGGCGAAAACAAGATGTTTCAACATAATTAAGCTGAAGCTAAAATGGAGCGAAAGGAGCAAAGAAAAAGTATTAAAGACACTCATATGGCTTATTGAGGAAGCCCGGTGGTTTATAAAAGAAACCAAGTCGGGCTTATTGAGGAAGCCTAACCGGACTTATTGAGGAAGCCCGATGGTTTATTAAAGAAACCAAGTCTGGCTTATTAAGGAAGCTCGGTGGTTTATTAAAGAAACCAAGTCTGGCTTATTGAGGAAGCCCAGTGGTTTATAAAAGAAACCAAGTCTGGCTTATTGAGGAAGCCTAACCGGACTTATTGAGGAAGCCCAGTGGTTTATTAAAGAAAAAAAGTTTGGCTTATTGAGAAATCCCAACCGGCCTTACTAAGGAAGCCTGATTGTTTATTAAAGAAACCAATACATGGCTTATTATGGAAGCCCAATTTAGTTAATTGTAGAAACCCAGATGGATGATTATAGAAGCCTAGTTCGGTTTATCGTAGAAACCAATGGCTTATTATGAAAGAAAATGTATGAATGTCTTGTACACCAGAGGTTGTCGTACGCAGACACAAGAGCGCTGAGTCAGAAAATTCTAGGCCAGTACGGGGACAAATAGGCAACCAATGTGCCTAGAAAGTTATGGGAGCAACCTACATTCGAAGTGAGGAAGTTGACACTTATTAGAGAAGTGTCGAGGTCAAACAAGAAAAGAAGGAGAAAGACTTGCAGAAGAAGTATTCCTTTTGGAATGAAAACAGGTGGGCTGGGATGTGAGTACGATGGATTTAAAGATCCAGTAGATAGTGGAGGCCCACAACCATGTTGGGTTTGGGATTAGTCAGGAGCGTATCAAGCTTTGCATGGGCTTCAATTGTTCTTAACCATTCGAACAAGTCGATGTCTAAGAAGGGGGCGATGTTTGTACCATACTAAAATCATGCGCGTATGGGTTACACGTGGCTTATAATAGAAGCGATAGTCCGATTTATCATGGAAATCGGTCGGTTTATCAAGGAAACCAGAGGGTTTATTTGGAAACCCAAATGGCTTATCGTAGGAGCCGGGCTTGGTTTATTATAGAAACCAGAGTGTTATTGTGAGACCCATGGGGCTTAATATGGAAGCCCGGATCGGTTTGGTCAAGGAACCATCTGGCTTATTGGTGAAGCCCAGGATCCATGGGTAGTTAGGGTTCATGGAATAATGGTAGATATTATTTAGGATAAATCCTGATTAATAAAGGGATAATTATCCTAAGTAGTAAAAATTATCCATGAAAAATAGGATTATGATAAACATTAGGTTTTATCATGAATCTAGTCGGGTATTTGGGCTTTATACAGATGAGGGTAGTTATTAGGATAACTGATGAAACCCTAAAGCTACATCTGTTTTTTCCTATAAATAGAGGCAAAATCCCAACACAAAAGGTATGCCATACTATTCTCTTCACAATAACTACTTGCATAGAACATCCGCTGATTTTAGCATCGGAGTGTTTTTGCAGGTACCCCCCTCTTTTGATCAACCTTTGGAGAAACCATACCTACGGCTAAGGATCGATCGACTTTCCCGCATCTCGAAGATCGTTGGAGCGCTCGATTTTTGCACCAACAGTCGGGTTTTCAGAAGAATAGGCGGAACACATGGCCCCAGAGAGCCCAGAAATGAACAATACCTTTCACCTGGCAATGGGAGATTGAGACGGATCGATGAGCATGAAGAATTACGGCGCTTGCCGGATAAAAACAGAGAATCAACTGCATACGAAGCCTTGTTAGAAGATTTATACCTCAAGGCTCTTTCCAAAGATCAGAACAATGCCCAACCCGTGCTGACTCTTCATCCAGGGGAAGAAACACTGGAGGAAGGCGAAATCAATCAGAGAACATATGAACGTAGGAGCTTGCAGCCTTCAAATCACCATCACAACAACAATACCATCTCCAGCGCAACGTCCTCCATGTTTCAGCAGAATCACCCGACCAAGAGGACCGCGGATGCGGTGACACGTGACAACGCCTCAATTCCGTCTCTAAAGCGTGCTTCACACTGAGACCCAAGGGAAGAGTCACGACACGCGCCGACGCAGGAAAGTTTAGACTCAAGAGGTCCACAATTCCCATTTCCCATAAGGAATATTGTGGAGTTGTTGGAGACATGGGTACGTGATGGAGAAGTACAACTGCCGCCTGTGTGGCATCCGCCCACCGATCAAGAGACAGCCAACCCGAGGTATTGTCATTACCATCGATTTATCCATCACCCCACCAGCAAGTGCCACGCATTGAAACGCATTGTCCATGATAAGATAAATTCAGAGAAACAACCTTTACCCTCAAAAAATTATCATGCGCTCTTTGGGGAGAAAGTATTCGGGAGTGCTCATTCTCATACACGGATTTCGAAAGACAAGTAAGTTCCAGCAAACGTTACTGTAAGATAGTTATATATCCTACTGGGGACTTGGCGTCCTACATATATGAACAGGATACTCATTGAGCAAGCACCATGCATGCTCGCCCCCCCCCCCCTCACCTTTCCCTTTCATATTGCGTTTTCAATTTCACATGACATGTATGATCACTCATAATATAAGATTCAGATTCTATTTTAGAATAATCTTTTCCAAGAGTCAAACATTCATAAAATCATGTCATAAATAAACCAGTCCAAGGTTCAATCACCTATCAATTCAAAACCTAAAACCAAACTGTGTAAAAGGAAATCCTCACAATCACTCGAAAAGCATCTAAAGAGAAAACACAAGTAGACGGCATGAATACTTCAGGGAAAGTCCTTCAGCAATACCTCATTATTCTGAGCAAGAGCGGATTCCATCTTTCGGATAACGGCTTGCTGCAATTTCAACTCCTCGGCCACCCTACCAACCTTTTGTTTCTGACGAACGACGCATTCAGTGGAAGGCACCATACCTTGATTCTTCTGAATCTCCTGAATTGCATAAAAACCTTTGAAGAACCAAGGAGCATTGGAGTCATACTGTGCAAACACATCCAAGTGGCACTTCCAGTCTTCCATCACGTCTTCAGAGATATCACGACCAATCGCAACGCTCATCTCCTAAATAGCGGGTAAGGCCTCCTGAACGCGATTGACCAAAGAAAGATGACTCATCAGCTCCGTGGTGGTGGAAATATGACCATATTTCTTCCATATTTTGGTATACAACTTCTCAAACTGAGCCGGCACGCTGAACCCTCCAACCAACACATGATCAGGACGTGGATTATCAAAGGGAAGGTCGAACATAGCACCAGGAACGACTGTTGGAGACAACATCTCTTTAGAAGGAACCATCACAGCTGATGTCCCTTCCAGACTCCTCGGAGTGCTGGTCCGGATTGCTGACACGGCCTCATCTACAAGCTCACTAAAATTACTGCTCTGGAAGGCATTCTCTTCAATCGATCTTGCACCATCTTCATCGTTGTCTATGATAGGATCAGTGTTACCAGACTTCTCCGCATGAGGATCAGTGTTTCCAGACTGCTCTACATGAAGGTCATTATTATCAGGCTTCTCAGCATGAAGATTTCCAGACTTCCCATTTCCTCCACGCTCCTCATTTTAAACTCGAGCCAGTACAACAAAGGCATTTTCTTCAGGAATCCTCTGATCACCAAAAAGGATTAATAAAAGCTGCTCATGGAAGTAGAAACTTAAAATTAAGCATAAAAAATTCATAATACCTGCATATTGGAAGAGTTGAGAATCACTGGACTACATGCTCGCTTCTTTTTCTTGGACTTGAGATTGCAGTCGGTGGCATTAACCCTGCCTCGTTTTCCTAGAAGGGGTTTCAATCGCCTATAACCAGCCAAGACGTCATAAAGAGGTTTACCACGAAGGTCAGTTGCAATTTCACTAGCAAATGATTTAAAGAGCAGCAGTTGCCCCCTCAAAAAATCTTTGTAACCAGAAGTAGCTACCGGCTTTCTCCCCGGGGAAGGAAAAGGAAGTTTCAGCTCCGGAGAGAAAACATCAACGTCAAGGCATGATGACTTAAGTTCTTCTGAAGGCGTTGCGGGAAGACGAAATGGGACACCTTGATAAAAACCCATTTGGCGAGCGGTTCTATCAATATTATATGGAATGATGCTTATCATGTCATCACAAAAAGAAGGAACATATCCTGGTATACAGCTCCACAGGAAAACAACTTCTTCATGGCTCATATCTCTCCCCTCAGGCGGCAGCTCAATGACAGGGACGATGGTGGAAGGATGAACCGTCCCCCAAGGATGAAATTCTATGGAACTCACACTATCGAGCAAATCTACAAGCCTCACCCCAACTTTTGGACGTCTATTCTGCCAACGGAGTATTCTTGAACCACCATACAAGCTGGGGACTGAGGTTGTAGGAATGGGAGCGTAATCCTTAAAGTGTTCCCACAAAAGCGCTTGAAGAAAGGAGACGTGCACATATGTATCCACCTTCATGTACCCGTTGGAAATATACATCTCCTCCACTAAAGAATTCAGGTGACAATACAATGAGCCAAGGAATAACGAAGCCAAGGGGAGAGTTATACCTTTGCCTAGCTTAATGGCGAACAGTATGATCTTCCTTATAATAGTTTTCGTTCCGGAGCCGTCATCAAGAATATCTCTGGACAACACCAAGGACAAGAATGCAGCTGCGCTAAGATCATCATTACCTTGCATGGAAGACCATTCACCTACCCACCAAGTGTACAAAAATTTCGGCTTCTTCTCCAACTGATCGTATTCGTTCACCTTCTGAATTATAGCCTGATAGATGACGTCTTCGTCTTCAGACAGTTTGCAATTAAGACTGCCAGCGACAGGAAGGCTCATTAATGCAGACACGCTCTCAAGAGTGATAGTCATTTCACCCCACGTGCATAAAGCTGTGTTCGTAGAAGGACGCCATCGAACATCAAAAGCGACCAAACCTGGGATATCCTTCTTGATGTGAAGAATTGCAGACGCCTTGATAGCATCAAGAATTCGCGCCCTGGTTAAGTTGTCTCTAATCCCTTCATTACCCAACATGCGCCACATCCATCCTTCGTATGAGTTAAGTGGAGTCTGGCAAATTCTGAAGTCAATAGGGGAAGGTGGATATTCTTTCTTCTGGAGACAAAACCTCATCACGCCTGCTAAAGACGATGGTAGACCCTCTTCACTTTCTGAACCGGTAATAAGGATTATATTACGGATGGGGTGCTTCCTGACGTTTGGAAAAGACTTAGTAAGCATTTCATCATCTATGTTTGGCATATCTCTGAGAGGGTCAGCACCTCCCTTCACAACATTATCCTCCGCGTTCATCATTTGAGCAACTGCAATAAGATTGGAAGTGTCATCATGTTTCCAAGGAGTCTTACGGCAATAAAATATTCTCGTGATTCCCAACTTCGCTGTTAGGCACCTAATACGGAGATTACATAGGATTTGGATGGTTCAAGCGTCTTCCAAACAAATTCAGTTGAGGGAAATTTACACTACCCTGTGTTCAATTACGAACTGGGAGCAATGGGTATGGAATCTAGTGTTATGTTATGTGCCATTCTCTTCATATGGAAGTTACCTACAACATATAAAAATTTCACAACAATCGGATGAAAGAGCAAGGAGGGGTGGTCAAAACATCAGAAAACACGCAACCTGAAAAAATTCTGAAAACCTCCTGGAAGTTTACTATTTCGCGGTTTTTATCCCCTAAACACTCTCAAAATTCAAAAAGCTTATTTGTTAAATCTTGGAAATTTTCTGCGCTTGAGTATACATATGCGGACCGTCAAAATCCGAGTTTGCATGAGGATTCTACAGCAATTTCGATAAACGCAAGCACAAGAGTACCTCAAAATCACGTAGGTGGGCACTAAAGTTTGCATACGCATCCCTAAAACTAAGCCAACATGTCAACATATTTTCTACAGTTGGTTATCATGTCTACAAGTTCAAGGTAGCGGTTCTATCAAGCTATAACCTGGGTTTTGACATGCAAGGATAAAGGGAACAAGCAACATGTTTATGCTTTCTTTTACTACGCAATCCTGGCAGGCAGTAAAGGAATCAATTATGGTATGTTGCACCTACAATCCTCTCAAAGTGAAAAAGAAACTCTACCTAAATAATTAGGGTTTGCAAAAAAAAAAAAAAAAAAAAAAAATTTGCACGTACCTGATTAACGGCGCATGGCAAAGAATCTAAGCGATAAGCGCAAAGACGAGCAGAGAGCTGGACGTTCACAAAAAAAAAAAAAAAAATCGTGAAACGAAAAAGGGTTCTCCCTTTTATAGGAAAAAATTTGAAGAATTCTAATTAGAAAATGATTCCTTTTTGCTTCCAAAAACCAAGAAGGGAAACGGCCCACCCAAGGTTTCATGCCTGCGACGGTGCATTCACATGGACAATCACTAGCGGCTGCCTTCCAAGGTTAGTTACATTTATTTCTTTTACGTATATTTGTCACCATCTCATGCCTACCCTGCAACAGTGTAATCATTACATGCTAGGCAGGGGACTTAATGTTGATGGTGGATTTCTATTTAAAGGATAAAATTGTGAAAAGCCAATTTTTGTAAGCTGACGTCCTGCAAAGGATAAAGCCTTCAGGTGATGAATATTTCTCACCATGATAATTCATTGGAGCATGTGCAACCATTCCTGATAATTATAACCTACCCAGAGCGGAGCATGTAGCAACCATCCCGATTTTCTGTAGGTTTGCAGCATTACAATTAATGCCCTGCTCAAAGCCTTGTGTTCGACATGCAAACACCCGTAGGCTACATGACGGCGGGTTATATTAGCCCCGTTGAACGCATGCAAGACTACCCATGTTAGTCTCACCTGCTGGAAACAAACTCAAAAATGGATCTCAACTGTCCAACCTCGCAGGCATGGTTGGACGGCCTAGATCACGCGCGGTACCGAGTAACGCGCACGCGCATGCTCACCACCAGCCTACCTTCCTCCTGGACTGATTCGTTTCCCCATGGGATTCGTGGAAGGTGCAAATACGCTAACTCCAAGTTGCGAGCCCGCAACTTGAAGGAATTAGGGTTTCCGCAGGCGCAACCTCCCTACTTACGGCCAACGCACGGAAACGACCAACATGCGAGACCACTGGACGACAACACTTGCATGCTCATCGTGGTCCCGGATACACGTCCAACCAATAGGCCATGGTTGGTTGCAGCCGACCGTCTCGAAAATCGTTCCCAAAGGTAGCATGCAAGGCCACTTCTAATCTCGGTCATCCGTCATCGCAGGCGTGTTTGGATGGCTTAGATCACGCCTATGGTCGCAAACCAAGCATGCACATGCTCGCCGCTAACCCACCTCCCTGCTGGTATGATCATCTTGCCTGTGGGAGTCACGGACGTTGGGAAACGTTAGCTTGAAGGTTGGGCCCGCAAACCCTAAAATTAGGGTTTGCCGACAAGTTGCGACTACACAACTTTGGGCGGGTGTGTATGAACGACCAGGAGGAAGAATTGCTGGACGAAGGTGTCTACATGCTCACCATGGGCCCACCTCCACGATGAACTAATCATCCAGCTCCCCTGACTGCTATGCGTCTCGATTTGCGTGCCCAAAGGTGGCATGTAAGGCCACTTCTAATCTCGACCATCCGTCATCGCAGGCTAGAACGGGCGACCCAGATCGCTCCAATGAGATTCAACTCTACATGGGCGTGTAGATTGGCGTCCTGCCTGCCTGCAGGACCAATCGGTCCTCCCTTTCACGCCTCCCAAGGCATAAAACCGTTAGGGTGAAAAAGGAAGCTCGCAAGCCTTCCACACCCTAATCCAACGGTTATCTCTCCATGAATCTCGTCAGTCCAAGTTCGCATGCTTGGATGAATAGCCTAGGGAGGGAGTTAGGTGGCAAACAAGGTATCACCGTGATCATCATCCGCCACACTTCCCCATGGCATAATCGTCCAACATGAGTCCCACTCATACGGCCTCCAAAACACTGCCTGAACATAGCTAGTTGATGCACTTCAACTTACAACTTTTTTCATCAAAGTTTTAAGGAAACCATGCTTCCAGCATGTTGAGAACATTCAATGCAACGCATGCATAGAATGAACACTTACAAATAATTCAGTTATTTCACCTAGCACCGTTTGTTATCACATGTGGGTCCCACGACTCACCCGAGACGTTAATCACGTCACAACTGGGGGATACAAACTATGGTATTGGTCTGGCGGTTTACAGCGTTCAGCGTGCAACACGCCATCACAAGATCGTGTCAGGAAAACATGGGAGGTTAATGATGGTAGGAGAAGTGGGCAAGCAACCGTGTGACACTAACACACAACTCCACTTCCTCCATCACTTCACTTCCTCCACTTTCCCACGAGAGATGTGATAAAGGCTTATCGACTTGTATAAATAGGTTCTCCTCCCTATTTTCCAACAGAACACAGAAAAAACCAAGTGTTAATACCATCGTATTCAACACCCAGTGCCTGCCTGCAACATTTTCTAGCCTGCTCAACCTTCTGTTAACAAGTCATCAAATAGCCTTCACCTTTATACTCTCAACACCTTCTTCGCATCCCTCCCTAAGATCAACCTCACATCCTTCACCTGTGACCGAAACAAATATGGAACGGCCGTGTCTTCGGTTTAGGCCAGAATTGTACAGATTATCTCTCGAATCAAAAGTTCTCATCGTGCAGCACATTTGTTGAAGGTTTAAATTCACTTCTCATCCACACACACCCAAAATTACCTAAACCTGCAGAAGTAGTTTTCTCCCACAAACACAGCTGTGAGATACAGAAAGGAATGTTGTTGAGCAAGCAGTGATGGTGAATGTTTTTAAAGCATGGATCTGTAATTGGAATAAGCTTAATGGTATTGCAGGTGCAGTGAATACAAGAAGAAGAATGCAATGAAGTGTAAAAGAGTTGATGGGGATGCAATGAAGGTACAGGTTATGATATGAATGGAAGAAACAGAGAGTGGATTTATGTTGTTTAGTGCACTGGAAGTAGTAGTGTTGTTGAACTAAAATGGTGGTATTGAGATTACAGATGGCCAGGTAGTACGGTTCACCAGCTGGAGTTTTGTGTTGTTAATGGAGTTTGCGGTGGTTAAATTGGCAGAGCTGTGAATGCATGAAACACAAGTGAAGACACTGTTGATGTTTAGGTAAAGACACTGATCTGTGAAAGCTTAGATGTATGCCTAGGTGAATACACTGCGGTGGTTGATGTTTAGGTGAAGACACTGAGTTTTGAAATCTTGTGGTTTCATCATAAATATGATGAAACCAAAACCGGTATCATCGTATTTTTGATGAAACCAAAATCGGTTTCATCGTATTTTTGGTCAGTGGTGGGGGTGGTCGTCAGCGGGTGTTGGCGTTTTTGCTGGTTTTGGTCGGTGGTTATCGGCGGTGGTAGTGATTGTGGTGGATGGTGGTGGTGGTGGTGGATGGTGGTAGTGATGGTGGTGGGTGGTGGTGGTGGCTAGTGGTGGTGGTGGTGGCTGGTGGTGATGGTGGTGGCTGGTGGTGGTGGATGTGCTGGCTGGTGGTGGTGGTGATAACGCTGTGACGGTCATCGGTGGTACTGGTGCAATTTTTAGTCGAAGATGGAGGTGGTATGTATTGTTGGTGCTAGTGGTGGCAGATTTCAGCGGCGATATGAAACCACAAGTGGTGCTGGTGGTTGGTGATTCCGGTGCACGGTTGTGGTGCTGGTGTCGGTGCTGGATGGTGGAGGTTGCTAGTAGTGGTGGTGCAATGACGCGTTGCGGCGGACTGTGGTGATGGTGGTGGCGCGGTGGTTGTGGTAGTTGGTCACAGTGGTTGGCGGTGGTGTTGGTCGCGGTGGTTATTGGTGAAATGACAATATGTGGAAAAATGATGAAACCAATTTCGGTTTCATCTATTTTTGGTGAAACCAATTTTGGTTCCATCATTTTTTCAGTTTGGTTTCATTATTTTTTCTCATTTCAGTTTGGTTGCATCATTTTTCTCATTTCATCATTTTTTCTCATTTCAGTTTGGTTTCATCATTTTTTCTCATTTCAGTTTGGTTGCATCATTTCAGTGGTGGTGGTAGGTGGTTGCGGTGGTAGTTGGCGACGGTGGTGGTGGCAGTTTTTGACGGTGGTGGTGGTGGTGATGGTGGCAGAGGTGGGAGTTGGAGACGGCGGTGGTGGTCGGCGGCGGCGGTTGGTTGGCAGTGGCGGATGTGATGGTGCGGCGGCACAGTGGTGGTTCTGCTGGTGGTGTTATTTTGTGGTGGTGATAATATAATAGAAATTAATGGTGGGGTTGATTTTTATTTTTGTTGGGGTGATTTAAAATTAAATGTGGGGTTGTTTTTATTTTTGTTAAGGTGATTTAAACTAGAAGGCTAATATAGACAGTTTATGTTAAATGGGGTTTTTGTGAACAATTTGTTTTGTTGGGGTTTTTGTACATGGGTAGTGACACCTTTGGGGTTATAACCCGCGCGCCGGTTAGATAACCTTCATACATATTCTGTCGATCAAATATATAATCTTACCAAAGAGAATACTCAATTAGTTCAGAAACAAAACTTATTAAGTAGTGAAATATCTCGCCTCTCTTATTCTTTAACTAAGGCTAACTTGGAGATGGAAACTTTATCAGATGAGAATAAGACCTTATATCAAGAGAAACAAGCTCTTTTAAATAAAGTGGTGATCTCTTCGCAACAACATAACATTTTTCAAAAAGTATGTAATGATCAATAACAATCTCTTTGCTCTTTGAGAAGTAAACTTAAAGAAATAATAAAGTCATCTGCTGCTGAGAGGGACGAACTTATCCAAGGTAGAATAGCGTTAAGTATAAAGGCAAGTCAACTCAAGGACTAATACTCCAAACTATAAGAATCATATACTTCTCTTGCGAAGGAAAACGCCTCACTTATTTCTAAAGAAAAGAATTTTCAATGTCGCTTGAAAGGTTTAGTCGGAGATAAATTTTATGATGCAATGGACCGCTGGGAAGATAGTTGTTTGTCTCTAACTCAATATATTGTTTCGCAAAAGGAAGGTAGTCATAAAAATTTAACTGCCTCAACTGTCTTTTATCTCTGTTAAGTCTTTGTGCAATATTTATTTGCGAATTCTTCATGTTAATGAACTTCTTGTATTCTATTTTTTCGCAGAGTTTGAGAAAAAGCTTCATTCTTCCATTTCTGTCTTGGAGTCTAAACTGGCTAAAATTCGCAAAGAGAATGCATTACTTGCCTCTCACCTTGATCGTTCTCGTGATCGAGCAGAAAGGAGATTTGATTATCTTGCCTACTTCAAGGATATTCAAGATAGAAACCATCAGAAGGCATTTCTTCGCCAAGTCCATCTCAAAGCTGAAGTTCTAGTGAATGACATCTTGATGTCCAAGTCTCTTTCTTATGTATCAATCGAACCTTTGGGAGTAGATGATGATGAAATTCCCTGTGCTGTTGATAGAGATTTTGACTATGAAAGTGGTGAAGAATCTTTTTCTCAAGAAGATTTCGCAAATGAGGAAGAAATCCATCTTAAAGAAACAACTGCTGGTGAGGTCCCAGATGAAGAAGAATCTAGAATGAATGAGTCAAATGTTGGCGATAACCCAAATGAAGAGGAAGCCATAGTAGACCAGAATAAGGAGAATACTAGCGAAAATGATAAAGTTGGCGAAGAACGTCCAATATCTCCTTCTGGTGAAACTAACACTGAAGTCTGAGCATTAGTTTTAATTTCTTGAATTACCTCTTCTTCTTCTTTTCTTGCGAATGATGTATTTCAGTCAACTTTGACATTCATTTGATCTTTTAATATTTTGGATGCTTGCGAGAAAGATAATGACATCTGGTTTATTAATTCCCATACTTGCCTCTCGTTATCTTTCTTGCGATGAACAAATTTTTCTGGCATAAAGAATAGTCAATTTTTATAAATTTTATGTTTTGTCATGTGGTCTTATTTTGCCTTCCTAGTTAAAGGTCTTATTTTGCCACCTCTTGTCATTGCGACAAAATCGCAGGACGTCCTTATATTTTCGCGTAAAGACCCATTCATCTTGCCTTAACTCTCTCTGTTTCATTGAAATTTTGTTGCGAAAATATGACAGGCCTAAAAAATTCTCGCAAAAATAAAGCCCCATGACATTGCCGTCTTGCGACGAAATCGCAGGACATCCTTACACTTGCATGTAATGACCCATTGATCTCATCTTATCTTTTTCTCTTGTATTATTGCCTCTTCAGGATTTGCGCACAAATATGACAAGCCTTAATACTCCCGTGAGTAAAAAGACTCGTGACATTTGCGTCTTAAGACACTTATCAGCTCCCTAATGGAGGGTGCCGCCCTTATCTTCCCCTTGGTTGCCCCTTCAAGGAGACATACTTCTGCCATATAAGGCTAGCTCCTCCCATCCAGTCTTGGCAACAACCAGTTGTTTTCGCAGCCTCTTATCCATTTTGCCTATATGGCTTATGGTTACGAGACTGCACCCTAAGTGGGGTTTTCTTCAGGCCGAGTGCATCATAGACAAGACTTTTCAAGAATGGCAAGGTACGCTCCAAACGCCCCGGGCACTCTTGAATCAACTGTGTACCTCGGCGCCTTGGTCATATTCTGCACTCCTTAGGTGTAGTTGCAGATTAACCTACAACTACACCCTCAGTAGAATTTGTAAAACTTAAGAAGTTCTTGAAGATGAATGACAATTTTCTTATTAATGATCTCAATTGATTACAAAGAAGTATCTAAATGGAACTAGAATAGTTACAACTTTCTCTATTCTCTTTCCTAAGATATTTTCTAACACTCACCAAAAGAACCTCTCGAATTTTACATTTGAACTACTATTTATAGTAAAATTTGCACAAATGTAAGTGTTGCGAAGTATCGCAACATATCCTCGTAAGATTATTTTATGCTCGCAAATCCTTCATACTTCCCCGCGCTTCTTCTATCATCGTATTATTTTGTGATTCTTTCCTCTTATATTTATTACGATGTTCGTAAGCTAATATATTTCAATATTCGGTACCTACATCTTGCCTCTTCTCATGTCAGTTTTGTGAAGAAGAAATGTCATGAGAACCTCTATTCTCGTAAATTTAATATAGTTATTATCACCTGTTAGATTCGCAACACGTATTTTCCTCTTTCATTAAATTTTTGACACGTTGTTTCGTAACCGCCCTTCTCAACCGTTCACGTCTAATCGCATTGATGAATTTTTACTTTCATCAAACTCTCCCTTCTTTATAAGTACTATATTTAATTCTTCTTTTTATTCTTTTATTCTATTCATCTTCTTTATCACACCTGCCTCTGCAATTTCTTTCTTTTTTCTTCTATTATGATTTCTTATCTCTTTCACTTCTTTTCCTCTCTGTTTTTATATCTTTCATCCAATGGATCCAAAGAAGAAAACTATAGAACAACTTAATGCAGAGTTTGCTAATAGAGGTCTCGTCCTTTCTGAAATTGATGGTCATGATAATAAGTCCTCTCTCTGTATAGAACTCTTTACTGATCTCCATTGGGATGATCGGAAAGTTTTAGTCTCACGAGGCCAAATCCTCGCAGGTCTTCCTCTTTATGATGTCAATCTTCCTTTATTCTATGAAATTATCTCCCATACAAATTTCTCACGATCCATTTATCAATTGACTGGTGATTGCATTCGCATTCTGGTTGAATTTGCAACTCGCGCTGTTACTGGAAAATATTTATATCCGATTGATCTTAGGAAACCTGCATTTAGAGATGTGGAAATTGTTGCTGCAAATTATACATTCGAGAATTTCTTCATAAATTATACATTAATTCCTGCGAAGAAAGAAGATAAACGTTGGGGTGTTCGTCTTCATCGTAAAGCTGATACCGCAGAAGATGATCTTCTTATACATGATATTGATTATGCCTCGGGAAATAATAAAACCCCTCGCCGTTCTCATGATGAAGATTGGTATAATTACCCTCTAGCATTATCGGGTTCTTTCATTTCTGGGATAGTACATCTTCCTGCGAACCTTCGTGATCGTAACTATCAACCTTGGGTCTTTTCTTGGCCTAACAAAGATAAAGTTGTATGTATCTCCATCCCCTTATCTTCTTGTTATTTTTCAACTTGTTTTCAAATGAGGTAAGAAACACTTTTATATGTATTCTAAACAATATATTGTTGCCTCTGTTTCTTATCCTTATTTGAAGTTATAGACTCTTCCTGATTTTCCTAGGACCGTTGCAAGTAAAGATAAGAACTCAACTTCTTCTGAAGTGCTATCTGTGAGACAGAGAACGCTTCGTTCTGCGAAGAACACCAAATATTCTGATAATGAAGAAAATACTCTTCGCAAAGGAAAGAGAAAGCTTGAGGATGTGGTTTCTGCAAAGAAGAGGAAGAAACTCCCAACCAATACTTACTCCAATGTGATCTCCTATAGCAAGAATGTCGACGGAGAACAAAGTGATGAAGATGATAAATTTCCTGAGAAGGGTCTTAGCTCTAACTCTGATACTATTTCTGATAGGGGACATGATGATGACAATGATGAAGAAGATGAAGACTATATCAATGCGGAAACTTTTGAGTCTGCAATGATTCAAGTTTCTGAGGCTTTTCTCCACTCTTCTCGTGGGTTAGGAAACTCTCCTACTGTGAATGCTCGTAAAATTATTACGAAGGCTTGCAAAGTTCCCACTGTACTCAACAATAATTCTCTTAATGGAATTTCAAGATTCGTATCTCCTGCTAAATTATACGCTTTGGGGAGTATGGTAAATTTCTTTTCTATTACTTTTCTATTTTTTTTTATTTTTTTTTCATTGATTTTTAATCCTTTTTATTTGTTCAGGTTGGGAGGGTCAGCTGCGCAGCTGCTTCAGATTGGGAAAGACGTCATTCCATTGCTGAGAAGAAAACTTTAAGCCGTTGGAAGTTGAGAATTCAAAACTTCGTCAGCAAATAGAGGATTTGAATATTGATAATGCGGAATTAAATTCCCGTTGCGAAGATAACCCACAATCTGCGAGTATCGCAGCTGGAGGTTTTTCCCTTCTTGAGGAGAATAATCAATTAAAGCTTGAAAATACTTCTCTTCGTAATGATAAGAAGCAATTATAAGGTAAGTTTGTGTACTATGATTACTTTAACTTCGTAATTTGTTAACCAATTCCTTAATTTATTCCCTTACTTTTTATTCTCTTATCATGTAGTTACTGCAGAAAATTATGCGAAGATGAATGATGATCTGAAAACTATTCTTGCCGCGCGTAACCAGAAGATTTCTGATTTAAAATCACAACTTCAAATCTCTCGGGACAATCATAGTTTAAATATAAAACGTTTTCGAGCTAAGATGACTCGCAAGATTTGTGAAGACAACCAAATTCCTCTCAAGAAGTATCAGACGCTCCTTTCTGAAGAAATTCCCAATGATACCCCATATTTTGAAATTTCTGATAGTGAAGCTGAAGATGATATCTCCGAAGAAGAGAAAGAAGATCATTTTGATGAAGATAAATCATCTTCAAAATATTTTTATTCCTTTATATATATTTGCTTCAGTTCTTTTGTCTTGTTTACTTGAGTACAATATTTTATTCTTTCCTGCACTTTTAATCAATCAACAATTTCCTTTTGAAACTTAATTAGTACCAATGTCATAATTTTGCGATGATGAGTTGATGTTTAACTGAATGCTTCCCTATGTTTGCATGACTTGATCATATGGAGAGAAATAATATATTTTGAAGACCTAACTTAGTATTCCTTTCCCCTTTATTATTGATCTTCAGGTGATCAGTTCTTATTTTAAGTATCTAGAATATCTGCCTCAGTTTAAGTTGCGAAGCTTCAAGTTTTTGCGAAGTAAATATGAAATCTTCCCCTTGAAGTATAAGAATTATGAATCCTCCTTGAATTATAAAACATCCTTGAATAAGTATTATGTAATATCCTTGAAGAAGTATAAGAAGTATATAAAATATACGAAGCATCAAAAAATATTTACCCCTTGATTGCGAAGTATAGGAAATATAAGAAATACAAGAACTATTTAACCTTTGATTGTGGAATATGAGAAATATAAGAAGTATTCGATCTTTGAAGAAGTATAAGAAATATCCAATCCTCGTAACATGAAATATTCGCCCTTTATTGCGAATATATAAAGAACTCTTGATCGAGTTGATATATTTCGTTGTTGGAAATATAAAGAATCTCCAATATAATTGATTTCCTTGGTTGCTGTGGTCTTATCATGCCTTCATAAGTAAAGGTCTTATTTTGCCACCTCTTTTGTGATAATATCTTTGTTCTTGCGATAATATGACAAGTCTGAACATTCTTGCGAATATACAACCTCGTGACATTATCGTCTTGCGAGGAAACCGCAGGACGTTATCACACTTTCATGTAATAACCCATTGATCTCATCTTAACTTTATTGTATGTAATTCTGCGAGCGTCATTTTTTTTTTTAATTATTTGTAACTTCGCAGAAATATAATTGTTGCACAAATATGACAAGCCTTTATGTTCTTGCGAACAAAAGACTCATGACATTTGCATCTTATAGCACGTATCAGCTCCCTAATGGAGGGTGATGCCCTTTATCTTCCCCTTGGTTTCCCCTTCAAGGAAGCGTACATCGACCATACAAGGTTAGCTATTCCCATCCGGTTATGCAAACAACCAGATTTTGATCGCAACCTCTTATCCTTTTTGCCTATAGGTCTTATAGTTACGAGGTTGCACCCTATGGGGTATCTTTGGGACAAGTGCATCATTTGCCAAGACTTTTCAAGAATGGCAGATGTGCTTCAAGCCCACCCGGCATTCTTGACTCAACCGTGTACCTCAGCGCCTTGATCGTTTTCTGCACTTCTTGAGAAAGACAGTATGCCTTAGTCGCCCAACCTAAATCATGGTACATCGCAAGATTAGGTTGAAAATCTAAGGTGTCTATCCTGGATAGGTACCCCGCTTTTGGGTTATGTACCCCGTAATGTTCCATGTGCTCAGGTTCCTTGGTGGTGTTCCGGTTTCCCTGAGCCATGCTTATAGGTACCCCCTTAAATGACGCACTTTAGGATTTTACCTCTTGCGAAATGTTGCTTCGCGAACTAGGGTGTACGCCACAAAGGTTTGCATGTGTAATATTTCTGTGGCTTTCTTTCTTTTTTGGAAGCTGATCACAGATTGCGGTCTTTTATTCGCAAATAAACTTTTGCGTCTTTCTTCGATGAAAGCCACTCGTAATAAAAAAAATTAATTCGTGAAAAATATTTTATGTTGCGAAATACGTTGTTCCAATATCTTGTTTTGCGAACAATATCAATAAGAAAATATATGATTACCTTCTTGTTTCATTACCTTTTTTCTTCATTCTCTTTTCTTCACAAACCATATCCCTTTTCTATCATCATAAATTTCATGTATGATTAATGTTGTAACTTTATTCTTTCACGTCTTAATCCTCAGCCATTAAATTTTCACTTCTTTTCACAGCCTTTGCTATTTTTCTCCAGCTTTCATTTTCAGTTGTTTTTCACTTCTTTTCACAGCCTTTACAAACTTCTACTTCTGTATCGTAACATTTCTTCCCTTAATCCCAATCACCCTTGATGACTCCAACACCCTTCAGATGAGGAAATTTTATGCATTGATGTAGAGTTGAAGCTACGCCTAGAATTCCATGAAGCCAAGGCCTTCCTATCAAAGCATTGTACGGTGATTCGACATCAACAACGCAAAACAGAATTTCAGTTCGCATCCCACTTAAGGGAATTTGCATGATTACTTCTCCTTTGGGATTATTAGCAGTTCCATTAAAACCATAAATCCTGTATGTAGAAGGTATTAGATCTTTGTCTTTTCCCCCCATGGTTTTGTAAGCAAGATAGAAGAGAATATTAACAGAACTTCCTGTATCAATCAAGATCCTGTTAAGATCAAATGATTCTTAGTTCGTATCATCTTCACTTTCTTCCATATTCATACAAATTTCTAATCTCACTACCAATGGATTATCATGTATTTCACAACCTTCTGGAATTTCTGTGGCTTCAAAAGAAATTTCACGCTTTTGCCAATCTTCCAGTCGTGAAATTTTTGCGATGCTCATTATTTCCTTTCCTTCACCATCTCTCGCATATACCCTGCTTAACACATTATCATGAAAATCCTCTATGGTTTTATATGAGTGAACGATAGAATTACAGAAAACATTCCTTACTTTTGGCCCTACTTCTATGTGTAATGTTTCCTTTCCCTTTTCTTGTATTGTGTTCTCTCTGCGAATTATCACTGGAGCTTGTGGTAATTGTTGCGACTGTGCTTGCTTGAGTAAAAAGTGATCCAGTTTACCTTGATCAATCATTCGCAAGATAATCTTCTTGATATTATTGCAATTATTTGTAGAATGTCCATGAAAATGATGGTACGAGCAAAATTCATGACTTCTTGGACCCATTGGTGGTTCTTTTCCCATATTCCATGAAGTTGGTATATGCTCCATCAAGATAATTGCCTGCCATATCTTTTCTACACTTGTATTCAAAGGTGGCATCTTTATTTCTTCTCTTATCATTCTTTGACCTCCTTGACCATTGTTATAATTTTGTCTATGATTCCCTTGTCCAAAATAATTCTGCCTTTGTCCCCCATAATTTTCTTGCTGCTGATCTAATCTTGGGATCTGGTTATTTCCTCCTCGGTTGTAGAAATTCCTTTCTCTATCATACTCTTCTTGATCTTTACTACCCATTGCTACCATTTTTGGTTGGCTATTGTTGATTTTATTCTCTTCTGATATCTGCGAAGATGTTTGCGAGGATGTTTGCGAAGTACCTGCTACGACATTGATTATTTTAGGAAGTAAGTTTGCTCCTGTATCTTGATTTTTGGTGTTTGCCACTGGATATGACTCCATATTGTTTTTCTTTTCTTCTAATGTAATATACTCCTCTTGCAATTCTCGCAATTCTGTCATCATAATTGAATTCTTTCTTCTGAAGATTTGAACATATAACTGTTCAGTTTCGAACATCGCATTTATGAAAGACAAAATCAGGTATCTCTCATCCACACACCCTGCCATATCACTGCACATAGTTTTCCATCTTCTTACCAAATGCTTTAAACTTTCACCAATTCTTTATTTTAAACCAAACACATCTTCAATGCCAAGTCGCGAGGAATGATTCGTGATATATGCTCCTAATAAAGTTACTTGTAAATGATTAAATGATGTAATAATGTTCTTGGGAAGTCCTTCGAACCATTTTAGAGATTCTCCTGTTAAACTTGATGCGAAGTATTTACATAATACAGCATCGTGATTCTCCCATTGTAGCATGCATCTTACATATGCTTTAATGTGCTGAATAACACATGAAGTCCCGTCAAAGATGCTGGTTAACGTAGGAAGATTGCACTTTGGTGGAATCCCTCCCAATTGTACCTCTCTAGAAAAAAGAGTCCTCGCAGCTTCTTCTATTGCTTCATCTAATTGCCTTCTATCTCCTCCTCCTCTACTGCTTATCATTCCTCTCATTTCCGCTAATTCTCGAAAGATTCGTGCATTTTCTTCAGAATTCTCCTTCATTGGTTTCTTTAACGAAGCCTCTCTTCTTCTACGTTCTTGTATTTCTTCTCTTGCGATCCTTTGCATTCTATTATATTCTTCATTAATGTTTCCATTTGTACAATTTTGCAGATATCTTCTCTCCATATTATCACAATTGTTCTGTTGCATAGCATCTTGAAATTATTGTTCTTCCATTTATGTTCTCCTCATCCTCATCCTTCTCATGCGAATATCAGGAATTTCTTCTTCATCATCTCTCCTCCTTCTGTGATTTACCTCTCCTTGATTTGCCTGAATTATGATTCGAAGATTTGGTTCATTCCTTGTTATTTATGTTTGTTGATTTCCAGTTCTTCTCTGAATTCTATCATATTCAAGATTTTGATTATTGCGAGCCTCTTCGCGTCTTCTTACTCCATCCTCGTAATTGTTTTGATGTACTGCTTGTTGTCTCTCAATTTCTTCCACGAGTTGCTTCTCTTCCTCCCTATCTTATCCGCCATTCTGGTTATTTTCTCTTGGAAATGGTTCTGTTTGTAAATTTTCTACGTTTTGCCCATTATTTGGTATCAGAATGAAGCGTCTCTCTCGATTTATTTCAACCTGATTATGTGCTTGTCCTTGCATAGCACTTTCACTATTGATTGTTGGTGAATTTCTTTCTTCTCTTTCTGGTCTAATATTTGATCTTGCAATACTTTGAGATCTCCTCCTTTGTAACATCTCATTTTCCCTCCTCAATTCTTGATTTTGTCTTGTTAAATTTGCGCGTTCTTCAGCTTCAAACCTTCGTTCTTCTTGAATTTCTTGCCTCAATTTTTCTAATATCTCCATTTCTCTTTCATGAATTTCTCCTCCCATCAATCTCCCATTTTCTCTAATTTGCGGTTCTCCATATGCTTCTGCTGGTGTATCAGTTATCCAAGTGTGTATGCTTACTCGATCATGATCTATTGCTCTTCCTTGCATTTCTGTTTGTTGAGTTTGATTTTTTCGATTACTCCTCCTCCTACTAGGCTCTCCTGTTATGTTTGCTTCTCCACCAGCGAGTCTTGCACTTCTTCTTACTGCAGTCAATGGCTCTGATATATTCCTTCCATTTCTCTGATGTGAAATTCTTTAATTAATCCCTGTTTCTAGCACCAATTATGTAGTTGCAGATTAACCTACAACTACACCCACAGTAGAATTTGTAAAACTTAAGAAGTTCTTGATGATGAATGACAATTTTCTTATTAATGCTCTTAATTGATTACAAAGAAGTATCTAAATGGAACTAGAATAGTTACAACTTTCTCTATTCTCTTTCCTAAGATATTTTCTAACACTCACCAAAAGAACCTCTCGAATTTTACATTTGAACTACTATTTATAGTAAAATTTGCACAACTGTATAAGTGTTGCGAAGTATCGCAACATATCCTCGTAAGATTATTTTATGCTCGCAAATCCTTCATACTTCCCCGCGCTTCTTCTATCATCGTATTATTTTGCGATTCTTTCCTCTTATATTTATTACGATGTTCGTAAGATAATATCTTGCAATATTCGGTACCTACATTAGGAGAGTCCTTATTACCCTAGTCGCCCAACTCAAATCATATGTGAGAATCCAAGATGCCTCTCCTAGATGGGTTTTTATTGACCCCAAATCTCCATGGATCAGATTCCAGTAGTGGTGTAACCTTTTTGCTAAGACATGAAATAGGTACCCTCTTCTATGATGCACTTTAGGTCATATATTTGCCTTTTGCGAAATTTTAATCTCGCAAACTAGGGTGCACGCCATAGTAGGTTCGCCTCATTCTAATATGTCATTAATCTCTGCGAAATTTTCTCACATTGTCATTCTGTTTTGGATGTTTTTAATTTTGGAATTTCTCTTCCATAAGATTTTCGCAAATATTTCTTTTGTTTCAGTCATACATTGCTTCACAATCTACCCTTTCCTAAATCTTTTATTGGTAATACTTCTTTAAATATAATCTGTTTCATGGTCTCCAAAGTCTTTGACCCACATCTCTACCCTCTGGGTCCATCAACTTATATGCCCATGTTCCAACTATCTCTTTAATTATATAAGTTTCGTCCCATATTCTTGCAAGTTTTCCGCCATTTTCTCGCTGGTATATTGGTGTTTCTTGCAACACCAAATCCCTTGGTTGAAATTCATGTTTTTTGACACGTTTATTATACTCTCGGGCTAATCTTCGTTGGTAATTCTCCATATGTTGTAGTGTTTTTTCTCTCTTTTCTTCTAATTCATCAAGTTTGGTTAAAATCATTCCTGCACTATGGTTTTTCTCCCAAGCTTTTCTTTTTGTTGTGAGAATAACGACTTCTGTTGGTAGCACAGCTTCAACTCCATATGTTAAACAAAAAGGTGACATTCCCGTAGATTCTCGCCTTTGTGTTGTAAGCCCATACTGCATTATGCACCTGTTCGCACCATGATCTATTATGTCCTTCTAATTTCTTCTTCAATATATCTGCAATTATCTTATTTGTTGCTTCTGCTTGTCCATTAGCCTGTGGATATAGAGGGGTGGATTTTCCACACTTTATCTTAAATGCATTGAGTAACATTTCTATGTTCTGCCCTTCAAACTGTTTCCCATTATCATATAGTAATCATGCTGGAATTCCAAACCTGCAAATGATATTTTAAAATATGAATGTGAAGATGTCTTTGTCGCGAATATGTTGTACTGCTTTCACTTCTGCCCATTTTTTGAAATAATCTGTAGCAACAATTAAGTATCTCCTTTGTCCAGATCTTGGTAAAAACGGTCCCACAATGTCTAAACCCCAATTTCCAAAGGGCCATACACTTGTGGAAGATGTTAATGGTGCTCCAGGTGCATGTATTTTATTTCCATGTCGCTGATAATCTTCGCAACGCCTTGATATTTGTTTCGCATCTTCATGCATATATGGCCAATAATAACCTTGCATTTTCATTCCGTATGAGAGGGATCTTCCTCCACTATGATTGCCAGCATCCCCACTATGTAACATTTTTAACATTTCTTATCCCTCTTTTCGTGTTAAACATCTGAGTGATGGTCCATTAAAGGATCTTCTATACAACACCTCATCTCTTAGCTCATAATTTGTCGAACGACTCTTTAGTTTGTGTGCCTCCAATCTATTTCTTGGTGTTTCTCCTTTTGCCAAATATGCATGAAGTCCTTCTCTCCAATCTTCGGCATTGGATATTTGTGCTTCTTCTTCACCTTCTATTATTGTAACATCTACTTCTTCCGATTTTTCTTTGTTTACAGATGGTGATAGGAGCGTCTGTATTTTTATGCATCTTGCAGCTGGATATGTCATCATATTTGAAATGAAAGCATAAGCATCTGCAAGTTTATTATCTTTCCTTGATATATGTCTCCGCTTTATTTTTGGAATTTTCGATGATAATTCTTCAACAAGTTTCTTGTATTTTTTCAAGGATGGTTCATTTGTAGTGTATTCTCCTTTTATTTGAAGAATAACTATCTGAGAATCACTGGTAATTCTCATATTCTTCAATTTCATTTATATTGCGAATTTTAGAGCATGCACCACATCTTCGTTTTCTGTTTCATTATTAGTGGATGTGAATTCTAATCTGAAGAAAAAAGCCATTTTGTTTCCTTCTGGAAAAATCAGGACAATTCCAACTCCATTGTCTTCCCCATTTGATGACCCATCTACCAATATTTCCCATCTATCAGGTTCCGTCAACAGATCTCTTAGGTTCCCATGCTCTTCCTCCACGTTCATCATTTCCTCCACTGCTTCATCATCTTCTAGAGGAAATTCCTCTAAGAAATCTGCAACAACTTGTGACTTTGGTAAAGATAATATTTCATACTTAATTTCAGAATATCCTACTTGTGCATTCCATCTCTCCACCCTGCCTGACCTTTTTGAATTCCTCATCACTGATTCAATTGGTACCTTTGTCAACACCCTCACCTTGTGTGCTTGAAAATATATGTGAAGTTTAAACATTGCATAAACTAATGCCAGAATTAGTTTTTCAATTTTTGAATAATTTTTCTCCACGGCATTGAAGGTTTTACTGATGCAGTAAATCGGTTTTTCAACTCCTGCGTCAATTCGAAACAGCACATCACTTAATGCATGCGAGGTTGTCGCAAGATAGATTAATAGATCTTCTCATGGCTCTGCCTTTTGCAAAATAGATATATTCATCATATGTTCTTTTATTCCTTGGAAAGCTTTCTCACATTCATCTGTCCATTTGAACTTTGTCCCCTTTTTGAGTATGTTGAAGAAATGTTTACATTTGTCTGAAGATCGCGAAATAAACCTTCCCAGCGAAGCCAAGAGTCCGTTTAACTTATGTACATCTTTCACCATCGCTGGTGTTGGCATATCCCGAACTGCTTGTACTTTCTCTGGATCAACTTGTATTCCTTTTTTTGGTACAATATAGCCTAAAAATTTTCCTGACGCAACCCCAAAAATACACTTCTCTGGATTTATCTTGATGTTAAAATGTCGCATCTGCTCAAAAATCTCCTTCAGATCATGTACGTGATCTTTAGCTTCTTTACTTTTTATTAACATATCATCCACATATACCTCTAATGTTTTATGTATCCACTTCGCGAACACTTTCTCCACCATCCTTTGATATGTTGCACCAGCATTTCGTAGACCAAATGGCATTTTTGTATAACAATATAACCCTCTTGTAGCGAAAAAAGCAGTACTCTCTTGATCTTCTTCAGCGAGACGAATTTGATTATAGCCTTTATATCCATCTAAAGAAGATATTCTATCATTTCCCGCCGCTGATTCAACCATTTGTTGAATGTCTGGTAATGGGAAACTGTCTTTTGTACAAGCTTTGTTTAGATCAGTAAAGTCTATACAGATTCTAATCCCCTTATTTTTCATTGGAACTACGACCATGTTAGCTATCCAATCTGGGTATTTAGCTTGTCTTATAATTCCTGCATCAAGCATCTTTTGTAACTCTTCTTCTATTTGGGGGTGATATGCTGTCGCGATTTTTCTTATTCTTTGTTTGAAGGGTCTTTCACTTTTGTCAATCTCCAACCTATGACATGCCACGGACGGATAGGCATCTCATCCATGTTTCATGCGAAAATATATTTGTATTCTCGTAAAAGACTAATAATTTTGTGTTCTTCATCTTCCTCCATTTTGGTCCCAATTCTTAGTAATTTGGGTTCTTATTTAGTTCCAACATTCACTTCCATTGTTGGTTCTTCCGCGGTGTAACTGGCCTTAGGTTCTCCCATAGGTGTTGGTTCTTTTATCATTTTCGCAATTTCATTTCCTCTTTCCGGAATTTCGCTGGGTATCCCTTTTCCTTCCTCTGATCTTATCATGTAAATTCTAAATTCTTCTTCTTTCTTTGCTTCTCTTGCCATCTTCCTGCGAATTTTTCGCTTCTTTGCACGTCCTTCATAATGCTTCATTTCAATTTGATAACATAATTTTGCACTATCAACATCCCCTCTAATTTCACCAATCCCACTCGGCATAGGAAATTTAATGCATTAATACAATGTCGACGCTACGGCTTTAATTTCATATATCCATGGTCTTTCCAATAACATATTATACGGTGATTCCATATCCACCACACATAGTGTCACATGTGTTTCAATATCTCCTAGCGAAATTTGCACCACTATTTCTCCTTTAGGTTTTGTTGTTGATTTTCCAAATCCATGGATATGATATGTTGAACAAGACATTTTTTCATCCTTGTATCCCATTCCTTTATATGCATGATAAAACATTATATCCACCATAGTTATGTTCACCGCCTATTCTTTCATATTTTTTTTGCGAATTTCCCTTTTTCTTTCCGTGTGGTTACTGTGATCACCAAAGGAGATGTGTGGTTCAAATTTTCTCTTGGAATCTCTGTTGCTGTGAATGTAATTTTTTTCTTTTCCCAATCCTTCAAGGGTGATACCTTTTCCACCGTAATAATCTTCTTTCCTTCAAAATCTCGTTTATGTATTCTTCCTTTGATGTTTTCATGAAACTTATTAATCATTGTTTTTGTGATTATGATACACTCCATCCTTCTGTTATCTTCATTGATTTTAATTATATTTTTCTTAACTGGTTTGCTGATTTGTTCCATCACCTTCTTGGTTTGAATAATCTCAATAACAGTCTTTTAATCTTTTTTTTTCAGCAACTTTCAACCTTCAGTCCCTGTTTCTAGTGCCATTATGTAGTTGCAGGAAATCCTACAATACATCCCTCATAAGAATTCATAACGATCAACATATTTCTTAAGATCAATAACGACACTTTTTATTAATTTAATTTAGAAATTTTACAAGAAGGAAATGAAATCAAGAATACAACACTATTTTGGATTTTATCTCTCCTCAAAACTTTCTCAACACTCCAAAAATTCTCTCCTCTCCCTTGCGCCTGATCGGCTCCTTATATAGGGTTTTACATAGTGGATGACGGCTAAGTTGACCTCTATTTTCAGATCTGATTTGCGGTATTTCGCAAGCTTTCAAATGTTAATTTTGCAAACATCATAAATTTCGCTAGATCATCACACTTTAATTTCTCATGTTTACGCTGTCGTCATCTGCTATGTCATTTCTGAAATCACTCTGCGACGTCTTCGCAGTGTTGCTGATGAAGATTTCGCAAGTGTGTTGTTGTTGTGATACTCTGATCCTACAGTATTCCTTAATACTATGTTTATCTAGAGTGTTCATGCTTCGCAGTTTTATGTTTTCAATATGCACGACTTGAAAGATACATTAGGGAATGAAACAGTTCGAGTCAAATATCACTAACATCAAGTGGAAGGATGATGTTGTGGTTGTAGCTCCGTACTTCTTCACTTCTTCAAGTCTTCGAAATACTTGTAATATCTCATCCTAATATTTCAAGCTAACCTATACGAAGTTGACTCTAGTACATTTAAATCAAGCGACTCTCAAATGAGTTTTGGTTCACTAAAATATGACAACCAAACTTGACATACCAACGGTTGGTGGGTTCAACTGAGCTATGCTCTAACACCTTGATGCTCAAGGTGATCCCAAATCGAAATATTGAAAAGCATATCATGATTTTTAATTTTATATACTTTAATTACCAGCAATGAAAGCATATACTCTAGAAAAGGATTATTAGAAATTTTCTAGGAGTGATTTCAAAAATATAAGTTGACATTTATTGGAAATTGGAAAACCGAAATTAGGTACTTTAATGCATAGCTTTAGATTATTTTCGGTTTTGGAATTTCCTTGTTGTCCAAACAACCTTGGTATATAAATACTATAGTTTGCAAGAAATGAAAACTATCATGAGAGCCAGGAAAATTTCATTCGTGTTATTTCTGATGAAGCCGTCTATCCGTAGAGGAAAGTAACATAATTAGGAAAAATCTCTTACGACCGCTCGATTAAAGACTTTTGTGGGATCAAGAAGCTCTACTATTACCGTTGGTGGGAAACTAGATAATTGCATTGTTATTTTAGTTTTCGATTATTGATTTGATTGACTAACGGTTGTTGAAACTCTGAATGCACCTAGTTTGATTATGCTTGAGAGCCTTCTCTTCTGACATAAGGGTCACTCAAACTAGGTCAAACTAGATCAAAGTATCGACAGGATATTTAGAACTGTTTTAGATCTAAAGACATCTTGTGATAATCCATTGTTAACAGACTCGGTTTTGTGCGTGTCTGATCACAAAAGGATTCAAGTTTTTGTTGTGTAGGTTTTAAGAAGGAAATTGAAGATCTGAAGACAAATAAGGTTTTATCTAATTAGTTTTCATATCTTGTGAATTTCTTGCAACATCTTGATCGGCTGGGATCCAACTAGATATTGTTTATCTTTGATATACTTGTGATTATCTAGTTATTAAGATCGGCATCACTTTATAGTTTATTTTTGAGTTATATATTGCTTGATTGCAAATTCGAAAATTGATTATTTCGGTAATTAAGATTCAGATTGATCTAACCAGACAAAGGCGTTTATTAGATTAAACATAAGATCCTTAGTTGACAACTCAAAATATCTTTTACCAAAGATTGAATAAAGTGGTTACCAAATAGATTTATTCCTTTACAGTCTAGAATATGATCAAAATGAGTAAAACAACTTGAGAGAATGATTTCTGTCTTCAGATTCACGTGCGTGACCAAAAGGTCGAAGACGCGGGGATATTAAGAAAACTAAGTAACTATGGGTAGTTTACATGATCTCAACTATGCGAAGTTGGCTTATGTTCTTTGTATAGCGGATTAATTCCGAGAGTATTCAAAACTGGACTAGGTCCCAGGGTTTTTTGCATTTGCAGTTTCCTCGTTAACAAAATCTTGTATTGTGTTATTTACTTTACTTCTGCATTATAATTCTTTTATATTATATTAAAGTAAATACACTTGTGCGTTAATCCTAATCACTTGATATTGATCCTATAGTAAATCGGTTTAAGGCCGTAAATATTATCAAGTGAATATATTAAAGTTGTATTATCCGACTTCGTCCATAGATGATCACTTAAGATATCTGACTTATAGGTTGAAATTAAAAGATTGTGGTGTATTTGAGTACCCTCGTCTTTTCATACACATAGTCAGTATGCATACCAAGTCGATCTGAAATTCATGAACTGGAAAAGTATGTATACCCGTTTTTCTACCCTTTTCATCTAATTTCGGGAATGAGGGAAGGTATATATACTTTTCTGATCTTACTTCGTGAACTAGAAGAGGTAATCGAGTGAAATGGAAGATAACGACCACCTATAGTCTACATGTTAATAATAAACCATAATGACGCAAATGCAATGTTTCATACATAGAAAGGTGTTACAAATGAATGATTAGACAGAAATGTATTAATTTCATAACCTGTCGACTAAGCTATAGTCATCAAGGTCAAGAATACCAAACTCTGATGACTAAAACTCTTATACATAAGGTCATCATGATTACAGATAAAACAACATGACAACTAAGTGAAAAATGGGACACGGAGAAAGGTTGATTTTAGCTGTTATTGGTCGTCATGGTCGAAATTGCACGAAGTGACGACCAACACAAAGTCATCAAGGTAGTTTCCCCAACCATGCCGACTAATAGCAAAAATGCACATAAAGACATTGTTGTATGGCAGTTATTGGTCGGCAAGGTTCAAGTTCTCAAAACATGACGACATTAATTACTACAACACTAGTAGCCAAAGTATAAGGATCAATATCATGACGACCATGTAAATGTTACTTTCAGAAATGAAAAGTCATCATGATACTTAACCTAGGAAGATAACGACTAATACTAGTCATCAAGGTAGACGAAGAGATACCTTAACGACCACACAATTTCAGTTCAATAATTTTGATTTTTCCGACCTAATATGCCATTCAAACACCAAACTAAAGTACTAGATAGAGTTTGAAAGAATTAACTGATAATTAAAAAAAATCTAACCTACAAATGTTTTTCATTTGAAAATGATGAAATATATAAAAGGAGAAATGAGTTGATCATTAGATTGATGAAGAAGGAAAAATAAAAGAGTAAATGAAATTGACATTACCAAAGGGTTATATTTAATTAGAATTGTCAAGGGTAGTTTTGTAACCTTTACTTCTTTTGGTCACCCCTTATCCTTGCTTCTAGGTCCACTTAAATTCTTATATACCCAATTAGTTTGGGTATACCCAAGTTGGCCAGTTTTACTAATAAAAATCTTTTTATTTAATAAGAATTCAATAATGTTTTAGTTCACTTTTATTATCACACTATCTCACACGTTGGACATCTTTTTTTTTAATAAGAATCCATTATGGTTTGATTTTTATTCACAAAACTGACGTCCAACATGTAAGATAGTGTAATAATAAAAGTGTAAAGGATCCCTTCCTCGTGTTTAAAATGCGAAAAAGGAGAGAATAAATGTAACTCTGCATGTCGTGATATTATGCCATAGTGTCCCAACTTGTCAAGTATATGCAGATGCGGTGAACAAGTGAAAATTTTGTTTATATACAATTTCACTATACGTATACCTAGGAAATAAGCGCAGAATTGCAGACACAGTCATAAATCACATGGCATGTGGATTTTGACGAAGCGTTTTCATTTCTTATTGTCCTTTTTTGTGTTAATAAACAAAGAACATTTTCATTAATAGAAATTCGAGGTTACTATGAGTTCAAGATCGAAAACAACATAATACAAAGTAAAAGTGATACATATTGATCTCTATACCTTAGTAGCTATTACTATAAAGGCGGAATTCAGAATAATAATATACGAGAAACTTTAAAAATAACACACAAGTAGTAATTTGAAGAAAATATCTTCTCTAGATTATGATCAAGAAAACGATTACAATTCTCTCTTTATTACGCTCATAATCTTCTCTAAACAGTAGATTAACCTTAAACTGTTTTCTAAGATTGCACAGGTATTGTTCCAAGCTTTCTCTAGGTTTTCTATGCCTAGTATCTATCCCTAGCTATTAGCCAAATCCCCTATATTTATAGCCTTCATCGTACTCAGCCAACTAAGGACTTTTATTAGGAATCTATTTCCTAAACTAAGAGTATTTCCTAAAACAAAACTCTTCCCTAACTAGGAATTCTTCCTAAACAAGGATTCCTTCCTAGAATATGATTCTTCCCTCAACTTATCTTGAGGTTAACTAAGTTCCCTAAAGGAGTACGGATACACATGTATCATGGGTCCCCCTTTTAATAACTTGAACTCCTGTGAGAGTCAAAAATGAAGGTTAGGGAACTCGAGAGCCCTTTTTTCCTTGTTAAACCACTTGTCCATGCTAGGAACTTGACCTTTACATCCAATTAGAAAAGCTTCTTTCTCTCTTTGTCGTGTTTTTGTCACTCTTCGCTCCAATACGCAGTCTTCCTTGAGTGGTTCCTCTCTATCAAACCATAAGTCTTCTACCCGTGGTAAGATTATAGTGTCGTTATCGTCATCATCTAGTAATGGTGGTTCAAACAACTTCAAGTATTCAGCATTTATAACCGAGTACATTCCAATGTTTTAAGAACCGGACCGGTCGGTTGAACTGGTAAACCAGTAAACCAGATAGAAAAATGGTCTGATTCAATAGTGACCCACTAACATGTCAAAAAAATTAGTGACCCGGGTGAACCGGACGGTTGGACCAGTAACCCATGAGACCCAGTCCGGTCTAAAACTGGTTTGACCCAGATATATTAAACAATAATAATCAAAAAAGAAGAAAAAAACGAAGAATAGTTTGTGCAAGATTATATTCTATTTTCTAAACATTGAATTTGAATTCATAATCCTCTTCGTTCCAATAAAATCATCCAAACAGAATCAACCAACGAGATTAACGAAATAAATATAAAATCTCTAATCAATATCAATATCGACAACTGATTTCAAAAGTATCCATTCAAGAACCCTGATAAATCATTTTTGATCGAAATCAATAAATTAACCTCAGAACAAAGAACCGGGTTTCAAAATCAAACAACGAGGTTAACGAAATAAATATAAAATCTCTAATCAATATCAATATCGACAACTGATTTCCAAAGTATATATTCATGAACCCTTATAAATCATTTTTTGATAGAAATAAATAAATTAACCTCAGATCAAACAATTGAGTTTCCTCCAATTTTTAATCAATTGGGGAAGAATAAGTAAGGGTATGATTTGATAAATTGGTGGGGATTCTATGTACGAGTTCGTCGATTGGATAAAATTGGTGTAAAGCAGAAAACAAAATAACAAGAAAGAAGATTCCGTCAAAATGAAATCTTGTGAAAATAATAATACTAATTACTTCAAAATAGCATAAGAAAATCCACGTCTCTAGAGTGGGGGACACTTGGGAGCTGGCAGATATAACATATTACATAGAAATAGATGCTACCGGAAGAAATCAATGTGAACCATATTCTACGGTAAATTGATTTTATTATATATATATATAAAGTGACCCAGTAAACCACGGGTTAAACCAATTGACCCTGACCCAGTGACTTTACTGGTTTGACATCCGGTCTGGTTTTTTAAACATTGGTACATTCCTATATAAGGTGGCAGATCCAGACGAAAGGCATTGTCACCAATCTGATCGAGAATACGGAATGGTCCATACCTCAATGACTTCAACTTCTTACCTTCCCCCTTCAGTCGTTCCTTACCTAATTTTAACCATACCAAGTCACCAACACCGAAATTACAAGCCACAAGATGCTTTTCATGCTTTACTTTGTATTTGGCTTGTGACTTCTTTAATTGTTCTTCAACAGTTGCATGAATCTGAGATATCTTCTCCAAGAACTTTTGTGTCTTTTGCCGTTCACTTCCTTCCTTTCCCCCCACTGAGGTGTCAATAGAAAATACTAGATCGAAAGGAGTAGGTGGTAAGTAACCATAGCACGTCTCAAAAGGAGATTTTCCAGAAGAACTATGAACTGCTCAATTGAATGCAAATTGAAGATATAATAAATTCTCATCCCAAGTTTTAGGATGCTTGGAATTATATCCCCTTAACATGTGAACCATAGTCATGTTGACATTTCTGTTTTTCCGTCTGTTTGTGGATGAAAAGTTATACTCTTCTTCAACCTAGTGTCCATCATCTTCCATAAATAATCCCAAAAATGAATGAGGAATCGACTATCCCTATCAGAAATAATCGAAGTAGGTAAACCAAAATGCTTCCACACATGCTCAAAGAAGATCTTTACTGCACTGGCTCCTGTTACCGTCTTTGTACATGGAATTAATGCGATCATCTTGCTGAATCGGTCGACCACAACGAACAAGTAATCATGACCATACTTGGTCTTTGGTAACCCACCAAGAAAATCCATAAAAATACTCTCCCAAGGCCTTGATGGTACTTGTAATGGTAGATATAACCCACGTTTTCTGTTGGAAGGTTTAGATGTGCTACACAACTTACACCCTCTAACTAACTTAGCCACATCATCTTGCATCTTTGGACAAAAGACATAACGACGAATGTTAAGAAAAGTTTTATTCATCCCAAAGTGTCCAGCAACTCGGAATGTGTGTGCCTCTCTCAAACATTGTAAATGATCTCCATATTCTGGAATTAAAAGTAACTGACCCTTGTATAACAATCCATCTCGGAGTTCAAACTCGCCCTTCAAACCACTCTTTATTCCTTCTAGCACCTTCTTGAAGTCTCTGCATACTCTTGAGGAACAATCGGCTGAATTCTCATGGCCACCATTAATGCTCGGACTGGTGGACGAGACAACATATCTGCCAACTTGTTTGTTACTCCCTTCTTGTACTTAATGAGAATATTGAAACTCATCAAGTAAGACATCTACTTCATGTGTCGGGATTGTTGTAGTTTCGTCTGAGCGTGTAGATATTCCAATGGTTTGTGATCTGAATGTACCACTACTTTTTTTCCTAAGAGGTACACTCTCCAATGCTTAATACATTGATATAGAGCATAAAATTCTTTGTCATAAGGTGCGTAGTTCTTAATAACACCTGAGAACAATTCTGAATGGTACTCCACTGGTTTACCATCTTGTGACAACACTAAGCGTCGGTCTCAACTTCAAAAGTACGTTGTAAGTTAGGCAATGCCAACATCGGTGTTCTGAAATCTTCCTTTTTAGTAACTGAAAAGCGTCTTCATGGGGTTTGCTGTTATTCAAACTTTTCCTTAGCTTTTGTCAAACCATGTAATGGTCCTGCAATAGTCGAAAAATGCCGGACAAACTTACGCAAGTATGTGCAATCCCCTAATAAACTCATGATTTCAGTTACAATACTAGGTCTAGGCCACTTAGTGATCACTTCGACCTTCCTTGGATCAATCTTCCGTTGTCCACCACCAACAATGAATCTGAGGTACACCGACTCCTCTTTTCCAAACTCACACTTCTTTCCATTCAACTTCAGCTGGCCTTCATGTAATACTTTAAACACCTTCTCAACGTGAACGATATGCTCTTTCCAAGTTCTGTTGTATATTAGGATATCATCCAAGTAAACAATCACAAAATATTCCATAAAAGGTTGTAACAAATCATTCATCAAACGCATAAACGTCGTTGGAGCATTACACAAACCAAAAGGCATCACCAACCATTCGAACAAGCCTTGTTTGGTTTTGAAAGCAGTCTTCCATGTATCAGATCTTCTCGAACTCTCATCTGATGATATCCAGATTTGAAATCTAACTTTGTAAACACTCAAGCTTTTTCCAACTGATCCATCATGTCGTCTATCCTAGGTAGAGGGTAACTATTCTTGATAGTGATCTTGTTAAATGCTTTATAATCAATACACATACGCCAGTCTCCATCTTTCTTTGGCACCAATAACACTGCTAATCCACAAGGTGAAGCACTTGGCACTATCATTCCTAAATATAGAAGTTCCTGGACTTGTTTCTTGATCTCATTAGATTCCTTTGTGGTCGTGCGATAAAGATCTACATCAGGAAGAGAACTTTCTCCGGTCAACATGATCTCATGCTCCACACTCCTCTTTGTCGGTAATCCCGTGACATCTGAAAATAAATCTTTATACTTCAACTTCAACCTTTCTAGGTCGTCTTCTTGTTGTGCAGACAAGGCTGCCAAACAAACTCTACTCGGCTTATCCTTAAGAGAACGGATCACAAGGATAATGAACTTCGTGCTAGCATTCACCAACCGCTTAGCATGAGTGGATGTAATCAAGTTTTCTCCATCTAGAGGAGAATCTATAGCTCGAATCATAAAACTTTCTCCATCTTTGGTAAAGGTGTACTTTTGTTCCCTCCTGTGTAGAGTTGCATCTATATCTCATAGATAAGGACTACCTAGTACTACCTGGAAGACATCCAAAGGAACTACGTCACATGTAACTTCGTCAACATATGACTCATATAGAGAAAATTTGAACGTGCATTGCTGTGAAACTTGTGAGCCCCGTCATCCTAAAGGGTATGGTTTTGGATATTTGATAGTCTTCAATCCTAACTTCTGCACCAAAGAATGTGAAAGTAAATTCTTCTGACTTCCCGGGTTAATAACATCATCAACTAGTGATGTTTTGACTTGCATCTTCACAATGAAAAGTCGCTCCCTAAGATCATCTATTGAAGGTCTTTCTTTTGCCCTTGTCATAAGAGAGAGATTTGAATTGGGTTATGTTAGTCCATGGACTTCTTTCGGAGTTTGAGCGACTAGTGCTGCCTTCTTGGCTTCTTTCCTCTACAACCCTTTAGGATTTAGATGAGGGTTCTTAACCCAACACTTGTCGATAATGTGACATGTTTTCTTGCAATGGGTGCAAATCAAACCTTCCTTATCACTAGACTTCCCTTCTTCTTTGCTCCTTTCACCTCCTTTCACAGTGGTACCTCCAGATTTCACATTAGTATTTCTCTTTGAATCAGATTTCTTAAGCCTTCCTTCAATGGCATTAGCTTTTATACTTGCTTCGGAGATAGTGTCCACCGAGAACATCTTCAATTCCTTCCGTATATACTCATGGAACCCATAAATATGTTTCATATAGATAACATAATCTCCCAAGTCTAAATCCAAAATCATAGCTTGATTCTGAAATTCCAAAGTATATTCTTGCATGGTTTGGTTGTAGGTCTGCTTCAAGTTGTACCACTTGAACCATCTCTCTTCAAGGAAGCCAACCGGATAAAACTATTTCCTTACAACTGCCTTGAATCTTTTCCACGAGAATACTCCCTTACCTAGGTTTTGTCTTTGATAAGCTTTCCACCAGGTTAGAGCATGATTTTGTAGCTTCAATGCGGCGAAAGAAATCTTTTCCTTTGAACCATATTCAAAGAAAAAATATATATCTCTAGACGTTCAATCCAATCATCCAATTTTTCTACATCGACACTCCCATCGTAAAGTGGAATATCAACACGAAAATCAATTTTCAGATTCTTACCATGAGGTTTAGTTGATGTAGGACTTTTACGAAACTCACTTTTCTTCTTTTCTTCATCCTCATCTCCTTCTTCTTCTTCTGAATCGTCTTCTTCTGAATCCTCTTTTTCCCGAAGCTTCGGGTGAAGGTATAATATTTTTCTTCGTATTTGGCTTGGGTGTATGAGAACAAATACATTCACTCAGTTCCTTAAGGGTAACTTGAATTGATTTCATGTTTGTTTGCAGCATAGCCACCTTTTCTCCCATAGTTTGTGGTTCGCTTTCCTTATATTCGTCATCCTTGATCCCCTTATTTTCTTAACGTCTTCTAGCTTCTCGAGTACCTCGCCAAGCTTTATGTATAGAGATCTAGTGAAAACCATAAACTAAAGGGATCTACCCTAGAAACGAACCTTGAGACTGGTACCAACTTGATATGTATTGATCTTTATACCTTGGTAGCTATTACTATAAAGGCGGAATTCAGAATAATAACAGACGAGAAACTTAGAAAATAGAACACAAGTAGTAATTCGAAGAAAGTATCTTCTCTAGATTATGAACAAGAAAACGATTACAATTCTCTCTTTGTTACGCTCACAATCTTCTCTAAACGGTGGATTAACCTTGAACTGTTTGCTAAGCTTGCACATGTATTGTTCCAAGCTTTCTCTAGGTTTTGTATGCCTAGTATATGTCCCTAGATATTAGCCAAAGCCCTCTATTTATATCCTTCATCGTACTCAGCCGACCAAGGACTTCTATTAGGAATCTATTTCCTAAACTAAGAGTATTGCCTAAAACAAAACTCTTCCCTAACTAGGAATTCTTCCTAAACAAGGATTCCTACCTAGAATAGGATTCTTCCCTCAACTTAGCTTGAGGTTAATTAAGTTCCCTAAAGGAGTACGGATACACCTGTATAAAAAAACATACAGTAAAAATAAAATACCGAGAAATCCGACAAGAGAAAGAGAAGGATTACCTGAATAAGACAAATACAAGTATGAATAAGATCCGATTAAATCAGATGAAGAATGGTTTTTCTCGGAATTAAATTCCAACCATTTAGTTTGTTTTTCATCTTCAGATTGCTCCAAAAATAGGATTGATTTGCTGAAATCTCTTGTAACTAGTGATGAAGCTTCCTCACTAAAGAAATCACCCATGAAGATTTCGTTGCCGGATAAGTTGATGACAAATATTTCTTCTCCGTAGACAACAAAGATGAATATTTCATCTTTGGAAAGCATCACTATTGGTCTTAAAACCCAACCCGGTAACAAAAAATTGTCATTAAAGCGAAGATATACCTCAAAAGAGTAGATTAAACCACCATAATGGTGTAGATACATAGAAAGCATACTAACAACTAAGCTAAAACTACTGACTAACCTAGAAAGCAAGAAATAGTGAGGAAATTTGCTCAGATCCGCTCCAAAATAGACCAAATCTAAACAGAAAAAGGTTGTTGGTGATGATTTTGTTAAATGTAGCACTAGAGGTATGTATAATAGAATCAACATCGAGCTTTCTCTAGGATCCTAAACACTTCAGCTCCACTTTATTGGCAGTCTCACTTTATTTTTGAGTTAGACTTGAGGGGTGCAAAGATGCTCAGCACGGCAAGTATATCATACTTGCAAATAACCAGCCCCTGGTTCAATGCTAAGGATTAATTCCCATGTCCCTTCAAACAAATGAAGGTGTAATCTAGGCATCTCTGCCTTAAAGGTAGATGATGTGATCCCTCTTTTTAGTTTTGAGTCCGACTGGCATCAATACCTTCATTATAGTGGTGTACACTGTGTAGTTCTCTACTGTATAGACTAGATCACCATCTATCAGGATTTTATAAATTTTATAAACTTAGATGTGTTTGCAATTACATCGACTAGAAAGTGTACAAGATAAAGAATGGAAAAATTTAAGTATAGGAAAATACCTCGTATAGTTCCAGTGTTAATGTATATGAACTATATGAGGTCTGAAATTTAGAAAGGTCAAAACTTGTATTATCCAAGAAATTTATTTCAAGCTTCCACAGGAAAACCAACTGTTGCTATGTTGTGATTGGCTTCAAGAGGTAATCCAGGGTGTTCAGGATACGGGGTAATAGCTAGAAATGATAAAGGAGATGTAGTAATAGCAATTGAAGGTGGTTTGGGGGTGGCAACAAATTTCTGCGCAGAAAATATGGCAGTCTTGTGTGCAGGAAAATAAGCAATACACAATGGCAATGGCTTCAGAGGACTCCTTTTCAGCTCTGATTCAAAGGCAGTAATAGCAACTTTCAAAAATACAAAGGTCTCTTGGTTTGCACTCTCAAGATGGGAAAGAATATATAATTTTGTCAGTAAATGGGACTTCATTCATAACTACAGGGAAGTGAACTTTTCTACTAATGACTTAGCAAAAAGGGGAGCAAACCTACGGAGAGGTGAACAACAAATCTACTCCAGTAAACCCCCTTCCTTGTAAACATTGAAAATGAAAACCAAAAGTACTACAGGAGAATTTAAGCTGTAATTTTCTGATCTTCTTTTGTTTTTTGGTTTTTGCTCTTATTGTATCCTTTGTAACTTTGGTTTCTTTTGGTTATTAATAAAATTATTAATTAGCAAAAAAAAAGAAGAATTAATTGGGGGATATGGGAATTAATTGGGGGATATGAATTACTTCCCCCAACCCATGGTGTGTGCTAAGGGGTGACTTTTGGTTATGAATATACTAAAATACCCTTCCCTCAAAATCAAAAAAAAAAACTTAAAATAAAAAAACAAAATCATATCCCCCATTTCCATCTCCACTTCTTCCCTCAAAATAAAAATTAAAAACTTAAAATCAAAAATCTAAATCATATCCCTCATTTCCATCTCCACTTCTTATTAATCTTATTTAGGGGTAGTGTTTTGAAACCCAAATATTCTCCATTCCCTTTCAAATTCTAAACTCTCCCCACTCTATATCAAATTCTCTTCACCTCACTTTAGAAACGAATTTTTTTTTTTTATTCTAAGTGATGAAGATCATCTTTAAAGTGATGATGACCATGCCGAATTGATGAAGACCATGCCGTGCAGGGTTCCAAGATATGGTCTTTATCAATTCCCGCATGGTCTTCGTCACTTCCATTTTGAATTTTTCCTGGCTTTAAAAAGCTTGGTACCGGATGGTCAGTTGATATGAAGACCATGCCTAAGATTTTTTCCCAAGATAGTTTTCATATTTATTTCCTATGCAGAAAAACAATACCCAGCATGGTCTTCATATCAACCCCGACCATGCCGCACCAAGCTTTTTAAAGCCAGAAAAATTCAAAATGGAAGTGAGGAATACCATGCCGGAATTGATGAAGACCATATGCTTGGAACACTAAGACGGATGCCCGATAATTTCCTATCAATGCCTAGGTAGTCAAGTGAAAAAAAATCAACATTCTCGATACTTTTCATTACTGTTCCCAAGATAGGTATTTAAGCAAAATACTATGCCGGAACAGTGACTCAAGACGCCGAAAAAAACTATTACCATGCCGGTTGTTCAAAACCGAAAAAATCAACATTCTAAGATCAAAACCAGAAAAAATTTATGAACATTTCCAACAATTGCTTCGGCATGAGTTTTTGGTTGAATACCATGCCAGCACCAAGCTTTTTCAGCTGCAACAATGGTGGATTCAAAGAAAAAAAATCAATTTTTCAACCTCTTATTATCAGTAATTCTCTCATCACAATCATCTTCCCATTTTCAAAAAAAGAAATTCCTCTCAAATATTTTTTTCCCTCCTACTCTCACCCAAACACAAATAAAAATACACACTAATTTATCCCCCAAATACTTAACATTTTACTAATTATACTTAATCACTAATCCTAATTAGTGGGGGCTAGATTAGGAATTAAAAAAAAATTACATAGGGGGTCACCCAGAATTGCTATTGGGACTCCTATTTTGTCTTGTAGCTATATATCCCCCAATTAATTCTCATATCCCCCAATTAATTCTTCAAAAAAAACTATATGAGGTATTTTCCTATACGAGGTTCAAAAAAATGGAAGTGAATGAAAATACCTCGTATAGTTCTAGCGATACTAACAAATATTAAGTGTAGCTACGATTGTGCAAAAGTACACAGATATTCTTTTATGGAAAAATTAGGAAGACAAATGTATTCTCCTGCAGTAAAGGAATAAGAACATCGGATATCTTCAAATATAAATAATGCTCCAGAGATACAAGGTGGTAAAGTCACATACATTCACATTAAAGATATGAGCAGAGAGGGACAACAAAAAGTCAATGAGGCCAAAAAAGAGCAGCATAGGAATCTCTGAGACATCAAGATCCTCATTTCTAGCTTGCAATGAGGTCATACTATATATAAAACATGACTGTATGCACTATTCGGAATATAAACACATCAAGTTTCAAATGAATCCCAAAAAAAAAGCTTCCACCATAAAACAAGATATTATTAATTATAGAAAACGCACAAAATTTAAGAATGTCGGAGAGAGAGAGAGACTTATCATCAACCTTTGGTTCTCATGATTGTTATGCTGCCTTTCCCTCCTTCAGTATGTATCTTAGTTTTGACAACGACAGGCTTTCCTGAAAAAGCTGAAGTAGGATATGGAGGAGACAGTTCTTCATCCTTACCATGCTTCGATTTTGGGGGTGGAGTTAGAATCTTCTTGTTTATATCCTTCAATGTTACATCTCCATGAACTCCACAGGGTTTAATGAGCGCAAATGGATAAACAACAGAGGAAGTCACCTTTGTGGGAGTTAGCATGGGAGATTTCCTACCTAAAAGCATATGTAACATTCAATTGCCCGAGTTTTTATTGAAATGGCACACAACTTTCAGTATCTTTGATTAAAAAGTGAAATCTGTCGAACAAAGAGAGATCATGAATACACACCTTTAAAAACCTTTTGTGGTGACGGAGTTGGACATTGTTGCACCATGTCAGATTGTGTTTCAGGTGGGAGGTTGCAATACTCTGGATTTAAGACAAGTAAAATGGGTATAATTTTATCCAAAGAAGAGCCTATAGGATCTGATTAAAAGTACCATATGTTTCACACACCTGAAACATCAATTTGGTCGCCGGCAACCCCAGAAAAGTTCCTGCATGACAATGCATGATGATAGAGTCAGTTTCAGGTGGCAAACCAGTAAAATGTGTAGCTAAATTGAGTTGCATAGATGCTTACATGTCCTCGGAACCGAAATGCATTGAGCCATCATTGAAGCAATTGGAGAGCCACATGTCAGACGACTGATCCAAGCTCTCATTGCAGGACACAGATCTATCTTCTGTTGTGTAGAATACAGTATTAAATAAAAACTGAGCAAGAACCTAAAATAGCTCATTAGTCAGTTGAAAAGAAACTAATTTAGAGAAAGAAACAAACCTGAATATCCTGAATCCCACGTTACTTTTTCTTGTACAGCTTCTACCGTTGTCTCCTGTCTATCCTGAGTATAAAAAATGAAAGAAGTCCAAAGCATAAGAACAAAAATCAAAGAGGCGTTTTAGTCAGAGTAATCAATTAGAAGTATCATCACACTAATAGCTGTATAAGCAACCATTATGCATTTAACTTCCTTTGATGGAATGTGCAAAGAAATAACTTATAGAAGATGGAATGCTTAAGCAAATAACACTATATCAATTTTTTTTTTTAAAAGGGGTACTTTACGGTCTACTATCTGAAGTTACAGACCTTTGCTTTTATGAATTGTGACGGCGTTGGTTCATTGCAAAGGAAAGGGTCGTCTGGAGCATCAAATCGTAGCATTCGTCGTCTCTTTAATTGAGGATGATAATCTTCTCTATAGTTCACCACTTCTTTCTCCGTACTTCCTGAAATCCACTCCTTGAGGTAAGCATGTGCAATAATACAGTTCCAACTATGTTCCCAAAACAACTTTGCTAGGTAAAAAGAGATAGGTTATGCGCACTTCCACTATCTGAAGCACTGTAAGGCAAGTCTTCACACGCCTTAATTGGGGTTGAATCTTCAAACATGCAAGAGAATTCATCTTCATTCTGATCTACTCCATCCCATATGCAATTAGAAATGCCTGTTCCAAACAAAAATGAAAATAAATGCCAGTCATTAGTCATTAGCCCCTCCTCCGAGTGACTCTTACATACTACTATAAATGTAGCAACTGAATTGTACCAGGATTTGAATCCTTAGGGAGATAAAAATCGGCACCTTCCCATTCACACAGCTCACTAATACATTTCACAAAGATAAACAAGATAATGTCAGCAAATTGGTGGAGAAAACAATGCAACATGGAGACTAATAGATAAAACTAACTAAACCAATAACTTGGTAACCAATTCATAAAATTTCAAGCTACAATTTGTTCTAATCAACACACATTCAAGGGTATTGCAAGAATTTAACTTCTACTGCTATGCTAAACCTATAATGTACACTAGCAATTGATAATTTTTCAAAAAATAAGTACAATAGAAATACCATTGGCAAACAATAATGTGACAAATAAAATTCACAATGATAACAACGTAGTATAGAACGGTTGCTTGTAAATATACAAATAGAACATGTAAGAAAGGGGATGAGTAGATTATAAGTAGATCTAGCCTTGTCATAACATCCGTTACAAATACTAAACAAGTCTTATGACAAGCACAGGCATCAATTGTAAGGTAAAATGCATACTCATTGGGATCTAAGAGCTTGTAACAGACATGGGTATTTCTTAACAATCATGTAGAAATTCACAACAGGGGGAGTTCAGTAAGTGCATATACGCATTTCCTCACAAAAAATAAAATAAAAAAATAATAATAATAATAGTCAAATCAAATCAAGAAAACCCTATCTCGCACAACAAATATTTCCTCCAGAAAACAAAATAATCCAATTCCAAAACCCTCCGTATAGAAGAAATCACATAATCTGGGTCTAAAACAAACCCAATAACCAAACTGAAACAGACCCAAGTACTAAAACTCACTTATCATCGATAGGATAATCCATTGAGTATCTGCAACCGGTGAACAAGGAAGAAGAAAAGGAAGGTGAAAGAGAACAAAGGGTTCTGTCAAATTAATCTCTTAATAATACCATTAAAACTAGCCGTTGTTAAAATAATGGGGTTGGGTTGATAAATGTGCTGTAGAAGGAAGGAAAGGAACACCACGAAAATCACCCACTATTTTTCTTCTTTTCTTCTTTTTATTGTTCAGAGAGAAGTCGTTCTTTATTCTTTTGTTTTTCTCTGCTACTTTCTCTCTCCCTGAAACTTCTTTCCTTCTTTATGGAGATTAGAGAGAGAGGAAGGAAGGGGTACTGTTGGTGCAAAAATGATCACCCCAACAATCTTCGAGATGCGAGAAAGTTGATCCAATCGCTGCCGTTGATGAAGAATCTCCAAAGAGTTGATCAAAAAGGTGGGGTACCTGCAAAAACATTCCGATGCTAAAATCAGCGTTTGTTGTATGCAAGTAATTTGTGGTGAAAAGAATAGTATTTTGTACCTTTTGAGTTGGGATTTAGCCTCTACATATAGGCAGACAATGTAGCCTTTTAGGGTTTTGATAGTTATCCAAATAACTTCCCTCATTTGTATAAATCCCAAATAACAACCAGATTCATAATAAACCCTAATATTTATCATAATCCTCACTTATCCCAAATAATTATTATCTTGAATAATAATTATAACTACTTAAAATAATTATCCCTTTTCTATCAGATTTATCTTAAATAATATTTAATAATTATCTATAATAAATTAATAATTATTCCATGAAAATCTTAACCTCTTTTATTAAGATCTTCTTACCCATGGACCTTTGGGCTTCAAAAATAAGCCAAGCAGGTTTTTATAATAAACCGAATTGGGCTTCCATATTAAGCCAAGTGTGTTTCCATAATAAACTGAGTTGGGCTTCCATATTAAGCCAAGTGGGTTTCCATAATAAACCCACCGGTTTCTAAATAAACCAAATAGGGCTTCCATATTAAGCCAAGTGGGTTTCCATAATAAACTCACTGGTTTCCATAATAAACCAAATCCGTGCTTCTATAATAAGCTTTGTGGGTTTCCATAATAAACCCACTGGTTTCCATAATAAACCAAATCCAGGCTTCTATAATAAGCCTTGTGGATTTCCATAAGAACCCGACCGATTTCCGTAATAAACTGGGTTTAAGCTTTCATTTTAACCCCCGTGCAATACGCACGTACGCTATTTAAAATAGGGTACAAACATCGCCCCATCTTAACTCTCGACTTGTCGAAGAATTAAGAAGAATATAATCCCGACTGTCCGTCGCAGTGTGTCTACGATGACCCCGTTACTTTTACGATCATCTTGCCGCGAATTTAGCGTTGCTAACTTTTCGGAGTGTGCCTTGGTTTATCTCCAAGTACATCAATGATATTTCAAAATTTCTATGCACCCTCATACTGCAGGTGCCTAGTACACGGTATGTGAGGCTTGATGTGTCCATGCGCTCTCCCATCGGTCCCTCGGTAGGATCTTCTTAACTCCACTACTTGTGTCATGAGCCCATGTGTTAATCATAAATAGAACACGTCCCCTCCTTGATCACAATCCTTATCACTTCTTTTAAGAGCGACCATCAGTATATGAAGCCTGACAGGTCCGTGCATATCACCATGAGACCCAAAGCTAACCCGTCCTTTGAGTCTTCTTAGCTCTTCCATTGGTCTCACAGTGGAATCTTATTAATTCTTTCGCTTAGTCATAAGCCCACGTGCTTACTTCTTCCTTTACATTTCAGAAAAAACACGTCCCCTTATGACCCAATTAGTGCCACCTCTTCACACAAGTGACCAGCCACTGTTGACAGCGTTTTCCAATCCTTACGTACTCCAGAGATGGTACGTTTCGTACTGTGTTCAAGAAGCGTCAATATCCACGGACGATAGCAATCCGATTACTTTTAAGCTGTGAATTTGACTCCTCTTGAAACTCCATGTTCTGTTTCTCATCAAACTCCTAGCCAAAATTACTAGCCCGACACTGTTCCTTATAAATATAGATGCACGATTGCCGCAAAATTTCATATGAAGTTGTTTTCTTCTGCTCGCGCTGGCTTCCTCTGGTAAGTAAATCCTTGCTCTTTCCCTTTTCCTTTGTTACGATTCCTTTCTAACAAGAAAAATCATCTGAATGTTCCTGGATTTTGTGTCTTTCATGCAGCAACATTATCTTCTCAAGGATTTGTATTAATTAAGGTATGCATCACCACTCTTTCTCTCGCGATCACTTTTTTTCGCACTGTATCAGGCTAACCCTTTATTTAGTTTCTTCTTCTAACTTCCCAGTTTCAGTATACATATACATATCTCTTTATTAGATATCTATGCACTTTTACTTGTCCCGGTATAAAAGAATTTATCATTCTGATGTTGTTCGCAGTATGTCTCTTCCTCATCTCCCTGGCACTGATGGCCCCTTACTATAATGTATAAGTCAAGCAGCACTGTTTTCATTATAGGGACCCTGCCGTGAGTGATCCCGTTGTTGCTTGTGGAATCATCAAATCGAGCATGCCGCCTGCTAACAATCACTCATATGACTCCTTGTTATTTTCTAGGGCTTTCCTAACTTCAACGAACTGGATAACTTAGTTTAGAATCCATAGCCAACCTGGAAAGGATCCAGGAGATTTCATTGTAGAATTATCAGTATGACAACGCAAGGCTTAAAGATCATCTTCGTGCTCTCGAGACTAGAAATGTTGAGGTTAATGAAGCTCTGAAATTCATGCCCAGCGCGATCATATTCGTACTCTTCTTGTACGCGCTCGAGCTCATGGGTACGGAGGGCACGCCAATGATTCTTCCAGTAATGAGGAAACATACGAACCCTTATGGATATGACGAACCAAACGATCGTGACGAGTAGTTGATATTTTAGAAAATATTTCGCCACT